>CM075807.1:112011557-112524494 GCA_037975025.1 Excoecaria agallocha | reverse complement strand
TTCTCAGATTCTTCCCAAGTAGAGCATAGAAATTCTTCTACACCATGTTTTCTGATCTCAGAAATTGAAGCCTTTGGTGTAATCATCCGCTGTAAAATCTGAGCCATGTCGTGGAAAATTTTCAACAATGTTTCCCCAGGTTCAGTAGCGGCTACACCACTTCTAGTAGATACAGAAGATTCAGGCTGAAAAGGATTAGATTGTCCAAGTAGATTGCTCTCAGCAGATTCATCTACCACTTCACGATGTCCTTCCATCTCTAACTATATCAAAAGAAGCACAGGGACAGCCACAATTAGCCAACATCAACAAGAATTTTATATCTATAAACCTTAAAATTCCTATAGGCCAGAACCACCTAAATCAAGGCACTCTGATACCAAAAATGTAATGACTGTACTAGATAATCCTGATTATTGTTACTAATTACATATATTAATCTTGTAAGCCCTCTATTATCGGGGCTTACAAGATTACATATATGTACATTAGTAACCAATCATACAAGATTAAGTTTAACACTTTAATATGCTATTGGTTAATACTTGCATAACTTAATAATTACAAGACTTAAATTCATAGGAAAGCATATGTATGCGTCAACAATTGTAACACAATAGCATACCTGTTCAATCTTTAAAGTAACACATTTGGGCGTAGCTTATTATAATGAAAAAAAGAGAAATGTAAATAAAAAATGGGAAACAAATGCTTATTGTCGTGCTCACGACGCTTGTTACACCCGCAGTATTAATCGCGCTCTCGATAGCAAGCAATTGCCTAAAAGAATATTCCTTGATGTCGCGCTCGGCACACAAAGCGATGGTTCAAAAGCTTCAACGCTCATTGCTCAAAATCCTGTAAGTTCATTACAAAACTCAAGTTACACCTCAATTCCAACATACCAGACGACTTTTGCTGAAAACACTATCTTCTACAAAGTTTTAGGCCTATGTTTCTAGTTTCCAAAACATCAAAAATCATCTTAATAGAACTTGTAAATCTTCAAATATACAAGAAAAACTACAAACTGCTCATATGAACCGAGTAACAACTACAACCAGATTTCAACACAGATTTTCACTATCATGCAGTGAAAATCATATCTCGGTTTCTTCTAATAAAATCAAGATATACATGTCTAGTTTCTACATCAATTAGAATTTCCCCAGTTGGATACCTATAACTCAAGATATGAGAAAAAGAGTATAGACTGGTCATTTGATCCCTAAAACATATTTTTACATATCTTGCAACAAAGCTTGTATTTTTCATCTCTAAGCCACTCCCAAGCTTAAAGTTAACCATAAAACATATGAGAGAAGCATTCAAGATCTCTCCCATGACAAATCATTGAACATACATAAAAACCTAAGTTCCCATACCTTGTTTAAGCTCTAACTCCCTTTAACCTTGGAGAGTCTCATTTCCCTTCTTTTTGCTTGATTCTCCTTCTATAAAAGAAGAAACTTCCATGAAAAATTCTTAAGATATTTAATGAACAATACATTTTCAAGAAGAAACAAGGTTACCTTAAACCAAAACCAAGTAAATCTTTCTTTCCTTTTTACCAAAATCCAAGACTTTTAGAGAGAGAGTTTGAGAGAGAGTGTTTAGGGTTTGTGAGAAGAGGAGAATGGAGGATGAAGACACCCTTGTTTGGCCAGCACTCCCCTTAAAATATCTCTTTCTCTTTTCTCTTCAATTGGTCCAAATGTCACATAAATGTAAATCTTACTATTTGGTCCCTTAATTTCTTTTATTTCTACTAATACCCTAAAACTTACCCTTTAACTTTACAATTAAGTCCTTCTCTATGCTTTTACACTTAATTTAACATAAATTCTAATAATTAATTATTGCAAATTCTCCTAGGGTATAATGAGGGGCATTACAAATCCAATCCTCCCCATCGCCATACAAGGTTTATTTTAACATAAAGCTCATACATTTTAGATGTGGACAACCCATCTAAACCTCTAGTATCCCATTTTGAAGCCTACAACTCTAACTACCCAATATCCTACTTCTGAGCTTACCCAATAGCCAATATAAGTGCAGATCCCAAACCTAGATATGAACTAACATCCCATTCTGGAGCTTACTATTTCAATACCCATTCATTTTCCTTTCTTTTTCTGATTTTTCAACAAACAAACCCTAGATCTAATAGCTCTCTTTCCAGAAACACCATCAAACTATAGCATATATGAAGAACAACATAACATGCATGATATAAACATTAAACAAGCATAAATCTATTAATTTGAATAAGATAGATAGCATAAATACTTGAATAACACCCATACCAAGATAAGTATAAGGGAAAAGAAACATCTAAAATATATATATAACAAATAAGTGCATATCCTTTACATGGTTTATGGGATTCAAAAATCCCCAAACAACAAAATAATTACTCACTACTCATATTCAAAATAGCTAGAAAAAGGTAAGAAGAAACTCTTAAACCCATTTGAAGATGTGGATTTGAAGTTGCAACAATCTCTTCTCTTTTTCTCCAACTTAAGCCTGATTAAAAATTGGAACTTTAAACTATAAAATAACTAAAACTATGTATTTTGCATTTTTGATACAAAACTATATTAAAAGTGTAATTTTTATAAGTAAATCTATAGAAACTAAGTGTGAAAATCCTAAAGTTTAAGGAACTACAAGCTAAAACTATGGAGAAAAACCCTAGAATTTAAAAACCTAAAAAATCTCCTTTATGGCTAGATAAAATGTAGCTTTTATACTGATCCAGTACAAAACATGGTCGAGATAATTGGCCTCATTTGAGTCCAATCGATTAAAAAAGTATTGTAGCTTTAGGACACGCTTGAAACACTTTGGTCTTAGTTGTGCATACCTTTCTGGATTGAAGAATCCTCGAAGTTTGCATTGGGTAGGGTGGAGATGATTTATCTTAACCGAGTCCCCTGGTAAAATGGTGTATTTTTAAGATCTACATAAGATACGGCTGAGACAATTGGTCTCAGCTGAATGCTAGCCACTTTTCCTGTATAAAATTCAAGAATAAACCATTAATCACTTTAAAAGTTCATAAATCTCAAAATAATCCCATTTGGCATAAAACAAGAATTTTAATACGTAAAATAGGAAAAACATGCAAAAAGATATATAAGCATAGATAAATACACTAAAGTAAACACTAAATCAGAGTTATCAAAATATAATTTTTTTGCTTGGCATGCATAGGGAGATACTGGAATTAGAGAAAGAAATTTTAAAATTGAAACATAGGATCAAAAGCTAGTCAGCCAAATCCTAAGAGATTAATTGGAGGAAAAAGAAAGGTTTTCGGAGATGATGATGAGAATGAGACTTAAAATGGAGATTTTAATGAATTCAAGAACAATCAATGGATGTTAGTTTTGGTAGTTCATGCAAATGGTGTGTGTATTTGTTACCGGTTGCTTGTTATTTGCAGTTTTCAAATAGTTTGTAGTTTTGAGTTTAGTTATATAGGGTGCTTTATTTTTTGTTAGGGTATAATTTAGGATTAATGGATTTGAATTGTTAGAATGAAAGTGATAATTTTGGCAAGATTATATGCATATACAATTATAATTGTGCCCCTGTATGTAAAAGTTATAATATTAAGCTGCTCCTGAATTCTCATATGGTTATGTTGTTGACGTAGTGATGATAATTATATATATACATTGAGAAAATAAACACCAGAACAATAATAAATTTATAACTAATAACAAATAAAAAATGGGATAAACAAAAGAGCATTTCATTTACATATTTCTATTGACAAAAGTCACATGATAAATATCCATGCTAATGATGGTAACGCTAATAATTCCAAGTGTTGGTGTTAAGTATAACCAATATCAAAAACAAAATGAACATTCTAGTAAAGGTGACTGGATGAATAGTGTTTTAGGGCCATACAGGTGATGCACATTCAAATTGTTAATAAGAGAGCACGGTGCTACAACACTTAGCCTTGTTCAAGAAAAACTAACATCCTCAGAGGAAGTTTTTTTTTTAAAAAAAAAGATTAGGAAAGATCCATAAGCTCTTTGCACAGCCCATCAGTATGGATATGGTTATGAACAATGGAGTAGCTATGATACTGCGTGTTTAAGATGCACCTATGAGAAAGAAACCATAATGGTTATGAGAGCACTCATGATAGCATCCATACAGCTCACATGAATGGTTGGGGACTTTGTACATCAAAAGGTTCTCTTGACTTGCCATAGAGGTAGGCTTTTCTAATTTAGGGAGTAGATATCATAAGGAAGTACATTTGATGGCTTCAGAAGGTTTGGAGCTCTATACTACCATCATAAGTTGGATAAAAGCTAAATCTTTTAAGCAATCAGGTCATCAGCGTGCTAGCTAGGATCATTGAAATAGAGTTTGATATTCTCTTGACTGTACCTAATTCTAAGCAAAGAATGAAAGATACTCAATTCTGTAAGTTTTCTTCTAGCTAAAAGAGTAATTAAAGCATGAGAATATACCCTATGTAAATGTGTAGACCTTTGAGGTTTAGAATAAGAGGTCATCATGTGCATTCTAGAGTTATAAAGTGGGTACCGGTACTTCAACTTAAATTCTCCTTAGTACATGAAGTGCCAATGTGATTGTCAATAAAAGTTAGGCTTCAGTTCTTGATGGAAATCATATGCTTTTGGGATAAGACCAAGAGTTAGATGAAACCTTAAGATCATTCTAACCATGCCACTCTAGTTAACTATGAGGCTGGTTACCCACACTTTGCACCTGAACAAGACATTAAGATCACATTCCTTAGGTATATATGTGTAAAACCTTACAGGTTTTCTAATGTAGTTGGTTGTAATCCGAAATGTGGCCTTGTACAACTATGCAGGAGCAAGCCTTCGAGTTTCCCATCTAGGATGATAAGCAGGGTCAATCTATTTTAATGCTTTTGATCATGTTAAGCAAATGAAAGCCACTGGTTCGCTCCTTTAGGATCAATGTTAGGTATTGGATAAGACAAATTAGTAGAATAACACCACCATGGAAGATAAGTATGTTAGAGAAGGGTCATCCAGCATGTTCACCAGATCTTTAGAAGAAAGAGTAGCCCTGAGACACCAGTCTAATAATTGCTGATAGGAGTTTCTAATGCTCTAGTAACTTCTCATAGGAAGTTTTACATATAGTTTGAGATGCAAGTCAGGGTTATAAAGGTAGAAAGGGAATTTTGGGTCACCACAAACCTTTGAAGTAGGGGCACAACTTCTAAGTAAAACTATGAGTACAAGTTTAGTGTGATATGGCACTTAATAAGATGATAAATCATAGTTTATGAGGAAATGGATTTTTTATTATTAGAAGTGCATCAATGGCAGACGGCTTACCTCAAGAATAATCTAATTAATTAGATAAAAGAAATATTTTAAGTGATCGACCTTCAATTTTATAAGAAAATCTAATTAATTAGATAAAATAAATATTTTAAGTGAGTTTTTAGTTAAAAAAATGTAAAAAGCTATTTTTTTACTAGCTATTACATATTTGCATAAAGTATAAGGAAAATTAAATATAGGCCCAAAATAATAAATAGGAAAATAATCCTAAACTAACTTGCTTCTGCTTAATCTCCTCTCAACCCGAGGTGGTAACAAATATATTAAAATATGGAATGGAAAAAATAATAACAAGTCAGTTATGAATTAAATTATACAATAAATAAATTAAGCATGAAAACTCATTTATACAACATTCACCAAAAGCATAAATAGGAGTGAAGTTTGAACTCTCTTTAGTTTCGGCTTCATAAAGTTACAACTCATTTCCTAATATTTTATTAGGTGGCAACTCCATGATGGCTATATTGTGGTGCCCAGCAGACGGCCGCATAGGTTGATCACCAAAAATGAATGGGGATACCTTGAGCAGCTGTCTCATACCTTCTTGAGGCCTAAGGTATCGTGGATTAGGTTAAATCCTTGTCCATTGTGAAGGGATTGACCTTCACAAACTAAATGAACCTTAATCCGATCTCGAGCTTTAAAAGCAGGCTTTCAAGAATAAACTAGAGGCCTACAGAGTTCGGGATGCATCACAATGGCAACTCCACTAGGGATTGTTTGTGATAGATTATAACCCAAGGTTTCCCTTGCCATTTCATTTTTTTCGTTGTTGTAATCTTAACCTCAAGGATTTTCCATTCTACTATTCTTTCTTTTCTTTTCTTTAATTCTTTTATTTTTTTTCTTTTTTCTTTCTTTTCCTTCTTTTTTATTTTTTTCTTTTTTCCTTTTTTTTCTTTTTTATTTCTTTTTATTTATTTTATTTTTTTCTTTTCCTCTTTTTAGGTCTATTTTATATAACAAACCTAATTTCCCATGAATGAAATTCATACAAAGGATTGATAAAGACTAATCCCCCTATTCTTGAAATGTATAATAAGCTTTTCCATAGTGGTCATCTTCCTAAGGGGAAGCTAAAACCATTTTGGATTAAGGGATTATGTCAATGTGGGCAATAACAAAATGAGCACGCATTCAACATGCATGAAATAAAGGCTTGGACTAGCAAACGACTACGAAATTTGGGTAAGAGAAATTCATTTAGAAGGCTATGCAAAGAAGGGTTGTCAGAATCATTTTCTAGGTCCTTTCTCATCCTAAAGTCACTTTGATGGGTAATCAGAAAGGTTTTAATGCTCTTATTGAGTTTTACACAATCCCCTTATTTGCAAATAGTTTTCTTAAAATTTTAAAAGCTAGCCTGAGATGCTTAAAATTTTAAAATTACAAGGTATAGCTAAGGCTTTTATACAGTTTAGTGGATAAAGATAAAACATGCTTGCCCCCTATTTGTCTTATATTTGAACAAAACATAAATTTCTAAAGTTAAGGTCAAACCCATTCACAATTGAGAATTACTTAGATGAAGTAAAATTTCAAATTTAAATAAAATTAAGAAGAAGTAATTATGTCAAAATTTTGGACATTGCTTGAAAAAATATGTTAAACATAATGAACATATTATTTCAATGAAGAACACTCCCTGTATTTAAAAGAAGGGCTATGCTATGGAAGTCATTATGATTGCACCAGAGAGGTAGTGATCCTTGAATTTAATTTGGCAAAAGGGATGATTGTGCAGTAATCTTCTTAAATGCAATAGGGAAATAGTGATTCTAGAGTTCAAGTTCGGGAAAGGGAGGCGGTCCTCTAGCCTGGAACTAGCAAAAATGATTATATAAAAACCCGGAGATATAACCTAATGAGGTAAATTAAGCTTTAGGCCCCAGTTATTTTAGTAAGGGTACTTCCTTAAGATTGACCAAAGGATGGCGCTGCAATAGTCATCCTAGATGCATTTGAGAGGTAGCGACTCTCAAATTGTTCTTAAAAAAGGATAGTGCCATGGCCATTTTTGAATACATCAGGAAGGTGATAATCCTCGAAACTATAAATTAAAAGGAAATTATGTCACAACTTTAGGCATAGCTTGGCAAGATTAGTTAAACTAGAAATACTCCCTAAAATTGAAAAAATAACAATGTTGTGATTGCCATGAAGGCATTAGGGAGGTGATGATCCTTAGACCTGAAAAAATAAGATTATGTAAGTATTCGAGCAAGATAAACTAAGTAAGGGATACTCCCTAAAATTGGCAGAAAATAATGCTATAGCGGCCATTATGTTGATAAGAGAAATTCTGGAATCTTCAGGCAATCATACATGAAGACCATGGAAAATTGTTGAGGCAAGGATGGGGGAGCCAACTTTTACTTTACCTATAAGATTATATACATGAAAACATGTACAAAAGATTTGTATGTGCAAGAAGACATGCACAAAACTATATACGAGGCATTCATATGCATGAAAACACATTTATAAAACTATATGTATCGACACTCATGTTAAAAAAAAGCATGCAAAAATGCAAGAACACATGAGAATATGTAAGTGTGTAAAAAAATGTAGGAATGCAAGAATGTATGTGTGAGGTGCTTTAGAAGTTGTCACTATGACATGCATCGAACCCCATAGACATTCGGTTTGTTCTCAAAAGCCCATTAAAAAGTTATTTATCATGTTCCCTAAACCACCTAGATAAATCTAAATGGCTGAAAAAATCAAAGGGTTAGAATAATGTATGCAAAGAATGGAAATGCTAAAGATACGGATGATACATGGCACACACCATGATGCATGAATAAGAATATGGTATAATGTATGACACACAAACAAAAATATACACATTTTCAAGGCAAAAAGCGTTATCATGCGTATTTTACATTATTATATTAATTATCTTTATTTGTTTGCACACAAAATTTAATGCATGCTCACACATAATTATGCACATAAGATTTATATACTTTAGTTTCCATTTATATTTTAGGTTAGGATTTATGCAAACAAACATTATACACGAAGGAAACATGCACATTATGTTAGTTATTATTGTTAATTTACAATTAATGCAAAAATGTATGTATATACATGCAGTATAGACAACCATATGCGAGATATAGAAAATACATGCTTCCAGCCCATATAGAAGGTCATGCGATATCTTTTCTAGGTGGAATTAGCTCATAGGTTAACAAAAAATCCGATGAATACATATGATACATGGTGAAAATGGGTAGCAAAACCTCTCTTTATTTAAAGTGCATGCAAATGGATTTTGGCTATTGTGTATTTAAACAATCCAAATAAACTGAAATGCACCTACCAAGATATGAAAGCCTTTGATGAGTAGACATGTAAGTTTATTGGGATTTATTCGATAGATAAAAGTCCACATCACAAGCAATGTGTTATGGTGCATACCCCCTAGTGGAAGTGTCTGTGCCATTATATGGGTTTTAGTCTGATGATATAGCTTTAGAGCTACCCAAGCATGGTCTCTGCCAATGTATCTAACTTGTCACAAGCATAACAATGGATCTAGCTTGTCACAAGCATAACGATGGATCGGGTCACCATTTGATATAACAAAAGGGTATGAGACTTCGACTGGTGTCCTCCCTAACACTTTCCTACATTGAGTGAATGTAAGGTCATGCTTTGGCATGCATCGGGGCTAAAAATGGGATGCCTAACGTAATTTTAAAGACCTAGCATGAATGCAATGCAATTTTTCTAAAAGAGATAAAATATTTTAATCTTCAAACTTATTTATTAAATTAACCAAAGGTACTTTCAAAGTAAAATATGGTGGTCCCTAGTAAAGTTGACATTGTGGCACATATCGAACCTCGTAAGCATCTGATTTGTTCTAAAAAGCCTACTTTTTAGAGCTTGAAAACGGATCGAGGTTCATTTAGCTTTTAAAGGCCAATCGCTTCGCAATGCATAAGGATTCAACCCAATCAGTGATGCCTCGAACCTCAAAAAAACATAAGACACCGGCTCGAGGTACCCCCATTAATTGTTGGCGATCCAACTACAATGGCATCTGTTGGGTACCACAAGGCAAGTATCATAGAGTCGACACCCAATAAAATATTAAAAAATAAGTTTTAACCTTATAAAGCCAAAACTAGAGAGAGTTCGGACTTCACTCCTATTTATACTTTTGGCTAATGTTGTATAAATGAATTTTCATGATTAATTTATTTCATATCTTTTCTCACGCGAGATATTATGCATATAAAAAAAATAAAAGCACACTCAAGTACGTTGAAAAGCTACAAAGCATGTATGGAAAGCTTGTAAAAAACATGGCATAAAAAAATTAAAGAAAGTAAAAACAAAGGAAAGATAAAATCATACATAAATCGGGGAATTTGTTAAGTTCATTTTGATGAGGAAGTTGGTCCTCGCATGCACATTTACAAAAAGATGTCATTTTGGGTGTATTTTGGATAAAAAGAATAGGATAATTGATCCCTCACAACTTTGGAAAAAGAATCGTGTTAGTCAATGTTAAATAGAAAATCATTTGTAGTTATAAAGAAAAATTTCTTAATTTATATATTATTTTATAGGTAAAAATTGAGATATTGGTCTTTTTTATTATAGAAAAAATCCCACCCAAACTTGTATAAAAATCATTTGTGAGCTTTTAAATTTATCATTGAAAAACCATTTATTTACACTAAATAAAGACATGAAAATAATATCATAAGTAAAACATACATAAATTTGGATATTGATTAAATTGGCAACATTTGTTCCCTTATGCATATTTATAAAAAAAAATTATGTAATTTTTGAAATAAAATAGGAAATTGTTCCATTTTATGAGAAAAATCCAATTAATTAGATAAAAGAAATATTTTAAGTGAGTTTTTAGTTAAAGCATGTAAGAAGCTATTTTTTACTAGCTATTACATATTTACAAAAAGTAAAAGGAAAATTAAAGGGAAATTAAATACAGACCCAAAATAATAAATAGGAAAATAAATTCTAAACTAACCCGTTTCGGCTTAATCTCCTCTTAACCCGGGTGGTAACACATATATTAAAATATGGCATCGAAAAATAATAAAAAGTCAGTTATTAATTAAATTATACAATAAATAAATTAAGAATAAACATAAGTAATGTATAAAAATGATTGTGACAATATAATAAAATTGACAATAATAAGACTAATATTAATAAAATAATCCATAATAACAATTTTAGTAATAATGAAATTAAACAAGCAATCAAATAATAATATTATAATAATATATTAAAAGCATATGAGTAATGCTAACAACAACAACAACAGCACCACCACCACCACCACTAACAACAACAACAACAACAACAACAACAACAACAACAATAATAATAATAATAATAATAATAATAATAATAATAATAGTAATGTTTTGGGAGTCAATTATAAATATTATTATCAAAAAATAAAAATAATATTGATAATAAAAAAATGTGATTGAATTGAATAAATTAAATATTGCACAAATATATAAATTATTGATAATTAAATTATAAATATTAATCAATTGGACTAATTAAATAAACTTAAATAAAATGATATTGATAAAAGAAAAATATTTAACAAAAAATAAAGCAAATAGAAATGATAATGAAAATTAATAAAATAAAATAATATATGTATATAAAATGTGAAATGGGGAAGAGAGAAGCCAAAGGACAAAAAAAAACAATGGAACAAAGGAAGAAAAAGATTAAAAAAAAAAAACAAAGAGGTGTGAGTGGAATGAGCGGTAAAGGGGTTGTGATTAGGTCTTTTAGTGACGAAAGTTTTTGACTGTCATTATAAACTCCTATCGCTAAAGGTCTAGTGCTAGCAAATGGGAGAACTTAAACCAAAGCTTTTTAGTTATGGGAAAAGTTGGCTATCGCTAAAGAAACTGAGGCAGGAAACAAAATAAAATACTAAGTTAACACCTAAAATCACACAAAAATACTTAAAAAAAACTAACCAATATTCATGAAAAAACATATATAAACTTAATCTTATTGAAAATATACAATAAATTAAATAAAACACCAAATTAACAAATATGTTAAGCAATTAACAAATTAAAGAAACTAATAAATTAAACTAACAAATACTTAATAAATTCCATAATAAAACAAATAATTAGTAAATAATGAAATTAAACATTAATTAAAAACTTAAATAATTAACAAATTAACATAACAAAACAATTAATTAACAACAAATTTATATAACGACACAATTAATTTAATGAGAAAAAATAACAAATTAATCCACAAAATTATTTAACAAATTTACATATTGTACAATTAATTATCAAATATATAAAATTGACAATATATTAAGGTAGATATACAAAACTAACAAGAAAATAAACTAGAAAATATTATTTACACAATAAATTAAAAATTAGTTATTTAAATTTACGGATTTTAGGGATCGAGAATATTACCTTCAGTTTGGTTCCATCATTGGATTAGAATTTGGTGCTCCACTATTTTTTCCAATTACATATGATTTTTTGGAATTTTTTAAAGTTAAAATTTTAAATTTTTCATGGGATAAGAAAAGAAAGAAAAGCCAAAAAGAAGAGGAAGAAGAAGATTGTAGGGAGAGCGAAAGTGATAAGCCTCCCTTAAGGGTTCAAAAATCAAAGATTAATATCCCAAACGGGGATAAGATTAAGGGGATTTTTCCCTAGGCTTTTTTTTCCCTACTTTTGGATGCAAAATGCACTCTAGGAGTGGCTTATGGGCTCCACTCACAGTCCATTGACTTTACCTTTGACTTTTGTCTTTTGCCCTTCTTTTTCTCAGCCAACTGACCTCTAACTCAAAATGTTTTACCATTTTAGGCCTGAAAATGCCATTTGTTTGTCAAAGTATCTTCTAGACATTTATTTTCCTATGTCTTAGCTTTTCAATGAATTAAAAATGACTCAATTTGGATTTATAGATCGAGATTTATGGCCAAAATTATTACTGATTGGTCTAGATGCAGGGACAGATTTGGGTCATCTATGTTTGAGCCTATTTTTAATAAACTTAAAAAGTTCTCATTCTATGTCTTAAGATTTAAATGGATTTAGAATCACTTAATTATGAGATTTGTAGGCTAAGATAAAGGTGAAACAATCTAAACTAATCGAAATTTTCAAATTCGATTTTCTTATTTTGCATTGTTTGAAGAAGATAAAGAGGGAAAAGACCCCAAAAAGGATTTTTAAACATTTAAAATCCATAAAAGAGATCAAAAACATTCTGAAAGCATAAAATTTAGGGAGAAAGCCAAACACCTTTACTCCTTGTCCATTTATGAAAAACTATACTTCATCAGGTAACTTTGATCAGGAGCTGTCTTAGGATTAAGTGTCTACACCATCTAGATTTACATCCATAGCATCTGAAGTTGACAAATAAAAATGAAACAATGGTTGTAGCTTTATAAGGCTTAATTATACTAATATTGCTATAAACATAAATAATCATCAACATAAACAATTGTTTTGACCTCAACAAGTGCACTGAATTGATAAGTAATATAGGAGAATATAGTTAAGATCCTAAAATATTGAACCTAAGGGATAAAAGGCTATTCTGTGAGATATTTAAAGTCGGGCAGAATTAATCTTATATAAGTTCCCAAGTTTTTTATTAAAAGCGTCCTAAATCTAATTAACAAAATAAACGAACAATAAAGCTAACTAAACTAAATACTGAAACATTAATTAAAAACATGGCCAAGGTACTCTAATCCTTCCTATACCCAATGCAATAAACTTAAGCCTAAAAAAATCATATATCTTAAATGTGAACAACCCATCTGAACTCCTAGTATCCTATTTCGGAGCCTATTACTCTAACTACCCGATATCCCATTCCAGAGCTTACCTGATAGTCAATATAAGCATGGATCCCAAGTCCCAGATATAAACTAACATCCCATTCCGGAGCTTACTACCTTAATACTTATTCGTCCTTTAACTATTTCTAAAATAAACATTACATAAGCCATAAACCTATGGCCTCCATTCCAAAATCATCCCTTGATTCACAGCTCATACAAAGCTAAAACGGAGCATACATATACCCATTCCAATCAAGCACAATAATCATTCACTTAAATAAGTAAAATGCTCAAATGCTCAATAAAATAGATACATGAATATACTCAATAAAGAAAAGAACATTTAGTGATATATATACCAAAAATAAGATTAATCCATTACATAGGTACGAGGATTCATAGGTCCTTTAGCAATAAAACTACAAATTAAACATTAATAAGGTAAAAGGTGAAAGGAACCAAGAAGCCCATTGTAGTTGATAAAGCTTCAAGTTGAATCCAAACCTTCTCCTTCAACTCTATAGCAAAATGAAAGATAAAACTATAACTAATTGCAGAAAATTAAATCTAACTCTAAAACTTGTATTGAAAATAAACCTAATCTAAAACTTACATTGAAATAAATCTGATCTAAGTTACTACAACATAAAATAAATAGAATACCATAAAAAATAGAAGAAGAAAACCCTAGATCAAAAATAGATGCTCTCCCTCTTATTGCCAAATAGAAACTTAAATTTTATAGCATCTGCAGGGGACAGGGCAGAGACAAATGGCCTCACTGAGTCCAATCAGGGAAAAAATAGTACTGTAGCATTGGCACACGGCAGAGATAATTTGGTCTCAGCTAAGTGACCCCTTCTGGACTGAAAACCTTTGAGTTCTGCACTGGATACGATCAAGACAAATGGTCTCGATCAAGTGCATTTAGACTCCACCAAGATAAATGGTCTCTCCCAAGTGCTAAAGTAAAGCGGTGTGAATTAAGGATTTTGCAAGGCACACAGCTGAGATAAATGGTCTCAGCAGAGTGCAAGCCAGTTTCTGCATAAAATATCAAAATTGCACCATTAAACACACTAAAACATTAAAAATCTTAATATAATCTAACTTGGCACAAAGAAAGAGATTTAACACACAAAATACACAAAAAGAGACACAAACACAAATAAAAATATAACAAAAATAAACACAAAAATTAGAGTTGTTAAATATCCCACACTTAGCTTTTACTCGTCCTCGAGCAAATGAATAAACCACATTTTCGTATACTTAAACTCAAAGAAAGGAAACACAAATTCAAAAAAAATTAGAACAACACATTAGTAAAAGTCACTAAACAAAATCCTAAATTGAAAAGACTCAACTAGATAATGATAGCAAATCTCTTTGTGTGTGTTAGGCCAAAATAATTTAAAATAACTTTTAAAACCAAAAATTCCAATGCAATTCGACAATCAAGAAAAGAATTAATGTGCAAAAGATTGAATACTCGATTTTGCTCTTGAAACTTAAGAGATACCATAGACCTCTCTTTTAGCACCGAAACCCAAAGGTCATCTCCGCACATAACTCTCAATAACATAAGATCCTTAAAACTTAAAAGGTTATAATGCGGCTAAGGTAAGGCTATTAAGAAAAGGATTAAATTACTAATATTATAGCTCTATTGATGGTTAAAGAGCTTAAAATCCTTTTCCTCTACACATAGAGTACGCCACACTTAGAAGAAACCAAGATTGCTAGATTTTTTTTCTTTCTTTTTTTCTTTTTTTAATTTTTTTCTTATTTAGAACAACTAAAGCAATCAATTTTACAATTGATAAGTAGGGACTCACAAAATTTTTCCTAAAGAAGACTACATTTTGAATTTTTTTGACTTGACATTAGCAATTTATTCCCAACTCTAGCATCTAACAATTGAAGCACAACCCTTTACTTATTAGCACTTTTCAAGAAAAACTTATCTCACTTACTTCTAGAATGGCCAATTTAAAAAGGGTAAGATAAGGGCTTAAGCTCAAGGGATTAAAATGTAGGTATAATCAACAAACATAAAATTAGCACATATTTAGCATGCTCAAATAGGCTTAAAAAGGCTTGCAAGGGACATTATATAGCAAAGGTAGGTCAAAAGGTTTTTTTTTTAAATTGGATCAAGAAAGATATTGCCTAAGTTATTTCTAATTTCATTTTTTACTTGCTTTAAAGGGTAATGGGAAAGGGTCTAGCGCTTTAGAATTCCTACTCAATCACATTCATGCACTGATTTTTATTATTTTTAAAATCAGTCCTAGAGTGCGCATTTATTAAGAGATTTACTGGTATTAACCTAATTGAAACTAACCGATAAAGAAAAATTCATTCAACAACTAACCACTCTCTTACTATTACAACTAATCTAAATAAGGCTTTCTAATTCTAATTTCAAGATCGTTCACAACAGAAACAACAACGAGGGTAAACTAAGGTGTAAAAGTATGTAATAACAAAAACAAATGAAAATAATCATCACAACTAAACTAAAATCAAAGCACAATTGAAAATAAAACTAGAAATAACAAAATAATAACATAAACTATAAATTAAAACTAAAAAAACAATACAATAAAATAAAATAAAATACAAAATTTGCACAAAACATAAAATTACTAGAAAATAAAACACAAAAATGCCAAATAAGGTGAGTTCATGCTTAGCATGCTGAAATTGATGCAAATGCACACAAAAATGGAGTGCTTGTATTGAAAATGCAGATAAGAACAGGAAAAATGGAATGGAATGCTAAAAGATGGATAGAAAATGGGATTATTCAATTACACACGACTGAGACGCTTTGGTCTTTGTCGTGTTCCCCTTTCTGTATTGAGATTGCATATTAGACACGGCTAAGATAATTTGGTCTCAATTGTGTGACCCTTTCTAGAACTAAAAATGCACTTGGTACACAGTTGAGTCGATTTGGTCTCTGTCATGTGCACCAAAATTTTTGCAAATTTTACAAGTTTCACAACCACTTTCATACACATTGACACACTCATTTCTAATCTTATTCATGTAAAAATCAATGCTCAAATGAATCACCACATAATTAGCAAAAACACAACCAAAAACTAAAAATTTAAAATTAACAATAAGTAAACAAAATTAACAACTAACTAAAAAGTAGGTTTAAAGAAAATTAGTTCTAGTTTAATGAGTCCCAGCTTAACTTTTATTACTGTCAGGTGGCTGAGCTTGTGATCCAAATCTTGGTTTCTTCAAAATGTGCTCCTCATTTTCCCCCATCAGTAGGAGAAACCTATCGAAATTCACCAAGGTGGGCAACACCATGTCTACGATAAAGTACCCCTCCACCTTGGGTTGTTCATAAATGTATCCTTTTAGCTCTTCTAGCCTTAATATACTCTTTAAATGGACTAAATTCAGTGCTTCCACTTGACATTTGAACCATTCTTGCTCTTTTGGCAAATAATTCTTCACAAGAAATCTATACTCATTCTCCAAGCTACAGGCCTTGTCTTTAATAATGATTGGTTCCTTTTCTAATTCATGCACCCCATACTTGATTTCTTTATTGTCTACCAGCTGTGTATGACTCAATTTCTCCTCATTATCACCATCACCTTGATTTTTCATAGGATTACTCAAGAATTCCAACTTGGATTCCACATTTTTAAGGTTGAATTCTTGATCTCTCAATAAATGCTCTTGAGTCTTTAATAAATTCTCTTGATTTTTCAATAAAGCTTCTTCATTTTTGATCTTCTTCTTTTGTTCTTCTTTTTCAACTCTAAATTGCTTCTCTCTGTTTACAAGCAAGTCAAGGAGAACTTGAATTTTGCAGAAGTTTTACTCTTACGATATCTATTATGAGCAAGGATCTTCAAAAGATGACGACAAGTAGATTGTTAATGATTGATTCAAGTATTGTAGCTCTAACATTTCTCTCTTCAACTCTTCTATTTCTACTCTCAAAAGAACCAATTCATCATCTTGGACAAAACCATGCTCAATTAAAAATACATCAAAATCATCCTGCAAAGAATAACACCAAACCAAAAACAAAGAAAAATAAGTCTCAGACAAAGCTCAAATAGAGATATCAAACAAAGAACACCATTATCCCCGAAAGCGGTGCCAAAAACTTTTTACAACCTCAGTAAGTGCATTGAATTGACAAGTAATATAAGGGAATATAGTTAAGACCCTAGAATATCGAACCTAAGGGATAAAGGCCTATTTAGTGAGATATCTAAAGTCAAGCAAAATTAATCTGAGATAAGTTCCCAAGTTTTTGATTGAGGGCATCCTAAATCTAATTAACAAAATAAATGGATAATAAAGATAATTAAATTAAATATAAAAGTATTAATTAAAAACATTGCCAATGTACTCTAATCCTTTTCATACCCAATGCAATAAACTTAAGCCTAAAGAATCATATATCTTAAATATGGATAATCTATCTAAACCTCTAGTATCCCATTCTAGAGCCTACTACTTTAACTACCCAATATTCCACTCTGAATCTTACCCGATAGCCACCATAAGCAAGGGTCCCAAGATTAGATATGAACTAGCATCCCATTCCGGAGCTTACTACATCAATACCTATCTATCTTTCAACTATTTTTGAAATTAACAATAAACAAGTTATAAACATAAGACCTCTATTTCAAAATCATCCTTTGATTCATAGCTCATACAAAGCTAAAATGGAGCATACATATACCTATTCCAATCGAGCATAATAATCATTCACCTAAATAAGTAAAACGCTCAAATGCTCAATAAAATAAATACATGAATAAACCTAATAAAGAATAGAACATTTATTAAAAGGAGAAAGGAAAAAAGAAACCTAGAAGCCTATTATAGTTGATAAAGCTTTAAGTTGAATCCAAGCCTTCTCCTCTATCTCTCCAACAAAATGAAAGATAAAACTAGCACTAATTGCAAAAAGTTAAATCTAACTCTAAAACTTGTATTGAAAATAAACCTAATCTAAAACTTACATTGAAATAAATCTAATATAAGTTACTACTATAGAAAATAAATATAAAACCTTAAACTTTTGCATTAGATACAACCGAGATAAATGGTATCGGCTGATTGTATTTGGACTCCTTCGAGACAAATGGTCTCTCTTGAGTGCTAAAGTGAAATGGTGTGGATTAGGGATTTTGCAAGGTACACGACTGAGATAAATGATCTTAGCTGAGTGCAAGCCAATTTCTACACAAAAAGTTAAAATTGCACCATTAAACATACTACAACTTTAAAATTCTTAATATAATCTAATTTGGTACAAAGGAAGAGATTTAACACATAAATACAAAAAATACACAAAAAAGAGACATAAACACAAATAAAAATATGCCCAAAATAAACATAAAAATTAGAGTTATCAAAATTTGATTGAAATACATTATTGAAAAATTGTATAAATGACAAAGAGCACTTCATAATAAGAACAAGTATTTGAATATTAATCAAATAATAACAACAAAAATAAAAAATTCATGCACAATAAAAATACACGATAGCTCAACAAATAGATTTGAGGGGAAATGTTCGAGACACATTCATAAAATCATTTATAACACCTCACACCATGAGAAAATTGAACATGCAATTCTTGCCTCAATCAATGAGGAAAGCACCAAGGGGATCTAATTACCTATGAACAACAAAGTCCCTAACAGTCACAAAAGACTTTTAGTGATACAATATAACAAGTGGCTTAGGAAATCTCATTAACCAAATAATTAAGAATGATTTTATTGCTCATAAATCCTAACTTGATAAGCACAAACAAACTCCTACATCCTAAAGCATTTGGAAACAAACTATACAATTGCAGTGCTCTTAACGTTTTGGACTATTATGCAAACTTTAAAGACAGCGACTGGCGAATTCAAACAAATTCATACCATAGCAACATCATGAAATACTAAATCTACCATGAAAAAGTGTTGTAACCTATCAAATAATACCCTTAAAGATTTATCTAAAGAAAAAATAGATCATACAAATTCATATTGAATGTTAGAAAAGCATCTAAATTTGCTTGGCTAATGACAAATGTGGAAGCGATTTCAGTTCTAATTACAATTAGCAACATAAAGACCAATTAGTTGTTAGTTTCTTTGCCTTTAATTATTTAATTAATTACTAATTAAATTAGAGTTTAAAATGTTTGTTTATTTAGTTTTGTACAAAAGGTTGTTGTTGGTCTAGTATACTTTATAGAAGAGTATACTTGTAATAAATTTTTATCATTCAATCTCAATATTTAAACTTACAAAAATTAAAAGAGAAGTAATGAATTACCTTATGCATGTCACACATTATGGTCAAACCAAATACCTTTGTCATGTCTAGCTCTTTCTCCAGCAATTACAAAAACAAAATCCAATTATTCTTGTTCTCCTTACTCATAACAATAAAAGCAATAAGGTACATTTGATTTATTGCATTCACGCCTACTACAATTAGAAGCATGCCTTTGACTTTTCTTTTGAAGAAGCAACAATTAAGGCCTATTATGGGCCTGCATCTAGCCTTTCATCCTCTTTTGCATGCCTTAAAATAGACAAACATTCAATTAAAAACCCTTTTGCCTTTTTATAAAGTATCCTTTGATAGCTCAATACTGATATTGCTACTCAGTTTGTCATAATTAACTCACTTGCATAAGCCTTAAAAATGGCAAAATCATCCTTATAACCCTCTTGCATTTCATTTAGTATCATTCTTTTATCTCACTTACACTTGTCAATTGACATATGCACTCTAAACTCTTTTTCAACTTTAACTTGCCTTTACCTTACCCTAGTAGTTAGATTCTCCTAGATTTTATCTCTCAACTGTTTAGCAATCCACCTTATTGTAACACTTGAATTTTTAAAAATCTTATAACATTTGTGTTGCATGCACTAAGTTTTTTTTCTTCAACCCTTATTTCCCTTTCTCTTTTGTTGCATAAAAAGTAAAGGGGCATTTTTCATTTATCCCTAATCTTATTAGGTTCATTCTTAATCATTTTGAAATCCTTCCCAATAGTCACTGTATATCTAATAAGAGCAATCCTGATAGCTTTTATATTTTCAAATGTCATCCCTTTAGTAAAATATGCTTTGCCATCTTTAGGATCATATCTCACTCTCTTTTTTATAGTTTGCAATTTTACTTTTCTCTCAACAATTACATCTCCTAAATCTGCTTCACATTCACTTTTATTGCCCAATGAGTCGGTATCAGTTTCTTCAGTCTCATTCTCAGTATCAACACAACTTTTATTTTCTTATCCACTCTCACTTCATAGAAATACTATTAGGTAATAATGTGTTATGGGAAAAAACAAGCATCCATATTTAAAAGGCCCTAACACCCTAATAACATGTGAACACTAGCATCCCCATTAAAAAATAAATAACCCTTTAACTAGTTCTTTTCCCAATTCCCCAAAAACAAAATAAATAAGATCCTTAACAACAAACCAGTCAATAAATTCATCATAAATATCTTTCTAGCTAACTAGATCTAGGTCAAAACTGTTAAAAATTACTTTTTTGCATCCTTATACTGTAATTTTTTTCAAAATCCCATTTGTCCCCTCAATTGAAACACAAATTAATAGTTCTTATATATTTCACCCTATATGATATTCAAGAGGAAAAGATAAATAAATTTATAATTTTAATACAAAACTTAAATAAAGAAATAAAACACCAAGGTTTTTTTAATTACATTACCCATCACATTAAGTATATATATCAACATTAGGTAAATTGCATAAAGTCACATGCATTGCCAAAATAGGGACCAAAAAGCAAAAAAAAAATGTAAAGTAAAACCCTAAATAGTTTGCTATATTTGAATCCAATACCAACCCATAATCTCATTCATTATCTCGTTCTCTACTTTGAATCAAATAATCAAAATAAGTCCAAAACCCTTTAGCATTACCCTAAATATCATAGATTTATAACCTAAGCCAATTTACCTTAACAAGTCATCCCCGTCACTGGAACTATCACTCGACATCAAGTTTCATATTCTCTTAACTTTTAATCTTTGATAATTTAAAATTGAAATTTTATTTATAATGTGTTAGGTTTCCAAAAGGTTAGGTCACTGAAAAACCAAAATTTTATGTTTTTTCGGTTAGTCCCTATCGACATTTCAATGAATCCAGTGAGTTGAGATCATGATGAGTGAAGGAATTGGGAATCGATGATTTTTATAAAAAGAGAGAATATTTAAACATATATGTGATATGCATATGGGGGACATATGTCGGCTGACTTGTCCCTTACTTGCCAAGTTAATGCCAGCATGTCAACACCTGAAGCTCCACATGTCATCTTACGAGCCATGTCAGTAGTGAATTGATAGAGATTAGTCAAATAGATGGTAATGTCAAATTAGTGGTGACATTGTCCCGATTTTTAAACTTCAGAGGTGACATTGTACCAAATGAAACTTTAGGGTCAAATCGCCCATTTTGCCCAACTTTGAAGGGGGGGAAGGGAGGGAGATTTTCACCTTTTTCCAATTGTATAAAGATATTTAATGCTTAATGAGGAATTTGTTTTTATAAGGTCAGAAAAATGGTGAACTTCCTAGGTTCATGCTATGATAATATAAAATGACACTTTATGATGCATTTTTTTTTTATGAATAATATGTTAATATAGTAGGGTTGGCAATAAGGAACCTTGAGTTAGATTAAAGCTTAACATAAAATTTAGGAATTAATGGTGGAGAGTTATTCTTACTTGTATCTCCTAAAACTTAAGTATTGGTTTTTGCTCGTAAAGCTATAAAACAAGGTTAATATTATAAATTAGGAATTTTAGTCCAGTAAGTGTGCATGTATCTATCTATATATGTAGATTTTTAGTACAACATTGAAAAATGGAACTATAACATGCACAATTAATGGCATAAATGTAATTATACTATTGAAGTATGGTGTAATTGAGTATAAGCATAAATAAAAAGAAAAACATAGATATTAATGATATTGATATCTTTATACACATACAAATACATAATATGTGACTTGAAACTTTTATTGCCTTAGTACCTTGGTAAGAAATAGATATATAGGATACAAATTACTAGCCGTAGAAATATTTATACTATAATTGAATTTGGGTTGACAGTAACCTTTAATGTAAATTAATGAGAACTTACAAATTTTTACAGAAGAGGGCAGTGCATTTTGGGTTTTAAAAATTACATATATATTATATACAAGGAAAAAATTTAAAATTATATTTTATTAATCTTTCCATGAAATCACACAATCCTAATTAAAGAACATCGAATTTCACCTTGAGGGTTGTTGAACAATTGACTTACTTTGTACTAGGTTTTACCAAAATGTCCAAAATAGAAGACTTTCAATATGTAATCCACATAAAAAAAGTATAGGAACCAAGTAAGACTTGCAGAGATAGAAGCCAAAATTCTTCTATGGATAGAGGAAGAATTCGACTAAAGAGAAAGAAAGAGGTAAAGAGATTATATCTCTTAATCCCACCAAACTTATACTTTTATACCTTGAGTTAAAAGCCTAAGTCTAATAGGTTTAGGAGTCTTTAAAATTTTAAAGATTTAATTCAAATGGGCTATTATAATTATTAATTAATTTAGATCTTAATTATATCCAGTCTAGGCCCTTTTAAAAAAAGCCATGCGCAGAGGCCTTTTCACTAGACTTTTATGTCCGAACTTGGATTTAATTATCCAAATCAATTTCAAATCCAGCCAAATTAAATATGTAAGATCCATAACTATTATTAAATATATTTAATTTAACTTGGCCTAAAAATTAGGCCATTGAGCCCTTTTATCTAACTTCTGCACATATGACTTTCATCTTAAACTTGAAATTAATTGTTCAAGTGATCATAAATTATTATTTCAGTCCTATAATACTTATAGTCCAATAATATTTTATTCTGAATCAAAATAAACCAATCTTAGCCATTTTACTTAAACCCTTGGGCAAAATACTTTGCGCAAGTATCTTGTTAATAATGTCTTATCTTGTTAATACTATGACTAAAGATATTTAGGTATTAAGACATTTATATGAAATAGGTATCTCATATCATGAACTCTTTTATGATTGCCTTTTCAATGTATTTATAATACCAAGAAATTCATTTATTAATTTAAAATATAATATCAAACGAAATGTAATCGAGACATAGTATTAATAAATGATAATGACTTTATATACATGAAAAAGATCTTTAATCTACATGGGCTATAGGGCATACTCCTAACAATGCTTGGTTGTGGCCCTTATAATTAGGTCTAAAAAGAAAAGTATCCGATCATGACCTTGTTTTACACGAGATTGGAGTGCAGAGCCCAATATTGCCCACTTCAATCCATTGGTTCTAAATATGGCTTAGATCCTGCATATCTTACTTAGTGTAATTATGCTTCAACACTTTAGGAAATAAATTATATATAAACAATACCATAAGTACAACTATTGGATCTTAATAAATTAATAAATTCTATGCATGTTAAATTTTAAATAGCCATATGCATGTATAAATAAATGTGATATTTTAATTTAAAAGTTAAGCTTAATCTTTGTATTATAATGGCTTTTATAAATCATGTTTTACCTATATATATACACACACTTATATTAAAGTAGTTCAATTTAAAGTGAATAATATCATAAATGGAAAGATTATGCTTGATGCACACACACACACCTCTATATATATACAAATAAAAAATTTCAAATATTGAAGATAAAATATTGTACTTTAAATTTATTTATGCAACATACATGATATTCAGTTATACATATGTGCATGTATTCGACTCGGTGCTTTGGAAAAATGACTTTTAGTGGTCACTATAAGCATAATGCTTAACACGTAAAGTTTATTTCTAATCATAGGTATACAGGTGTGATATGAATAGATTATAGTAAGCTATGGATCGGCTTAGAGGTGAGGAAGAATCCTTCAACTTTATGATAGATGCATAGGCTTAGGGTTTATATTTTGGAAAATTTAAATTTTTTCTATATTGAATTTTTTTATGTTATAATTCTTAGATAATGTGTTTGAGTACACATCTATAAATCTCTAAGGACATTCATATATGTAAATATAGTTATATTTGAGTTACTATATTTTGGTTATACATAAATGACAAACTATGCTTAAGGAATTTTGTATTTATGTAAAGTTTATGATTTAAAGTTGTTAGGTTATATCTATTTGTGGATTTGTTTCTTTACATTGATGATTTGAGGAGGATGAAAAAACATTGGGTGTAAATGGAGTTGAGACATGATTGAATTATAGAAGTGCAGTTTTCAATTGTTTAATAGGGGATATAACCCGTACACGAAAATCTCTATACGTTTTTCTACAAAATTGAGAAATACAAGTTATCTGAGTTAGATTCATAAAATAAAATTTGAATTCCACATATTGTTTATAGGATATATGAATATTGTAAAATTCAATTTAGGTATGGGATGTTACATTATATCTATGTGACTATCCATTCAATCTACCTTATTTTTATGTATATAATTAATAGGAATTCTTTCAAAGCTATTATTAATTTCTTATTAATAGCAACCTTAAATAAATTAGTTTTTTTGATAATTAATTCATAAAAATAGCTTTGTTAAATAAAATGGTTAATTTATCAATATGATCTATTCATTATTTTATATATATGTTACAGAAAAATGATGACAAAAAATATCAGGACACCAACAACTATTAGAACTACTTAACAAAGACAAAAGGTTAATGATTTGATAGAGAACTTAAGAAATAACCATATGGAAGAAATTGGTAAAGACAATAAGATTGTGTATTCGTTAAAACATAGAAAAGAGATTAGTGAATTGATTTTAAAAAGGGGGTTTATTGGACGATAAGGAAAAGTACAATGCTCTTAAGAATAGTTTACACATTCTGTGTTATAAATGTATTCTTATCATGGAACAAAGTAAAAGAAAATAATAAAAATGTTGGAATAAAATTTGTTAAAGAATTTATTATTTTGGGTACTAAAATGTCAAATGTTGCCTTTATTGGAATGCCTACCAGAGAAGGGTATCATAAGATTATTGGTGATAAAAATATTGAAGGTCTTGAAAAAGAGTTTAGAACTAGTATTATGAACAAATCACTTTGAAGATTTTTTTTTTAATTTTTGTTTATATAATTTCTTAAAAGATTGCATGTAAGTTGTTTTTTAATTAATGATATGAATTTCATATTTTATTTATTTTTGGCAAATGTATACAATACATGATAATTTTATTATTTGTTATGTGCAAAATGAATGGATGACTTACATAATTAATTATGCTAACAATAATCAAATATTAGAATCTTAGATGATGATTGGAAACATACTGACCTTTTGATTCTAAGTCTGATATGAGATTACTATTAGTACAATTAATACATGTAAAAGATAAATACATATCACTACAAGAAAAATCCAAAATTCCAACGAAAAATTTACGATAGAAAATTTTTCGTCGTTAATTACCGACGAAAAATTTTTTTTCGTGAGGAAAGTTGTTGGAATAATGTTCATTGAGACGGTATAAAATTTCATCATAAATAATGGGGGAAAATATTCCCACCAAAATTTACCGACGAAAATTAGCGACGGATTCACAAAATTTGATCGTTAAATTAGCGCCAATATTATGCAGCTAAATTGTACATGAAATTTACCAACCGTATGTTTAATCCGTCGATAATTTACTTATATAATTCAATTACCATCAGTAATTCCCTACAAAATCATTTATCCGCAGGTAAATTATTGATGGAAATTTCTTTCGTATGGAAAAATAGTAGGTAAATTACCGATGAAAATAATTTTTGTCGGTAATTTTTTACATCGGTAAATTTCCTATGAAATTCCATTTTCGTAGGTAATTTAGCTAACAAAAATGAATTCCGTCGGTAAATTTATACTTTGTAAAAACTATGTCGTTTTGGCCTTTAATTTATTTCTCTATCCCTTGCCTATTCCAGAAGCCAAAACACAATTTTCATTCTTCTTTCTTTTTTTTTTCTTCCTTTGTTTCTCTTCTTCATCGCCATTGTGGTTTTAGCTTTGCTGCATGTTGCGACCCTAGCAAGTGCAATAGATCGACAAGTAATAAAGTGGGGTAAATTTAAGACCCTCAATATCGAACCCAAGGGAATTATGTGTGAAAATTGTGGAAATTAATTTTATGCTAAAGAATTCCCAATTGTTTGTGTGTATGAGTTGTTTAGTTTTTATAATGCAAACTTTAAAAACTAAAATATTTAATGAAGAGAAATTAAATTCTACTAATAGTAAATTGAGTATGTATTTAATTCAGAAAAATTAACAAGAATGAAAATGTATAGAAATTAAACGTTGCTCAGGTTCACTCATCCACCCCATACCCACTGTGAATTAATTTTATCTTAAAGTATACATGAAGGGATTCGGGATAACCCTTTTAACCCAAGCGTCCCATTCTAGAGCCAGCTATTCTAGTTGCTAAACTTCCCATTCCGGAGCTAGCCCAACAACTAGCCTATGCACGGGTCTAACATTATAAGTTTGGTTTCCTTTACCATTTCGGAGCCAAACAACCCAAATCTCATCTATTTCACTCCACACTTTAGTCCTAAAATCACAATTACTGCACATTTAGAATCCCATTTCGGAGCCATCTAAAATAATACATCATTCATGAAAGAAAAACTAAACAAAATCATTCATAGACTTCAATCCACTAGGCTCAATACACATTCAAAGATATATGATGAAAATCATTCATCCATGAATGGAAATTAACTTAATAGATTGAAAAACCATGAAATATAAATAAGTAACAGTGAAATAGACCATTCATTCATGTAAAAATCAAAATATGCTCAATATTCACATTGTGAGTAGGGGATTCAAAGCTCCACCAAGATACAAAGATGATTACTCACTATCCACAATGTAAAATATGAATAAAGTAAGAGTGAAAACTATAAAACCCATTTGAAGCTGAAGATTTAAAGTTGATGAAGCTCTTTCTCTTCTTCTCTAAACTGCTCTTTGATTGTATGCTGTAATCTTCAAACTATAAACTAAAACTATGATTATCTTTGTGTTCTTGAAGTAAGACTAAATTAAAAGAGTAATTTTTACAAGTAAAACTATAACACTAAGTATGAAAAACTCTATTTTTAAAAAAAAAACTACGTTTTCTCTATACCCTATACACGAAACCCTAGAAAAAGACTCCCTTTAAGTAGAAAATTTTACAGCTTTTATAAAGCTATCTAGGAGGACATGACTGGGACACTTTTGTCTCATTCGCGACACAAGGAGACAAAGTGGTAAGTTGCCTTGGGCACGGCTAGGACAGTTTTGTCTCAGCCGTGGTGAGCTTCTGGATCGAAAATGTGTTCATAGGCTGCAATGGCCACGGCTAGGATAGTTTGTCTCAGACGCGACCTTTGATGAAACGATAAGTTTTGATTTCTGCAATAGCCACGACTAGGACAGTTTGTCTCAGCCGTGCCTTAGTAAAATTTCTTGCATAAAATGCAATTTAAGACCATTAATTACCTAAAAACTTTAAATTTATCAAAATAACTAAAATAAACATATGAAAAATATTTTAGCATTAAAAACACTAAAAGCATGCAAGATGAGACACTAAAACACACCAAATTATCCAGAAATCAAACATTAAAATCAAGGTTATCAACTACCCCACACTTAGCCTTTTCCTCGCCCTCGAGCAAATGAATCATCCACAATCTTAAAAATTCAAACTCCACATCAAAACAAGCAAATTCAGAGAGGTTCTAGCAACACTTAGTAGAAGACACTCAGATGAAGAATTCAATTAAAAAGACTCAAACTGATCTATACCATACAATTTCTCATATGTGTGTGCGAGGCTAAAACAGATTTATTTTCTTTTAAAACCAAAACTACCAGTGAATTCTAGCAATCAAACAAATAGAGAATTACAACAATTTTGCGTTTGCAACTCAAAACAACCATAAGCCTCTCCTTTAGCACCTGAACCACAAGGGTCATCTCCACTAAACAACTCAAAACAAAATAGGATCACCAGAGCTTACATTAAGGTTGTAATGGGGATAAGGCAAAGATTCCAAAAATTTTGATAAGGTTAGCAAGACAGAATTAGCCACACTATCTAGAAATACAAACCACCTAACTTTCTAAAGAAATAACTCCTTCAAAATCCATGTTCTATCATTATAAGAAGGAAAAACTAATTTTAGGACAATATTTGGATTCTCAAAATTGTAGAAAGCAAGATAAATGACACTTTCTATAAATGCTAGGTACCTCACACTTATTTTCTGCAGTAATAAATCAATCAAAATTTCTGCAGCATAATATCTGAATTTTTTGCATTTTTTTTGCAGTGAAATTTTTTTTATTCACTTACTGAAAAGGGCACCAAAAGCACAAATTTTTTATCATCCTTGTCCAAAAATACTTAGAATGTTTAAGCTCAAAAATCCCTAAAAAAAACTTCAACTTCCCTTGTTTTCTTAACTGACAATCAAAAATTTTATCAAGCCTAACATGCAAATTTCATTACCCAACCTAGAGTGGCCAATTCCAAAGTGGGACAGACAAAGGCATTTTAGGCTGCATGGTTTAGCATAAGTGCAATCAAGAAAAAAAATTAAATAGTACACTTTTAGCATACCAATTAAGCTCAAAGGGGCTAACAATGGTAGAATTCATTAAAGGTAGGTAAATAGTCAATTAAAAGTTGGTTACCAAAGAAAGCTACCTGGATCATATCTTAATCTTATCTGAGTTTAATATTCATTTCGAAGGGTGGTGAGGAAGGTTCTAACTATTCCAGAATTTCTTCACTCGATTGCTCTTACTCACTGGTTTTAATTTCATAAAACTTGGCCTACTATGCTCATTAAGTTAGAAATTGAATGATATTTAATTAATCGAGATCAATTCAAAAGAAGAACTTCCCTAAACAATACTACTAATCTCTAGCTACTCAAACCTCCCAAATAAGCAGTTCAAATTTTGAGTTCAAATTGATTCGTCAGGCTAAATGCAAGAGTACTTAATAACCTAAGAAACTAAACTAAATCAAAACTAAAGGAATGCAGAATGTAATGAACTTTTAAACACAAAAGATAAGAACTACAACCAAAATCAAACATCTAAGATAAAAAAAAACTACTAAAAATATGGCAAACATGAAGGAAATTTGATTAGCAAACCACAGTCATAAAATAACTTAACAAAATGGCCCTAAAACACACTTTTTTCCAACATCTACATTAGCCTTTTCTACCATTTTTGAAGCATAAAAACATGTCAAATGTTTCTTGAGCATGAGTGTTAGGCAAACCAAGTGCAGGCAACAAAACAACTAAAGGAAAAACACAATCTCACTTCTCTTAGGCAATTCATCGAACAAGTGGTGGGCAGATTCGTTTGGCAACAAAATGACAAACAAGGATGCATAAAACTAATAGAATATATGCCAACAATCATAACCCATCCATAAATTAAAGTTAAAAAAGCAAGATATTGGAGATGAGAACACAAAATGTACAAAGAAAATGCAGTCTTAGAGAGATATTACAAAAAAAAAGTCAAACATAACTTAAAGAAAAATAGAAGTTAAAATGAAATAACAACAAGAGAGAAGAGAGACTTACTTGATTCTTGAAGAAATTGAGTGAGGCAAGCAGCAAAATATTAGAGAAGAGGCCGAAAGTTTGAAGAAAAATGTAGGGAAAACAAAAAAACTAAGCAAAGGGGTGCAAAGGATCGGTTTAAATATAAAGGAGCGCGATAGTTACCCTAAAGGGCACGGCTAGGACAACAATATCTCAGCCGTAACATGCAAAAAAATTGAAAATCCCCATTTTTATATAATGAAAGGCACGACTGGGACTAAATGGTCTCAGCCGTGCCACCCCTCTAGATTTGAAATTAAACAAAAGACACGACTGGGACTAGTTGTCTCTGTCGTGTCACAATGAATTCCTCTACATTTTTGGTTATTATTATTATTGTTATTATTATTTTAATAAAACCACGACAAGGACTATATGGTCTCAGCCGTACCTACCTTTTGGACTCCAAACTGCAGTATGGCACAGCTAGGACATGTAGTCTCGATTGTGCACTAGCCAATTCAAACAGTCCTCTCTTATAGGCACGGTTGGGATAGGTTGTCTCAGTCGTGTTACCATTCATTCTTAAAAACGCGGGATTGGCCATGGCTGGGACAATTTATCTCAGTCGTGCCTACCTTCTGCCTTACCAAAAATTTAATAGACCACGGCTGGTACAGTTTGTCTCAGCCGCGACCAATAGAAATTTTGCTCTACTAAATTCTCTCCATCTCCTCAACAAAATCACTCTAACAACCACAACTAATTACCATTCTCTATAAAAAATCAACAACACTAGACATTATAAACTTGCAAAAAATTAAAGGCAAATTAAAAAAAAAGTAATTAAGTTCAAAGGTAAGAAAAATTTTAGGGTTTAACAAGTCACTAGCTCGACTTTCATAGCTCTCATGGGTCATGGAACATCGAAGGGCTTGTATCGTACTACCCTCGTACCAAGTTTGAATTTATCTTGTACAAGCATACATTGCGTAGAGTGATTTAGTTTCCCCTCAGAAATTGCATTATGATCCTTCCACTTCTTCCTTTCAGCATATTTGGTAAGCTTATTTTTGCTTCCAATAACCAATTCTTTCACTTCCTTGGTGTGCATCAACCATTTCACCGGAGTGTCATTAAATAAAACATCTTCAGACCTTGCTTTCATCTCCCTAAAAAATTTTAAACACAGCAAATCAACTCTAAAAATTTACACGATGGCCGTTCTGTCATGTTGGTCACGTTGAAAATCATTTTCTCATCATTGAAAAGTAAAGTGACTATCTTTCCATGCACATCTATCAATGCTCTTGTTGTGTTTAGGAAAGGTCTTCCAAATATCAGGGGGATTTTCGGATCTTCCTCCATCTCAAATACCACAAAGTCCATTGGAAAAGAAATTCTCCAACCTTTACCAGCAAATCTTCAATGATCCCCTTAGGTATCTTGATGGACTTATCTGCCATTTACAGCGACATTTTTGTTTTCTTGAGATTTCCTAAATTTAATTTCCTGCAAAGCGAATAAGACATTAGATTAATGCTTACACCTAAGTCACATGGGGCATTCCCAACAAAATTTTCACCAAGTTCACATGGTATTGTAAAACTACCAGGATCCTCTAATTTTTCAAGAGGTTTGTTGGTCAAGATGGCATTACAATTTTGTAATAATTGAATTTTACCTATTGCTTCTAACTTTTTCTTGCTAGAGCATATCTCTTTTAAAAATTTAGCATACTTAGGTATATGAAGTAAGGCATCAACAAATGTCAAATTTATGTGCAACTTCTTTAACATATCCAAAAACTTAGCTTACTGATCATTTTTCCTAGCCTTGTTAGTTGCAGCAGGGAAAGGTAACAATGACTCATCCATAACATCCCCTTTTTTAGGTAAAATACTCTTACCTTTATCAATAGGCTCTTGTACATCTTGAACAAATTTAGGTTCAAAATCACATACCTGCATTGTAGGTTCCACCAAAATAGAAGAAGATTGATTACCCTCATCCTTGCCACATAGCTCTTTACCACTTCTCAAAGTGATTGCTTTCACCTCTTCCTTTGGATTTCGATCAACATTATATGGGAAAGCACCTGGTGGTCTTATGGATAAGGAGTCAGCTAACTATTCGATTTGTGTTTCCAAATTCCTCATTGAAGCATCTTGGTTTTGGTTTCATTGCTCTTGAGATTTCCACCTTGCCTCTTGACTTATCATGAATTGTTGTTGGCTATTCATGAAACTAGCAAACATGTCTTCTAAGTTGGGCTTCTTTTCTTGAACGGCTAGCCTTGGTTGAAATCCCGGTGGGTGGTATGGTTAAGGTTGGAAATGATTAGAGTCTTGCCCTTGATGGTGATTTGGTGGATAAGGTGTTTGATAGTGATTGGTGGCTTGTGGTTGGTGAGGCTGAGTATGATTATGATAGGCATTCGAGTGGTAAGGGGCTCTTGCTTGTGGTTTAGAAGATGAAGCATGTTGATTCCTATCCTTTCAAGAGAAGTTAGGGTGATTTCTCCATCCTGGATTGTATAAATTACTGTAGGGATCCTTCCTTCTAAAATCTCCTAATGCGTTTACATCTCCTACAATTCCTCATTCTTGGACTCCTTGCCCACTTTCATATGGCCCACTTCCTTGATTTACTGCAGCCACATTTTGAACTTTCAAGCCGCTCAACTCTTTCTTTACCAATTCTAACTGGGCTTTTAACAATGTCACTTCATCCACATTGTGTAAACCTTGCCTCCTTGGGACTGATTTAGGGGCAGTCCATTGAGAGTCATTTGCAGCCATCTCATCCAACAACTGAAAAGCATCCTCAGGTAGCTCGTTCAAGAAAGATCCTGCTGATGTTGCATCCAATAATGACCTTGTTTGAGGTGTAACTCTAGCATAAAAGATGGTCATCAGTTGGTAGATAGCTATCTTATGATGCGGATAGCTTCTCAACAATCTCCTAAACCTCTCCCAAGCTTCGTGAAAAGGCTCCTCATTCATTTGATGGAAACTCATGATGCTATTTTGAATGCTTGTAATCTTTGTTGGAGGGAGAAATCTCATCAAGAACTTCTCATACATCTAATCCCATGACCATATCGACTGACGTGGTAACATTTATAGCCACTCTCTTGCTTTACCAATCAAAGTGAATGGAAACAGCTTCAACCTCACTGCATCTGTGCTAACACCCAAAATTTGGACTATGCCACTGACTTCCAAAAATATGTCAATATGCTAAGTTGGATCTTCCACTTTCAAACTAGAAAATTGATTTCTCTATACCATAGTAATGGTGGTTGGCTTAAGCTCAAACTGTACCCCTCTTGGCAATATAATTGTTCGATGGTCTTCATTCCACCTTGGCATAGCGTAGTCTCTTATGATCCTTTGTCTAGGCACTTCTTCTCTTATTTCCCCTGGCATTTGTTCATGTGCTCTAGGCACTTGTTCATTCTCAAGAGGAAACTCATCAAGAGAAGGATCATGCTCCATCTCGTTATCTCTATTGGCTTTCCTTCTTTGGTGTAGGGTCCTCTCGATTTTAGGATCAAATGGCACTAATTGCTCTTGTCTTGTTCTATTCATACACCAATTTCACCTGAAAAGAATTAAGAAAAATAAAGTAAGGAAAAGAAAACACATACAAGCAATAATCACAGCTTACTAACAACGCCAATTCCCTGGCAACAGCGCTAAAAACTTGTTGCGACCCTAGCAAGTGCACTAGATTGACAAGTAATAAAGTGGGATAAATTTAATACCCTTAATATCGAACTTAAAGGAATTGTATGTGAAAACTATGGAAATTAATTGTATGCTAAAGAATTCCCAATTGTTTGTGTGTATGAGTTGTTTAATTTGTATAATGCAAACTTTAAAAACTAAAATATTCAATGAAGAGAAATTAAATTCTACTAATAGTAAATTGAGTATGTATTTAATTCAGAAAAATTAACAAGTATGAAAATGTATAGAAATTAAATGTTGCTCAGGTTCACTCATCCAACCTATATCCACTGTGAATTAATTTTATCTTAGAGTATACATGAACGAATTCGGGATAACCCTCTTAACCCAAGCGTCCCATTCTGGAGCTAGCTATTCTAGTTGCTAAACTTTTCATTCCGGAGCCAACCCAACAACTAACCTATGCACGGGTCTAACATCCAAAGTTTGGTTTGCTTTCCCATTCCAAAACCAAACAACCCAAATCTCATCTATTTTACTCCACACTCTACTCCTAAAATCACAATTACTGCACATTTAGAATCCCATTTCGGAGCCATCTAAAATAATACAGCATTCATGAAAGAAAAACTGAGCAAAATCATTCATAAACTTCAATCCACTAAGCTCAATACACATTCAAAGATATATGATGAAAATCATTCATCCATGAATGGAAATTAACTTAATAGATTGAAAAACCATGAAATATAAATAAGTAACAGTGAAATAGACCATTCATTCATGTAAAAATCAAAATATGCTCAATATTCACATTGTGAGTAGGGAATTCAAAGCTCCCCCAAGAAATAAAGATGACTACTCACTATCCATAATGTAAAAGATGAACAAAGTAAGAGTGAAAACTATAAAACCCATTTGAAGCTGAAGATTTGAAGTTGATGAAGCTTTTTCTCTTTTTCTCCAAACTTTACTTTGATTGTATGCTGTAATCTTCAAACTAGAAACTAAAACTATGACTATCTTTGTGTTCTTGAAGTAAGACTAAATTAAAAGAGAGATTTTTACCAGTAAAACTATAACACTAAGTATGAAAAACTCTATTTTTAAAAAAAAAACTGCATTTTCTCTCCACCCAAATACCCTATACACGAAACCCTAGAAAAAGACTCCCTTTAAACAAAAAATTTCGCAGCTTTTATAGAGCTATCCTGGAGGACACAGTTGGGACACTTTTGTCTCAGCCGTGACACAAGGAGACAAAGTGGTAGGTTGCCTTGGGCGCGGCTGGAACAGTTTTTTCTCACCTGTGGCGAGCTTATGGATCGAAAATGTGTTCACAGGCTGCAATGGCCACGGCTAGGACAGTTTGTCTCAGTCGCGACCTTTGATGAAACGGTGAGTTTTAACTTCTGCAATGGCCATGGCTGGGATAGTTTGTCTCAACCGTGCCTTAGAAAAATTTCCTACATAAAATGCAATTTAAGACCATTAATCACCCAAAAACTTTAAAATTATCAAAATAACTAAAATAAACATATGAAAAATATTTTAGCACTAAAAACACTAAAAGAATGCAAGATGAGACACTAAAACACACAAAATTATCCAAAAAACAAACATTAAAATCAAGGTTATCACTGCACCTAAGCTGCCATCATCATGTCCACCTGAGCTGCCGTCGTCGCCTCCACCTTAGCAGTCGTCGATGCTTTCTCCCCATGCAACCACTCTCTCGCTAATGCTGGTTGCTTTTCATCTCATAATCCCTAGGTAAGTCCTATTTCACCCTTCAATCTTTGTTTTGTGATGGACAATTAAAGATCCTGAGTTAGGATAAATTAATCTAGGGATTTTGTTAAAATTAGGGATTTAACATTTAGATTTAGGGATTTTGAAATTACTTAATTAAGGAAACAAAGAGAAATGCTAAATAGGAGAAAAATGCTAAACAAAGAAAAAATTATATGGATCGAAGAATTATACAATTCACCAATGTCAATTGTTTAAATCACAAATTAAAGCTTCCACATCATCAGATTCACCATAACATGAAGATTAAATTAGCATTAACCACATAGAGGGGTTATGACCTACCGAGAGATTGATAGAGTTTATCGAATAACCAGGTTGATCTCATTTAATTTTATTAACAAAAGAAGTTATCAAAATTGGTTAGTAAATTTTCTGTTAGTTGTTTTTTGAATAATGTTGAAAAGTTCAATTATGATGCACCACGAATAGATTCCAGAGGCATGCACTTGAGCTCATGCTATTATTGTTCTTCAAGCCCTTTTTGATATTTAATATAAGGAGAAGGAACTAATTTGCCTCTGTAGTTTGTAAAAAAATTTTCTCTGCTTTTTTTTGGGCCTATAAATGCCCTTAACATTTTGAAAACTATAACTATTTTGTAATGCAATTGAGGGAGACTAGCCATGCTGACATAGGTGTTGAGATGCCAACACTATACATATGTATACAAATTGTCAATCCAATGATGATTGGAGAGTATGGCGTATTGATCTTGTGGATGAGTTACATAGACTAACAGTGTAAATAGTCTCACCACCTATAAGGTAAAAGCGATTTCTTCTCATACCTCATTTGTTTTCTGCGCTCTTAAAAAAACATAAGTTACCGATCAAGTATTTAGCTCTCATACTTCATTACATTCGGTTCTTCTTTTGCTACTTCAATTTCTTTGAAGATCTTGTTCCTTAATTTTCTATTAGTTAAACTTCTTTAATTTTTAAGGTTGATTCTTGCTATGTTTGAATATTGTATTGTTGGAACACATTTATATAAGTAGAAGTAGATCATATATGTTCATTTGCAATATACAGCTTAAATTATTTGATTAGTTTCAAAAGTATGCACCTCTTTTATCTTTTTACTCAATTCTGTCATTTATTCTTTTATTCTATTTGTGATGGAAAATTGAAGAGTGAGGAGAAATAGATGGGTATATATCTTTGTTGTGCTAAATTTAATAGTTGTTTTAGGTTGTAATACCTCTTAATTTTTAGACTTTAATGACTAAACAGACTTGACCCATTTGTCATCAAGTCTAACTTAAATTATGAAAGATATTTGCAGCTGAAGTTATCTTATGAAACTATCCATTCAATTACCAGTATATATAAATGGTTTTGATAATTGCCATACTTTTTGTAATACATTTACTAATTCCTTTAATCTAAGTTTTGCCTGTAAGATATCTGACAGATACATTGGAGATTATATTGGTAATCTATCAATTTTGAAGCTTGATTAAGGAATTTGCTATATAAAATAGATAAAATATACTATTCCTTTTCTCTACTTCTCACGGTAAGCTATATGTTGTTGTCTATGTTCTTATTGTTACTATTTTGTTATTTTTTGTTCTTCTCTTAATTTATGTTGTTTAAGAATAATGTTGATCATACTTTCAACAAATGATTTATCCTTCTGTGTGTGTGAGTGTGTGAAAATGATTGAGGGTTACTTTTATTATGAGCTTAAAGGGATGTTTTAGCTTAAGCATGTCATAAGAATATGCAATTGTTAAAGAGCTTAAGTGGATGCTTTAGTGTAAGCATGTCATGAGGATATGAAATTTTCAAGATTTGTATAAGCTATAGATTTCATATTGAAAAGATGCTTGTGAGCATCATATAAATTTCAAAGTTCAATCAAAAATAGAGAGATTGGGGAGATGTGGTCGACAAATTCCCACTTAATTAATAATTATGTTAAATTTATTTATTTTTTATTTTTTTGTTGGTTTCATGTGATGAGGTTTTATTTTTATTTTATTTTTACAATTGAGGTTTTAATTTTTAAACTTACGGTCATGTCTCTATTCCACAATAATTAGTAGAGATAATTGAGAATATGTAATTAATTTTGAATTTTAATAACATATATAATATACATATTGCCATAGGTATAATACTCTAGTTCCATTTCAATTCTAATATTTCATATGACACCCACGAATGTACATTCTTTTATGATATAATTTATAATTACCTTTTTCTAAAAAAGAATTGTAAATTATTAGAAAATAATTAGTGACTAAGAGATGGTATCTTCTATAGCAAAAACCCTATTATTGGGATAGTTAATTAACAAATGAAAGATAATTAAACACAACATTAAAGCCAAATGTCAAGTTTTTTCATAATTTTCCACTTAAATATTCCTCCAGAAAGCTCTTTAGCAGATGTTAGATTGTGATTTTCAACCTCCCCTTTGTCTTCTTCACTGGAAAAATAAAAAAAAAAAGAAAACTAAAATTAAAATTATTAATATTATTAATATTTAGGGTGAGGTGTCCCTTGTAACAGGGGTTAAGTTTGAATTTAATGAAGCAAATTTTAGGGACCATGCTCTCTTTCACTTGTGGGCACAAACATTTTACAGATTATTATTATTTTAATATGGACCAACTCTTTAGACTTAGATATCCACTTCTTTCAACACTTGACACCTGTAATTTATTTATTATAATATAAACGACATGCGTCACCATATATCCTATAGTATTAAAATAGTATAATGATTTAAAGAAAAACAACATACTTAAAATCATTAATAGAGTAATGCCTCAACAGCTACAATGAACTCTTGACATTATATTTGTTTCATGGTAAATTATGATATGATATGATATGATATGATATGATATGATATGATATGATATGATATGATATGATATGATATGATATGATATGATATGATATGATATGATATGATATAGTAACTATTCGATCTTGTTTGGTCTAGATGAGAGAATACCTTAATTTTAAGTTTCAATTATCATATCATTAACTCCATTTGCATTAACTGCCCAAATTCTTTATCACTTTTTAGTTTCATTATTTTTTTGCTTTCCTTTTAAGAAAGATTCGGTTGTAAGTACCAAAGAATTGCAGTACAATGTTGGTTACTATTGCTTTTATTTTTAATATGTATTAGACAATCCATCTCAGCTACCAATAATTTGACAAAATTAGAGTTACATGAAGGCTGAGCACATATTGGGGACACAAGCATTGACTTAAAGATCATAATGAAAAAATTAAAGGGTAAGGTGGCTGGTTTTAAAGTGAAACTTGTTGACACAACCGGTGCCTGTGATACCTATCAAATCTTTATTGGTTTTATATTTTCCTCCCATTTATTTTCTTGGGGTATGCATCGTATCTGTAGACATGGAATTTATTTATTTTTTTAATGCCTAAAATATGCATAAAATGTTAAATCTTAAATCTAATTATGATATTACCTTTGGTAAATAACAGCTACCAAAAAATGAGCAATGTTGATAGATCTTAGATGTATAGATGATTAACACCAGATGATTTCATCAATCTTGAGTTTGTTGATGGAGTTGATGCCTTTATTAACTATGCAAGTTCGCAACATGCATATATGGATGGTCCTAAAATCATATGTCCATGTGAAAAATGCAAACATATTTGTTTTCCTCCTACTGATTAAGTCAATCTCCATTTGTTAAAAAGGGCTTTGTTCCAAATTATTTTCAGTAGACATGACATAGGGAGCCATTAATTTGTAGCACCTTTAAGGGTAATACTATAAATTCATCAATAAATATAGATGGATTTGAAGGGGGCATGGGAAGTAAGCCAAATAATATTGAGGCATTGGAAAATCCTTACACCCAAATGGTTTATGAAATAGTTGGTTATTCCTTTCAAGAAAATATATAAAATATTGAAGAGGAACCAAACCCAAATGCAAAAAAGTTTTTTGACTTATTAAAGTCAGCTGAGGAAGTATTATGGCCAAACTGTAAGATCATGACTCAGCTTTCTTCAATTGCCAGAATATTGAACATAAAGTCTGAAAGACATATTTCTGAACAAAGTTTGGATAAAATTCTTGCTTGGTACAACGAATTATTGCCTCCTGATCATAAAATGGTTGGAAATTTTTATGAAATGAAAAAAGCTTATTAGGGATCTTGGTTTGCCTGTGGAGAAAATAAATTGTTGCAGGTTGAGATGTATATTATTTTGGGGAGAAGACGATGAATTACAAGAGTGCAAATTATATACACAACTTAGGTTCAAACCAAAAAGAAAAGCATACTAGGAAGCAAAAACTAGTTCCTTGGAAGTGGATGTATTATTCCCCGCTAACTTCGAGACTTCAACAACTATATTCTTTCGATGTTACTGTATCTCACATGAGATGCCATAATGAACATAAACAGGTTGATGGGAGTATGAGCCATCCATCGGATGCACTCATATAGAAACATTTCAATGACATCTATAATGAGTTTGTAGCAGAAAGTTGAAATGTCACGTTGGGATTATCCACAGATGGATTCCAACCTTTTGTTCAATCCAACCAACAATATTCATCATGGCCAATCATAATTACTCCATATAATTTACCTGTATGGATGTGTATGGACCAGGCATACATGTTTTTGATAATGATTGCGCCAGGCCCAACAAATCCAAAGCATGAAATTGATGTATTCTTGCAACCATTGATATCTAAATTGAATTATTTATAGGAATATGGTGTGGAAACATATGATGTGTCCCTTAAATGAAATTTTTAGATGAAAGTAGCTTTCATGTGGACTATTAGTGATTTTCCTACTTATGCTATGTTATCTGGATAGAGATAGTAGGGAAATTGGCTTGCCCTTACTATGGCAATGATTTTGATGCATTTTATCTTCTAATAGGGGAAAAACATCTTGGTTTGACAACCATAGGAAATTTCTTCCTTCAAATCACCCATTTAGGCACAATAAATAAAAGTTCATTACGAACAAGATGGTACAAAAACTTGCTCCTCTTAATAAATTTGGTGAAGATATATTTCAAGAGATTGGTCAATTAGGGCTTATGAAAGTTACACAACTTGAATCTGATGAAATTAATAGAAGCATAATTAAAAAGTTTGGTTGGAAAAAATGGAGCATCTTTTGGGATTTGCCGTATTGGAAATCTAATTTGATACATTATAATCTCGATGTAATGCATATTGAGAAAAATATTTTTAATAATTTGTTCAACACCATCATAAACATTAAAGGGAGGACAAAGGACAATGCAAAATCAATAGCCGATTTAAAAATTTTTTGTAAAAGGAATGAAATAGAGAAAGATACTCATATGGAAAAATATCCAAAAGCATGTTACACTTTGGACAAAAAAAAGTATTGTGTGAATGATTAAAAAGTATGAAATTTTTGGATGGTTACTTTTCGAACTTGGCAAGGTGTTTAGACATGAAGAGGTACAAACTATTTGGCATGAAAAGTCATGATTGTCACATGTTTATGCAAAGGATAATCCCAATTTCATTTTGAAAGTTGTTACCGACAAAGGTTTGGGAAGCAATAACAGAATTAAGTTTGTTTTTCAAAACTTTAATATCATCTGAAATATAGTTGGCTAACATTGAAAGACTAGAACAAGAAATACCAGTCATCTTGTGCAAATTAGAATGGATTTTTCCTCTAAGCTTTTTTAACTGCATGGAGCATTTACTTGTACATTTAACATATAAGGCTAAATTTGCTAGTCCAGTTTAATATTGATGGATGTATCCGTTTGAGAGGTAATTACATATGAAATTTAGATAATACTTATAGTATTTTTTTCACATATGTACTTTAATTAAAATACATGTTAATGTAGGAATTTGCATCACTTGAAGCAAAATGAAACAAAGCTAGAGTTGAAGGTTCTATATGTAATGCATACCTAGTAAAAGAAGCAAGTGCATTTTGTTCACATTATTTTGGACCGCATATGAATACAAGAGAAAGACAAGTTTCTCGTAATGATGATGGGGGTGAAAGGAATGAAATCGATGGTAACTTATTGATTTTCACATATTCTAGGTGAATATATGGATGATCAAGCAGAAGAATGTTGATAGATGAAGAAATAGAGGCTGCCCATGGTTAAATTTTATTGAATTGTAAAGAAGTGAAACCTTTCGAGCAGTAAGTATGAAACAATTTTTAAATTATTATATTTTGGTTGTTGAGGTAGGGTGGAAATAATTTTCTTCCCAACTAATATTCTTTTTAGTGTATATAAAGAATGGTTATACGTGCTAATTCCAAAAAAAACATAGGATGAAATCAATAAAGAGGTCGATAAATACTTTCCTCGATGGTTTGAAAAATATGTAAGTTCTGACTTCTTACATATGAAATGAAAAAAATTAGACTATTACATGGCACTAAGTCTTTAAATGGCATTAGATTGGATGATATGAAAATTTTTTTTGATATGTAGGCTTTGGAAAATCAAATAGAAAACAAGTTTATATGTGATCTTTCAAAATGACCTTTGCGAAGTGTTAAATCATATCCAGTGTATTTTTTTAATGGATACAAATTTCATACCGAATCTCATGCTCACAGTATGGCAACAATAAATAGTGAAGTTTGTATATAGGGCGAATAAATGGATTATTATGGTAAAATTATTGATATCCTTGAAATTGAGTACCCTACATTCCCAATAAAATGAAGTGTGCTATTTAAGTGCGAATGGTTTGATCCTACTCTTAATGTTGGAACGAAACTGCATATAGTTAACATCAACCAACGAAGAAGATTAAGTCAATTTGAACCTTTTATGGTGGCAATACAAGTGAATCAAGTGTATTATATTTTGTTTTTCAGCTTAAGATGAGATAAGTTAGACTAGTTGGCTATTTGTAAAATAAGACCGAAAAGTGTTTTTCCAATACTTGCAAAAGAAAAAAATAAATAGATTGAAAGTGAAGCATTTTATGAAAAGGAACCGAAGTTTCATGAAATAAATGAAGATGTAACATACGATGAGAATGAACAGTTAAATTATCCAAACAATAAATTTATTGATATTTCATCTTAAGAGGATGAGGAATATATAAAGGGCAAGAGATCTGAAAGGGAGCGTGATTTTGATTCTAATTCTTCAGAAAAAGAAAATGATGTTGATTTTCACTTACAATTAACTGATAATAGCAATTAATTGTTATAAGTAATTTAACCCTATAGTATTACATTTATTATTACATCAACAATATATTGTTCCAAATATTTAATTAAAATTGTTCTAACATGGAATAATTGATTTCATATATTTCAGGTTCAAAAAGATGCCACTGAAGAAAAAGAAAGGTATGTTACCACCAAGGCTTAGGTTACTGTAAGGCCCCTAGCATGACTCTAGTCAGAAATGCATGATTTTATAAGGTGGTATGTGATTAAGAATTAATTAAAGATGTGAATTTTGTATTAAAGGCATGGGACTAGTGATAATTTTATTTTATTATATTAAAAGCATGAAATTATTTTGGTATAAATTTATTCAAGAGTGTAATTGAAGCTTGAACTATTAATTGAGGAGTAAATTTGTAAAAATGGCGTCTTAAGGGTCAAATGTGAATAAAGAAAAGAATGGAGTGGTTGATTTAAGAAAATAAAAAAATGGAAAGGTCAAAGTTTAACATGCAAAAAGTGAAATGATTAAAAAGGGGATTTTACATGTCACTATAAATATATATATAAGCTAAATTTTAGAAGAGAGAGATGAAGGGGATGAAATTTTCTTGAGGAAGTTATAGAAATTTCTCCCTTCTCACTCTTTCATCCATTGTTAAATATATCTAAGAAATACTTGAAGAAAAATCAATGAATGTGGAATTAATCAAGGATAGTTAGTGTTAAACATTAAGGTAAGCATATTAATTGATAATTCATCTCCTCTTCTTCATCTTCTTCTTATTTTTTTGATGGTGGATTAAGTTAAATGCTGGAAGTTTTTGTTAAATGCATGCATTATTGTTAAAGGAGAAGAAGAATGAGGAAAAAGAAAGGGAAAAGGAAAGGTACAAGATTAAAGTTAAAGGGAAATTTTTGACTCAAGTATGGGATTCTTAGGATTCTCATGTATATATATGATTAAATGTAGAATAATAATGATTTGTTGTTTGATAGGTTGAACAAATGATTTGAGCCTAAATTCATAGAAGATTTGATAAGAAGAAACATGTAAGAATCAAGAATTAGTTGCTGTAATTTCAGTATATTTTGAGTTAGGAAGCTTAAATTGAGAAAATTTTAATTTTATGCTTTACAAAAGTAATATACCTTTAACTTTGAAGAAGCAAATTAGGGCTAAATATGTATATATGTTGTCCATAATTTCACTTGCAATGGTGCTGAACTACTGATTTCAGTTTTGGAATAGTTAGAGGAAAATATGATGTAATTCCTTGTATAATGGTCATAATGACATGAGGTCTAACTTTATACAAAATACACATATAAATTAACATTTTATATGAAGGAATCATTGCCTAATTCTATTTGTATGAATGTCTAATGTTAGTTGGAAATTCGTAAGAACTGGTTGCACTGTTAAGATGCAGATTGTGGTATTTTGGGTATAAATATTGGTAGAGGAGTCAAAATGCTATGCTGTAAAATTCTAGGTAAACTAGATATCTAGGAGCAGAACTTTGTTGGAGCAAAGTTAGTCTGATTACTTCCACATTTTATTCTATGAATTTTATAAGTGGTAATAAAAATTATTTTGGTATTATGAATAGCCTATGGTTTTTCTAAAATATCTTGAGTTACAGATATGATATTAATATTAATTTTAATGTTTTAGAAACTTGACATATAGGGGAATAAATTTTTAGAAGGTCACTTGGTCTAAAAATGACATTTTCCAAATCAAAAATGGCACACAAGTTAGATCCAGAATACCGCCTCTATGCAGAATTTTATAAGCAGAATTTTAATGTATTTTATATTAATGTTTAAATATTGTTATCTTAAATATGTGCCTATATGAAAGAACAATAAATTAAATATGGCATGTAATATGATTTTTGATAAAGGTCTATATGTATATAGAATCATGTATATACATAAGTAAATATTATTGATAATGATATAAAATATTCATATATGATTAAACTTATGTAAATGCTTGTTTTTTGCTATTATTCTTACATGTTTATTCTCTAATGATAAAGTAAAATTTTATTTGAACATGCACTTATGCTATGAAATAAGAAATGTTTTAGTATTATCATATTCACATGTGATGCCTGAATGATAACATATTAAAGTACAAGATCATGATGATATATGTTCAATCATCTATATTCGTATTGTTATATGAATTTATGAATATACACACACGCGCGCGCACACACACACACACACACTAGGGATTGTGTATCATTTTACAAGATCACATATGTATGATGTGTCATATTGTAAAGTTTTAAGAATGAGGCATGTTTTATGATGAGCACTTGAACAGATATGATACATTACTTGATTGACATAGCATAATTATGCTAATATGTGATATATAATGATAGTATGTTAAAAAAAATAAAATAAAAAAAAGTAATTGAATCATTATATGAACTTTGCATACATAATTATGCCATAGCAACAACATATTTATCCTATGATTATACATGTGAAAATTTTATAATATAAGTACAAGCATGATATATCTGCTACTTGAGTTCGAATGTGGATAGATAGGCATCTATAGGAACATTGCAGTTGCCACCGTTTACCGTATTTGGGTTTAAATTATAGTTGATTCTATTGGATCATTAACAGCCCCTTTTGGGTTGGTGACTGATCCCGTTTGGGTCCATTTGGCTGGTCCACCGTACAGTCGATCCCGTTTGGGTCTATAGTTTCAATATCCTCGGATATCCACCATTTTGATACTCTCGGGTATCCACTGTTCCCGTTATCCACCTTTAAAACTTAAGCAAGCCAAATTTGAGTATAAATACAGCACAATTAATTATAGTATAAGGTATAACTCTTGCGTTTGTTATATGGAATAGCTTGTTTAACCATGGTTTCCAATGCATGTGTGTGTGTGTGTGTGTGTGTATATATATATATATATCAATGTGCAGATCATTTATGTAGTGATGATAATTATGGATGCTGAAGCAAATGTATGATTATGTTATTGTTTAAAATTTCATACCTTATCATATACCCATCTTTAACATGTTTTGTTTAATGTTTTAATCAATGTATGATATATAACTTTTTGACAATCAATTTGAGTGGTTGTCTTCCATGTTTAGTATTCTCCACTAAGCTTTATAGCTTAGCACGGGTTATTTTATCCGTGTAGGTTTTTCTATAGTTAAAGTTTTCTCTCAGGAACATACTTTACATCAGGATAGGCCAACACCAGTTCGTAGAAGTTGATGTAGGGAATTTTGGTTAATTTGTATAAGTTAATTAATATGCTTAAATTATATATGTAAGCTATATAACATATACGAAGATAAGGTTATACTAAACTAACTATGAAAATGAGTTGTATATGCATGCACTTAGGAGGTAGTATGTCAATTGAAATGTATGATGTTATATGTGAGTTGTAACACCCTTATCCACTAACCATGAATAATCATCAATCATAATCATAAACTTAGTAAAGGTCAAGCAAATATAATAATTAATAATACAACAGGCCATAATTACATGCCACAATGAATTAAATCAAACTTATAAATAAGGCTTAACATAATTGGCCCACGACACATAATGAAATCCTCAAAGGCAACTATAATCCACCTAATCTTATCTTCACTGGTTATCTAACCACTATAGCTATTAATCCATTGGAGCTTATCTTGAAACCTACACAGATAAACAAACTCGTGCTAAGCTATAAAGCTTAATGGAGAACAAAACTCTATAGACAACCTCTTAGAATTTCTTTCTTTTTCATTATATCATCTACAACTATTTCAATAACAAAGAATAACATATGAATCTACAATATTAATCACTTCACAATAGACATTCTAAGGAGCCCTCAACCTGAACCATAAATACCATCTTTACTAAAATGTAGAGCATTGCGTGCATCCTCTTATTTTAAAACTTATCAATTATATTATTAACATCATCTTTTGCTTATTAAACTAGTACAATTCATACACCTCAAAATCCTTTTACTCATATGTTCTCGACATCATGCTTTAGATAGGATAAAACTTCTGTTTAATACAATCCATTATATTAGTTACACAAGATATATATTTGGTATAAAATCAAAGGATAAGGGAGTGCTCAGGTTATGTAGCACCGCTATGAGATATTATTAGGCATGCTTACTTCACACATATATATATATCATTCAATTTTCATTACAAGTTCATAATTATGTATTCCCTCAGGGCTATCTTAGCATGGTCAACTAATCATAATACGACATCATTTCTTCTCATGCATTGCACTTTAGTTTATGAAAGAATTATACTTATGCACATACATGTGTAAATGTTCATATATATACTCACGGATTTGCATGCCATTCCAAAGAATAGGTATTATACATCATGATTAACCGACAAGATCTCCATACCACATGTAAACATCTCATACTTCCACATACATGAAGATTATTATGTATGTCACAGTTCGTATAGCTTTTAATACAATATAGTGAGCTTATGGCCTATATGGCCCATCTATTCACTGCGAAACCCAATGGTGGAACTAACTTGCACCGGCACTCACACGGGAACTTTCCTCATAATAAGTGTGAGATATCACAATCATGTAACATATAACATGGCATTTCCTTTCATAAGTACAGTTACAGCCAAAAGAAATTTAAGATAAAACAACATAATACAATAGACCATTCATCATGCTTATGTTAAATAAGTGAAGAAATCAATGCATATATATTACTTTATTTCTTATAATTTTTATTATCATTAATAGCCTACCTAATTAATTGTTCAAAAGGTGGATAACGGGAGCAATGGATACCCAAATGTATCAAACAATGGATACCCGAAGATATCAAATAATAAACCCAAATGGGACCGAGCAATGGTTTCAGTAAGGAACAAACAATGGACCCAAAAGGGCTGAGCGATGGTTTTATTAAGGAACAAGACCCAAACGAGGTCAACTATGGCAATTAAAATTGTATCCCTCTAGGTGTGTCTATCTAATCCACAACTAAACTAAGACCCACAAGCTTAACCACTTTAAGAACATCTTTGATTTAACATATTCTGCTTTACTTAGTACATCGTTTGGCTTAAAGTCACATTTCATAATAGGATATATATCATTCTTATCATACTTTAATGTTGAGCCCTAGGCTCTATTACATATAGATGTCATCATATGATCACATAATTACATGGACATTCATTCATCCATATAATAGTAGTTGCATGAATATGCAAACAACAATATAGCATGATCTTTCATAATTAGCATTATGCATGTCCACACACTCATATGTATATATATACAATTTAATCATGGCAATACATGCTTTCATTACTTATACTTGTTTACATAATGTGTCAATCCACTCATCATAGCCGGGTTGAATCAATTATAAGACATTGACTTACATAACTTATTGATAATTCTTAATGATGTACCTTATTGTTGTTTGTCGTGAGCAGCTTTCACACATCATTATAGTTCACATCAATACATAATTATTTTAAACAATGCTTATGCATTTATGATCCATATAATAGTATAAGTAGGTTATTTTTGGCCTAAGGTTATCACTTGTTCATCTTTAATCCCTTTAGATCACTTTTATAGTCTATTATATCATAGACAACAGGTTATCTACCCTAACCTGATCATATAGGCTTCAATCATCTCACTGGTACTTGTTCATCTTATAATCACATTATATCTTAATCTTACTAATTAACATACGACTTGCAGACTTGGTTTTATTTATGAACAAACAGGCAAGTAGTTTTCCTTTACATCAAGGCTAATCATTACTTTCAATTATGACTTGGAGTATAACCAACTCCTATAGTTTCATAATTAAGTGCAGCATATAATATCCCATTTCTTTAACTTATACATACAACCTTGCAACTATCCCCTAATTTTCAATAAATTGTATCATAGTATTGTCATGTCGTTGCATAGGAATATTAGCATATGAGATTTGGGTGAAACCATTTACTTTGACAGAGTACATATTGTATCCCAACTTTATAGGACACATCAATTAGCATCTAGATTTAAGGTTATTAGATTGCCTCTTGCTCTACTTAGATTTGTGCTCGATATGCACAAAAACACATTCTAGTCAAAGCGGTTCATATACATATTATCTTTTCCAACTCCCTCTAAAAATCAGCTTTCAAGTGAATCCCTTACCTTATTTCAATAGGTTTATTATTCTAAAGCTTTTCACTCTTCTATATACATACCAAGGGAGTCTATAATTAAATGATCTTGCCCTAAATAGCATATCAATGGCTTAGATGACTTACAATTTAGTTCATGTAACACCCTATACCCGGTCTGATAAACAAACCGAATACGGATATCACAAATTGGTATTTGCTCTGAATATCACTAAATTAACATAATTTATGCTTACATCATCAAATTTCTAGATTCTTTACTCTTAAATTTTTCTAAAAATTTTTGTAGAATCTCCCCTAAATATTGATAGCCTCCTGTAGAAAAAGAAATAAAACACTTCTAATATCGTCTAACTATGTCACCACACACCAAGCAAACTCCAACACAAATTTTCTCTTCCTCCTCAAAAAATAATTAAGCTAATCAATCTGTCACTATATCACTATTTCAATACTCAAATATTTTGTTCTCAATAATGTTTATACAAGATGCCATGACAAATCTATTTTATATTACAATATTGAATCTTAACTAATCACTTATGAAATTACACTTAAATTATACTATCTTAACACCTGTGTACATGCCAAAATTTCCAAATACATAAATAACATAAATAAATTGCTCTGTGTTCTTGATCATCCACAATTCTAGCTGCAGCAACCTATGAAGATTTCTATCTTTTGCATCGATGATACTGAATATCGAACCAACCTACGCACGGAGAAAACCACGCGCTAAGCTATATGCTTAGTGGTGACTATCAAATTTACTTCTCAAATAATATAATATGACAATACATTTATAAATTACATGCATATGCCAATTCACAAGACATATAAAGGTTACCAATTCCAGCTTATAGAGCATATAAAAACATCAATTAGTTAAAAAAATAGGATTTCACTTACAAAATGCATATATATATATATATATATATATATATATATATATATATATACACAAATACATTTCATCACCGATAATATCTCAATTTAATCATACTTTTCAATGTCCACAGATCATTTATTATATTGCACTTAATCTTATTAGATTTATAATCAATAAGGTATAATTTCATAATAATATTTAAATATTCTCAACTCTGTCTATAGGTTATTTTGTCATATGTTTTACCATGATTGGTATCAAAATATATACATGTATATTACATTTCAGTAAATGCTTATTTTAAATGTAATCATCATCAACCATGTAAGTCCATATTTCTGATTTACAATGTATCCATATTACCGCCTCAGATAACACTTCATAGTTTGTTCATATCAAATTATGATGAATAAATAAACTAGTTTCTTTAATTTGCATATACACATATATATTTATATATTCATTTCTTATGTCATTGAACACTCGGGTAAGCATTCAATTTAGATGTCAGCTCATACTAATATACCAATACTTGACATAAAAGCCTTAATTATTTACCTATGATTATGTACACAACATTCAAATATTTGTTAAATTATATGTTATAAGGCATTACATAATTTATCATAATACTTATATTATACTTATCATCTTTTAACATTAAAAAGTAGATAATCATATTTATAGTATCTAAATGGTTATAATTACTCTTTTGATCCGGTTTTTATGTAAAATTTACCATTTTTTTCTTCTTTTTATTATTATTATCTACAACTATTTACTTTAATTTTCTTTCTTTATTACTAAAATACATTTCAATTTAGATTATAAATTTGAAAGCCTAAATATGATATTCACTAATATTATATCACATTCTAAATAAATTAATCCCTCGCAAACCTGTATCAAATATACTATTTACCAATTATTAACTGACTCGAGTTTAGGGGCGTTACAGTTCTCCCCTCCTTAAGAAAAATTTCATCCTCAAAATTTATCTGATCGAAAATATAGGCTCGAGTATTTTACATTCTTTTAAACCAGGTTGGTAGTGTCTATTGCTACCAACTAGATTATTACATAAGCTTATATCACTAACAATATTAAACCTATTCAAAGAGGTTCATTAGTTGCTCTAATCTATCAACATGTAGCTATTACTTGTTGATAACGTCAATCAAATTTCCTATCTAGTTATTTTGCTTTCATTGGTATCTCATAATATCCCTATTTATTTCTAAATCTCGATCGACACTTTATTCTACAAACGGTTCCCAACATATGAATAACAGTTTCTACACTACCAATATCAAAGGTAGGGGAAAACCAATATCTCCAGGAAAATACCTTTCAGAAACTAACAGATGGCAGGCAACAATATCAATCTGAAATGAGTTATCAAGTAATTTATATCTATCGATTGTACCTATTTCAACTCTTTTTACATGATTTCCAATTAACTCAAAAACATTTAAGCCAGTTCAATTGGCACAATTGTTGTAACTTTAGTTCTGCCAAACCATACTAGGTACCATTTGTGATATTCGTCGAAACCAAACTTCCAGATGTTAAAAGATGATTTTTTTCACTATTGCTGATAACCTTGCAAACTTTCTCAGTTAATTTAGTAATTCTTAGTGGAAGTTTGCAAATAATTGAATTGTGTTTTTGTATCCTACGAAGATCACTATCACTTATCAATGACAATGTTTCATGTATAGTATGCGATGCCAGTGGGAAGATGGAAAACCTACTTTGAATGAGAAGATTGTGTTAACACACCTCTGTTCCCTCGTAATGCAAAATATGTAAAATTAACAAAGTCTGGCTCCACATTGTATGAGAATCAAGATTTAATGATTCAACTCCTTGGGAGGAAGTGTTACATTGTTACGACTTCCAGCTTCTGAATCTATGAGAACTCCAAATCAAAACAATGAATGTAGATGACGCTACATTCCATCATGTTCGGCCAACTACTTCTTTTTGATACATTACATTCATGAAACTCCTTTTTTGTTTAAAATAATCTTTTGACAGTTAAAGACAATTATAATAAATCCTAGCAGAACTTTCGTGATCGTTATCTCATATTCCTCTCATAGATATAGCCTTATATGGAGGTCTCGATTAACTATCAGTCATAAGTATTATCAGAATATCATTCCAATATTAACCCATCGTATTAGGGAAACTCAAATCGCAAAGTTAACCAAAACATTTATGATGAACAATACTTTCTTGCTGAAGTCTATTCAAGTAAGTGATATTTTATCCTTATATCACTTTTAATCGAAAATGGATTCATTCTTAAATCACATTTTCTCTTAACCTGTATTTTGGCATGTACACACACTATACCTACTTTCTTAATATTCACTTATTTTAGTCTTATTCTATACACTCATTATGTAACTTGTCAATTTCCTTTGTCTGCTTATCCTATCTTGCTCTAATTCATATTATTCTTCCCTTCAGTGCACTCAGCCACTCGCCCACCTATCAGTTTCCTTTCCATTGGGGCATATGTACAATAATTTATGCAGTTATGGAAAATGAATGATGCTAATACAATGTATGTAATATGTTGTATGAATGTATCATTATGCAGGAGTGCTTTTTCAGTAAATGACAATGCAATTTTCCCATCCCATGCAGAATATTTAAATCACTACCCCAAATATCAAGGTCACTAACAGGTAAACAAAGTACCACAACTTCCATCTTAACTAAATTTTATTGTTCTATACCCAGAAATGCCTAAACCAAGGCTTTGATACCATTAAATGTAACATCTTATACCCAGTCTGATAAACAAACCGGATACGGATATCAAAAATCGGTCTTTGCTCTGAATATCACTAAATTAATATAATTTATGCTTACATCATTAAATTTCTAGATTCTTTACTCTTAAATTTTTCTAAAATTTTCAACAGAATCCCCCCTAAATATTGACAGCCTCCTATAGAAAAAGAAATAAAACACTTCTAATATCGCCTAACTATGTCACCACACACCAAGCAAACTCCAACAAAAATCTTCCCTTCCTCCTCAGAAAATAATTAAGCTAATCAATCTATCACTATATCACTATTTCAATACTCAAATATTTTGTTCTCAATAATATTTATACAAGATGCCATGACAAATCTGTTTAATATTACAATATTGAATCTTAACTAATCACTTATGAAATTACACTTAAATTATACTATCTTAACAACCTGTGTAAATTTCCAAATACATAAATAACATAAATAAATTGCTCTGTTTTCTTGATCATCCACAATTCTAGTTGCAGCAACCTATGAAGATTTCTATCTTTCGCGTCGATGATACTGAATATCGAACCAACCTACAAACGGAGAAAACCAAGCACAAAGCTATATGCTTAGTGGTGACTACCAAATTTACTTCTCAAATAATATAATATGACAATACATTTATAAATCTCATACATGCATATGCCAATTCACAAGACATATAAAGGTTACCAATTCTAGCTTATAAAAACATCAATCCGTTAAAAAAAATAGGATTTCACTTACAAAATTTATATATATATATATATATATATATAGATTTCATCACCGATAATATCTCAATTTAATCATACTTTTCAATGTCCACAGATCATTTATTATACTGCACTTAATCTTATTAGATTTATAATCAATAAGGTATAATTTCATAATAATATTTAAATATTCTCATCTCTATCTATAGGTTATTTTGTCATATGTTCTACAATGATTGGTATCAAAATATATGCATGTATATTACATTTCAGCAATTGCTTATTTTAAATGTAATCATCATCAACCATGTAAGTCCATATTTCTGATTTACAATGTACCCATATTACCGCCTCAGATAACAATTCATAGTTTGTTCATATCAAATTATGATGAATAAATAAACTAGTTTCTTTAATTTGTATATACACATATATATTTATATATTCATTTCTTATGTCATTGAACACTCGGGTAAGCATTCAATTTAGATGTTAGCTCATACTAATAAAGCAATACTTGACATAAAAGCCTTAATTATTTACTTGGGATTATGTATACAGCATTCAAATATTTGTTACATTATATGTTATAAGGCATTACACAATTTATCATAACACTTATGTTATACTTATCATCTTTTAACATTAAAAAGTAGATAATCATATTTATAGTATCTAAATGGTTATAATTACTCTTTTGATCTAATTTCTATATAAAATTTACCATTTTTTTGCCCCTAGTCGTGGACAACCACGAACTGGATAAACGGGATGTAAATACGGTGTACTAAAGGGATCCCACAACTAGGTGCGACACCAAAACCCTAATACTGATACATATAATAAGCCGGCTATCCAATCTCATATATCATAGTCATTTCTGATGACAACTGTCATATAAACTCATGGTATCCCACGGAATAAATTCCTATGGCTAGCCATACTATCCAAAGAACTGGATTTCCCACTAACACTAAGGGCACCAAAATTCATTATATTTTCACCTCTTAATTATCTTGATCACAATGTATTACTCACTTTATGCCACAATTTACCTCTATACAAGCTTGATATTTAATAATACTTCAGATTATTGTTACGTTGTCATATACACTAATCGCATTATGTTAACATTTGTCACAATTTAATTTCCAATCATTCAAGCTTACTAATTGTATATTTCCCATATATATACATAATATTTCAAGGATATAATCAAAACATGCCATTTAAAGCCATGAATATCATAATGTTCTATTTTGCCATTTTTCTTTTCAATTAACTGATTATCCATTATAAATTTTTGCATCAAATATCTTGCCTAAGTTTTGCACGGAGATTCATAACTGCATTTATACACTTATCATGACCTTTGAAGATATAATTAAATCTATTTCATGCAATTATCACCAAGACAATTTTAATTTCTATAAACAGTATATAGCAATAATTTATCTTATTATAATTATCATTTCACAACAGATAACTTAGAATAGAAAAAGATTAACAAGCCAACGAGAAGTGCATTCATTTAATCAAAACATTTTCAATCTACTATACTTCTCAATCTAAATTGAATGAATAACAAAAACTAGTTAATTAACTTAATAAGTCATCAGAATGAAATTAAACTAATTTATTCCTTACAGTTAGCCTCATGCTTAGCTAATCGTTAAGCACATATAATTGATTAAATAATTCCATTTCTAATTAAGTTTAACCAAGATTTGTTTATAACCTTTGTTATCTATTAGCTTAATAAAATTTAAGCCACTCAATTACCCTAAAACTAAAGCAAGTATTTAATCATCTACCAAATATATTCCTCAATGTTTCCTTGTTCTTCATTTAAATTAGATAAGATATTTCATAAATTTAGCTACCTATATAAATTTATTTCTAGTTCTATAATTCGATTAACTTTTGAAATTTATTCAAAAGGTACTAATCCCCCTAGTTGTCCAACTAATATGTATATATAAGCAAGAACCTAAATCTTTGGTTTAATACAACTAGTTCTACAATAAGGAAAACTATGAATTATGAATCCAAATATTCATTATCAACCAATAATGTCAATTATGCATACACATATACTTTTACATGCATGTACACGACAACCTCTTTTTCCATTTAAATCTAAATTATAACATCTACTTATATTCACTCCTAACTAAAATTTTGGTAGATTTTCATATTTAAATGCAAACTTACTTACTCTTATTAAGAAAGGTTCTAATTTGTTCATAAAACTAAAATTTTACCAAGATTTAAATCCTACTTCTCACTAGTGTTAGGATCGTTATTTAATTAAATACTTATGCTCTCAATTCATAAAAGCCAAGACTAAAATCAACAAATTGCAAGTTTCAACACGCCTATATATCTTAAATTCTCGATTAGGCAGAAAACACAACTCTAATAACAGTACAACCACATCTAACAGTATACACAGACATCACACTTGAATATTTACATAAAATTTTTTAACATATTTAATTTAAATAATAACAATTATAACAAATGTTAGAATTAAATTGTAAATAATGAAAAAGGGAAGTAATTTTGGTGGTCACGTACCATAATGTTGACTTTCTGCATTTTTTTATTTTTATCTACAACTATTTACTTTAGTTTTCTTTATTTATTACTAAAATACATTTCAATTTAGATTATAAATTTAAAAGCCTAAATATGATATTCACTAATATTGTATCACATTCTAAATAAATTTATCCCTTGAAAACCTGTATCAAATATACTATTTACCAATTATTAACCGACTCGAGTTTAGGGGCGTTACAGTTCAATCCATTCCCTCTTATAAATACATTCATGTCATTCAAATTCAGATAACAACCCATCCTAAGGTCACACCATTCTTACTATATCTTACTAACTTTAGCATTAAGAAGACTTTACAACTATATTGATTCATCAGTAATCTAATAACATACTATCGACCACTTTAATACACAATCACCATCATCATTATTCATTACTAACCTGGTTTACCTCAATTATATCCCACACAAAACTGGTTCATGATTTATGAATGATTTGTAGCTTGGGGTGAAGAAGAACCATTGAAAAAAGAATGTACATGTGGCTACGCATTTTATGAAAAAAATGGCCAAGTGGTCGTGCATTTCATGAGGAAAATTGCCAAGTGGCAATGCATTTCATGAGGTAAATGGCCAAGTGGTCGTGCATTTCATGAGGTAAATGGCCAAGTGGCCAAGCATTTTATGAGGAAAATGGCCAAGCGATCATGCATTTTATAAGGAAAATGGCCAAGTGGTCGTGCATTTCATGAGGTAAATGGACAAGTGGTCATGCATTTCATGAGGAAAATGGCCAAATGATCATGCATTTCAAGAGGTAAATGGCCAAGTGGTCGTGCATTTCATAAGGTAAATGGCCAAGTGGTCGTGCAAAGCAAGAAGAAATAGCTTGAGTGGTCGTGCAAAGCAAGAAGAAATAGCATGAGTGGCCATGCAAAGTAAGAATAAAAACCATGAGTGGCCATGCAAAGAAAGAAGAAAAACCTTGCTTGGTCATGTACTGAAGCTCGGCTAGCCCTATGCCCAGATTATGCACTTAATTTCCAAATTTCAATCAAGTTCAGTATAATAGCTCACAGCAATATTCATGAAACCTTTGAATCTTTCTAAACTCATCGACATTGTTAGATTTAGCCTTTAACATCATCAAATATGACTTACATACAAGAAGAAGAAAGTTCATGTAAACAATGAACAGTATAGTAAACATAATTCCCGTACCTGATACTGATGCTTTAACTCCTTTAGTTCCTTTCCTACTCTTGATCTATTCCCCTTTTCTCAAGATTTCTTTCTTCTCCTTAGACATAGAGACAACAATCAAAATCCTTTAAACCCTTAGATCTAGAAATTAAATCCAAAAAGGAAAGAAAGACTGCAAGAGAAAAAAAAACATTACCTTTATATTAACTCACAAACCCTAATCATCACCTCTTTCAACCCATAACTAAGAGAAGAGAAAAGAAAAAGAGAGAGAGAGATCTTTTTTGCCCTTCACTCGATCTTCACCTTCCCCAGAAAGCCTTAAAAGAGTGAGTGGGGTAAATATCTCACTCAGGAAATTCCAAAATTGCCCTTATACATTTTTAACCCTCAAAAACTTATTTTCTTTACATTTAACCCCAAACTTCTTATTTTATTTAATTCCATCATTCCTTAATATTTTAGCTACACTTCAATACATATGTGCACAATTTCCAATATACCCTTTATATGAATTAACTTTAATAATGCAAAATAATATAATTTTGCCTTATTAAACCTTAATCTTCACTAATTCACCATAATCCGATTAGGGTCATGTTTGGGGCCTCACGTGAGTATTAACATGGAAAACTAGTGTAGTTATAACTAGCATGATTATGATACATACATGTGATGGGCTATTGAGTATATGAAGTAAATTAATATTAAGGTGTAAAAGACATTTATATTGCTCACAAGAATACAAACAATTAGAGCTAAGTCTAATTGATATGCATGATGATTAAATTAATTAATCATTTTAGAACTAATATTGGTTAATTGGGTTAACATCCTAATAAGATATAATTGAATTGTATGGCATGGTATTTTATAAAGGCAATAGACTCAGGGTGTTTCAATTTTGGTATCAGAGCCTGGTTTAGTCTTTCTTAGGCAAAATAAGTATAAGATTCTATAACATAAGATAGTGTCGTGTTGGCCTAATGCAGAAGTTCCTATTTTTTATAGAATAGATGGAGAATTCTTCTAGAGATGTTATTCAAGAATCGGCTGAAAGCAATTTTCCTGTTAGATCCAATCATTCTAACCCAATATCTTCATTATCAAATCAGAATGAAATTCCTGCGGCTGTTCCTGGGGAAGCCCTATTAAAAATTTATTAGGATATGGCCCAAATTCTGCAAAGAATAACAAGCTCAATACTTAGATGAAAGAAGTAAAGGGGCAATGCAGCACATCACAGCATTCAGATAATCCACCTGCGCCGACAACATAGGGCTTTAAATTTTATGACTTTTGGGACTATTACAATTTGACTGCAATAATTGGGATAATATTTATGCTTTAAAGACTTGTAAGAAAATGATTTGGTATGTTCTTGAATATTATAAATTTAACATTATATTACTTATTAGATCTTTATTAAAATATTATATTATTGATCAGGATTCCAATATATAGAGAAAATAAAATAATAAAAAAATTTAATTTTGAGATTTCCCGACAAAATTATATAAAACCGTCGCTAAAAACATATTTATGAAATGTAAAGAAGGAATAAATTTTGTCACCAAATTTGCCTACGGAATATATCATACCGTAGGAAATATTGCCTACGAAATACTTATTTCTGTCGGTAAATTTAGCTACTGAATAATTTTTCGTTGGCAATTGACTGCAATTTTTGGTCTTCAATTACCAACGAAATTATTGACAAAAATATATTCCGTCGGTAAAAGTGCCTACAACCGTTTCCCCTTCGTCAATTTCTGTTGCTAAATTCCATCAAAATTTTACTTTCTTTATAGAATTTCGCTTAATTCCATCGAGAATTTCTATCAAAAAATTTAATTTTTCTTGTAGTGTATGTATGCCTTTTAAGCATTAATTAATGTTTATAATTCTATATGTGTTCTAGATATGGTATTTGCATCTAAAAATGTTGTGGCGGAACTCGACAAAAGCAAAATTTTGAATCACTATAAAAAAATACATTTTATTGACAAAATTGTACTTTTTACCGATGGAAAATGATCTTACCTATAGTTTTTTATTATGTTATCGACGGAATGCATCCGTCGCTAAAATGCTCATAGATACCAAATTACCATTGAAAAATTTCGTAAGTAAATATTGCCGACGGCTTTAACAGATGAAAATATTAAACATTTCATCGAAATTTTTATTTTAAACCATTCGGATGTCTCGTTATGTTAATCGACGACCGATAAAATATTTCATATCATAGTAGTTTATAATAAATACAATCTAAAGTTTATTCCTTGAGAATGTTTTGGCAAGCTTAATGAGCAAGTCATCAGCAACCATTCTTAGTCGATGCATTGCTTGTTTTATAACTTTATTGATTGATAAGATATTTTGTTGTCACTTGTTAAGGGTACCTACTATCAAGACACAACACATAATAAATACAATTTGAAGTTTATGCCTTAGGAATGTTTTGGCAAGCTTGATGAGCAAGTCGCCAACAACTATTCTCAGTCAATGTACTACTTATTTTATAACTCTATTGATTGATAAAACTTTATGTTGTCACTTGTTAAGGGTACCTACTATTAAGACACAACACATAATAAACAAGGGTACCTACTGTCAAGACACAACACAACCAACTCATAAAATAGCTTAAAATCCTACTAACTTTATCAAAATTGTGAATTCTCAAAATTAGATACAACACTAGCATCTTCAAGAATATAAATCAAAGCAATCATACCCACATTAGTTAACCAGTAGGCATATCATTTTACAGTTGGGTTCTTATTTGATATTTACTTATAGGATCTTGAGGGAGCAAACTAAAAGAAGAAATTGCAATGAACAGTTTAAGATCTTAAGGGAACTGAAGTTTTTAAAATTTAATAATTAGGGCTATAGATGCATTTGTTGGTAAAATCACATGCAATATTTAACTTGTTCTTCATTAAATAAATTTTAAATTCCAAGTTCTGAAATATTAAAAAACATGAAGGTTATAGCTAAAGTTGATAGATTTTGAAAATCTCAAATTGAAGACCCCAAAATTATTCGGAACAGTTTGAACTTTAAAGTACTGAAAATTTAAACACAGTCAAATCCATTATAATTAATATAATACCATGGTAAAGCACCATTATTATATTAATAGGCCCAAATCAGAATGGAAAAATGCAAAAACAATTTTATTTTTAATATGTTGAAGTTGAACAGACTGACTAAGCAACATAATTATATTTAAATTTGTTATATAAATAGCATACAACAGCCTGTAGCTCCCTATCATAGAGCCAGTTCTCATGCCAATTAAAAATAAGAACATGGGCTAACCTGATTTAAGATCTCCAGCTTCTCTAAATGTAGAGAGGAACTGCTCCTACATCCTAAACACTGAAAACATGTAGAAATACATCAAAGCCCAGATTTCACTAAGATTATTTTGAATAGGAGTGTAAGTCATCAGTAACAACAAAAACTTAATGACTAATCTCAGCGTATCTAACTTTAAGCACAATTTCTTAAATAGAATGCTTGCCTACCACATAAATGTAACGGATTAAATAAATATCTATTCATTAGATGGATGCATAAGCAAGAGCTTCGAATAGAGTTTTGGAGTTAACTCAGTGATTTGACAACAATCAAAAAAACATAATATATCATCTACCTCTTTCTTCTGTTCATCAAAAAATGTTAATGGGGCAACAGTTGGGTTTGTCTTCTGAACATATTCTTCTTGTGAATAATTACATAAATAATTAATTTTCATATTCAAATTCTGATAAAGTTTTTTTAAAAAAAAAAAAAGATCTAACTGGAGATTATCCTATCTACAAAATTGGAGACCAAACATCACAATTGTTAAGGACAAACCTCATAAACTTCAACAAGATATTATTGTCATCCTACAAATATTAAAAAGAAAGTAGCATAATTCTATGATAACAAAAAATATAACATGGACAGGAAAAACTACTTTCTTTGGCATTATTATCAAGCAATCAATCTAAAAGTGATTGAACCAGACAAATAGAAATTTTTGATTTTGTTGGAACTGAAATAAGAGAGTAGACAAGCATAAAATGTCATTCAAAATCAAAAGGTTTTAATTCAAGTATAAAAAATGGGATAGATTTTACACACATCCATATATATATATATATATGCAAGCTTGCTACGTATATAGCCAAACCAGCCATAATTTAGATTACAAGGTAGAAATGCTTAAATTATTAAGAAGAATTAAGAGGAGGCTTCAGTACAAGCCTTGTCAGAAAACTTATATATGATGGAAAGTCTTATAAAACCTTTCCATATTTTCTTCTCCTGCTTATTTCAAAATTACAAAAAATGGTATCTATAGGAGAAATCAGACATTTTACAAAATTACAAAGGAAACAAAATTGCATATACAATTAAGAAAAAGACATGTAGAAGCTACATCAAACATAAAGCTAAACTTGCATCTATGGTGATATAATAACAAGAAAATAGGGAAAAAGGTTGTTCACTCAACAAAGATGAGAGACAATTCCATTAGAAAACCGAAAAACTTATATAGACAATCATTCAACCAAGATTCTTTCAGCATCCTGGGATAATCAGCTGCCAAAGTGTTTTTGGACTTAACTATAAAACCAAGTTTAATTTATTGTACCTGAAGCAATCTTTCTTGAAGGTCTAATCTCAATGCTCTTATTCCTATCAACATTTAGAATAGAAAAAAAATTACTTGTGTGATCTTTTCTAAAAACAAGTTTTAACAAATGTCAAAAGCTGAATTGAGGTATTTGAAAGCCAATTGAAGTGAAACAACTATTACTAGTAACCATTTCAGTGATGTTACTTTCCTTTATCATTGAACTGCTAGACTCGCTGGAAATATTACCCAATGACTAAAATTTCAAGGTTATTTATGAATAGTTAAAAAATAAATAAATCCCAATAACAGGAACTTACAAAATTTTAATAGGCTTTATAAAACCATATAAAGATTCAATAACGCCTGCCAATCCACCATGAACCTGTAAAAGGGAAAGAAAAAAACATTCAATATATAAATATTAAACTAATGTGATACTCTACTATTGAAACTAAAATTTCTTTAAAAAATAAAAAAAATCAAATCCAATTAGACTGAGGAAGAAATCAGTTTAATTGAAACCTGCCAATGGTTGATTCCAAGTATGCAAATGTAGAATTAATTTAATATATGTTGACTAAGATAAGTATGCCAATGTCTAAATGCTAGATAAATCTTAATTGGAATTTAAGAAAAGTAAATGGAAATTTTCAAATTTAGTAGTCCATTTTGTCTACTTATCAACAATGCAAAACAAATACTTAAAATGATTTAAAAAAAATGTAAAATATTTGCTAGGCAAATAGCCAAAATATATTTTTCTTCTATCCTAATTATGTTTACCTTGGCTTATTTAAGATCATACACATTTTAATTTCTATTTATTGTTTAGTGTGGCTTTAATGAGCCACACAAGGGAATACAGAGGTGGGTAAATTTTCTTCAACAAATCCATACTTGACATACTGCATTTAAGAAATCAAATTACAGAGGCTGGAGAAAACACTATAAAAGGGAAATCTCATACAAAATCCACCACTAAGCACAAAACCACTTTAAAGATGCCATCACTAGGCAGCACATCAACAACTTTCAGTTCATGAGGCTTTGATCTTATTTGAACTCATAATCTCTTAATTAACTTTTTAATAGAAAAAAAAAATTGATGATGGTCAAAGACTCAAATTTAGCGCTTGGTGTCTTTTATTCTTCCAAACACAATTCCAAATGGCAAGATTTTCATTTAGAAGCACTGAAAAGTCACCACACATACCCACAGATAGACATAAATGCTTGAAATTCAGATCAAATACATTCTTTCCTTGTTTTGCAAGAAAAATTAGATTAATGCTTAAAACTTCAACACAAGAGACATAGGGCAGCAACAACTCCCAAAAAAAACATTAAAGCAATCCTAGATGAGCAATACAGAGTAGCAGAACTGGTAAAATTCTAAGACTATAGAATCACTTATAATAGATGCACGAGAGCAAATGAAGCATAATGATATTATCCTTAGCTAAGCTAGATATCAAGATAAATATGCACTTAAAAAAGGATAAAGTTAACAGAAATAATTAAAAAGTTAACCACACCCTAATCAGAAATTAATTTCAAGAATCGAATCAAATCCAACAAAAATATATAAAAATTGGTGATTGATTTGAAATAATTAGAGGATCCAGATAGAAATAAAAGGAGTCAAGTGAAGAATGAGCATACCTCGGTGCCATTATCACAGACGACAACATTCTTGTTATACATGTTCAGCAATGCAAAGGCATGGTGGATGTTGATTGTTTAGGCCTCACTAAAGAAATAGAGAATCCATATCCAAATAAATGGAGTTGAGTGAACATTTGTTGATCTTCTTCCATCGCGCTAATGTTTGAGACTATAGCTTTCTTCTGCTTACTTTTGAGGTAACATTGCTCTCATTTTTCTCTAAACCCAACCTCTATATCAGAATTTAATGTATAAAAAGACAATATATAAGAAAAATAACTATACTATAAAAACTACACCCTTAGAAAATGAAAGTCAATATATATTTATTTTATAATTCAAATGAAAGCCAATATTTATTTGAACTCCTCATAGATCGCTAACTTCGGAACCTACAAAACACACTTCAATAATCACTTGGATTAACTCCAATTTGTATTAACTCAAGCATACCCACATCTTAAAACCAACAAAATTAGGTAGAAATACATACCTTAGTGAGCATTAAGTGCGAGAGAGAAATAGATTCAGTGAGAGAGATAGAGATAGAATGAAATCAAGGCTGAATAAGGGAGAAAGAGATCGATGGTGTTACTTTGGTGGTGGTAGTGGTGGTTGGGGTGGAAGGCTGTTGGGTTAAATCATCGATGGGGTAAGGTCACCACCATCAAGATGGAGATGAGAGCAGTGGGGTGGGTGAGAGAAAAATTATCTCGCCCACGGTTAGTTTACACAAATGGTTGTGTTTTCTAAAATATTATATTATTAAATAAACTATTAATTTTAAACATTTATTTTTAATAATAAAAGGAATACAAACATATTTAACAATGGAATTATCCGTCGTAATAATTTATAATTCTGTCGCCTTATATAACCATTGCTAAACCATCGCTAAAAGGAACGGCAAAAGCTTATGGCTTTATTTACCGATGGGATAGAAAAACCATCGTAATTATATTGCTAAAACATTGAAACATTAAACTGTTACTTATATTACCGACATAAATTCCATCGCTTATATAACTAAATTAGTAAGCTTCCTTAACAATGAATATTTTTGTCGATAATATGTCGCTAAAAATTGGCACAAATAATTCCTGCCAATTTCATCGACAATTCATTGACGGAATATTAAATCCGCCGCTAAAAGTGTTGTAGTATTCTAGCTCTCACTTTTTTATCGATGTATTTAGAAATCGAGATCTCTAATCCATTAGTAATATATCCATTTTAGTAATGGAATATTAATCTATCAGTAAATTTCATCGCTAAAATTGATTTTTTTTTGTAGTGAATGGCGACAATTATGAAATGTAAAGGATGAAAATCCAATTTGTAATTGAGGAGCAAGAGCCTCTAGCAACATTAAATGAATTTATGGATGAACCTAAGGAATGAAACATAACTCAAATTGAAGGGATCATACGACTTTTAAAACGAAAAGAAAAAGAACTCTCTAGCTCTCATTACGTTATTGAGTAATTTGGAAAACAACATTATGAGATAGCTCAGAAGGTATGCCTTAGCAAAAGAAAAGTGGTCCGCATTAGCTTAAATCCTTGACCAAACTAATAATATCTTATAATTAAGTTTGACACCTATAAAAAGTTCCCTAAAAACATTATGAACAAATAGTTGAGGGAAATGTCAAACATGATAATTGAGGTGAAAGACGTTGGTCATGTTCTTATTGATGAACAAAAATTCCAAGCTCTAATCTGCTCCTTGCCCTAAGGTTAGGAACATATGAAAATCCACCTAATTTATAATGAAGTCATTATAACTTTTAAAGATGCCATATACGCCACTTAGAGCTAGAAAAAGATCGTTTTAAAGCCGATAGGTCAAGTACTTATGTATATATAATTGGTTAATTCTAGCTCAAAAGGTGTTAAGGAACATAATTGTAAGTTCTATGGCAGATTCCCACAAAAGGGAAAATGAGATTCTTAAGCCAACAAAAAAAAAAGGAAAGTTCGACAAGCATGGAAATGGAAAGCATTCTTTCAAGAAAAATAATATAGCAAAAGTGAAATGATATAACTATGGTAACAAGGGATATTTTGCTCATGATTATAGTGAATCCAAAAAGGTAAAACACCTAAATGCACATGTGAATGCAATCAATGTTTCTAGTTCTATTTTTCTTCCAAATCACATTATTTACGAACTATAAACTGTAAAGCTAAAGACCATGTAGCAAAATATAGAAGTGTCTTCATGGAATTTTGACATATGTCATATAGAGTTTGATGGATATTTATGGGATACAACTAAAACGAAAATGTGAAAGGGATATATTTACATTTTTTTGACTTTAATCTGTTTTTTAAATCTTTTTTCTGGTATTCGTTATCTTAAAATATTACTCCTTTTGTCCTATTTTAAGAGTTATTTTTTTTATTTTAGTTTGTTTTATTTTAAATATCATTTTAGAAATTTAAGAAATATATATATATATATATCCCTATTTATTATAAAACTAATTAAATATTTATTTTTTATTACTTTTTACTTTTATCTAAAATTAAATGAAATTCATGAAAATATAAAATGATATTTTTATCAATTACTATAATTTTTTATAAAATTTAAATAGTTTAATTATTTCTTTAATTTTCATAAAAATAAAAAAAAATAAAATGAGACGGATAGAGTATTAAATAATCATAAATAATTTATTCTAATGGATATTATTAGAAAAGCAATTTATTAAATACAAAATGTGAGAATCAATAAAAAATGATGATCACCGTTAAGAGTTAATATCACATTAATGAGATACATTTATTAGTTGACCAATTATATTTGTCTATGGAAGAAAATAATTATGAATGTACTCCATCAATAATTTAAAGCGAGATTATTGGATAAATGAATGTGATGGTATAGCATCCAAATCCAATATTATTAAAATTGGACCAAAAAAACGGTTGAATTGGTTAAATTCATATATGCAAGGTAAATATTTTTTATATTTGCTTTATTAATACTCAATCTAAACAAGAAAACTTTTTCATGATATGATTATATTTTTATATTTTTAATATATGATATTTAAAAATTCATAATTAAATAATTATAGTAATAAAATTGAAATTATGTTTTTGTAACTTATTATTGGAATATTTGTGATATATATTTAATGTTTGATGAATATTTTTTTTTAATTTTCATATAATAGTATTTATAAAATAATATTAAATAATAATATTTTAAAAATAAAAAAAATCGGTTGAATCTAATTGAATCTATCAAATCACGAATTTTCAGTCTTATCAATTCTTTATCCGGTCCGATTTTAATAACATTGTCCAAAACATGCTCCAAACTCCGTTGTTCAAGAATCTATATAGTTTTAAGTTGTGTTTTTTAAATCGATACAGATAAATAATATTAAGATAAAGTTGAAATATTTTTCGAATCAATATATGTAATAGTCAAGATAAAACTGAAAAATATTCTAAAATTTATTTTAAATTATTTGTTAAAATTTTTTTAAATAAATTAAAAATATATTTTTTAATTTTTTAGTTATTTTTTATTTTTTAAAATAAAATAATGTATATTTTAATTTTATATCAAAATATGTATATCGTAAAAGATCGTAATATAGATAATTTAAAAAAAATTATAAGACCTATTTATTTTAATAAAAGTTTAAAATATCAGAAAAATTTTAATTATTTTATTTTATTTTTATCCTGAACTTTTCAAATTTAACAAAATACTGTTCCGGCGGATGTATAGCTATAGTGCTGTCGAAGAATGCATGGCCACACACCTATTTATGTATGAATCTCACAGAACTAAATTGAGAGTTGGTCCCATCACACGTGAGTGAAAGATGTTTGAAAAACCAGTTGGCTCCCCCAAGCTGCGACCCATCCCATTTGATTAGACATAAATAAAATTTAAAATAAATAATAATTATTTATTTTTATTTGAGTGGCAACCGCATTCCGTGCCAGTTATAAAAGGGGCTAGTTATCCAAGTTGCCAATCCAATTGAGAGAAACAAATAAAAACATTAAAAAGAAAAGACAGAAGAAAAAACTCTCTTTTCTTTACGAGATTAATTCTTCAATTCATTTGGACTTCTACAAGAGATATTTATACTATGAAACTAATTTTATAATTTTTCGTTCTCGTTGATGTGATTATAAATATTGCCAACCGTTACGATGTTGGGTAATTAATTTTATTTTTTTTGGATACATGTGAATAATAAAATTCAACAAAAGCTCGTACCTTGCTACAATTAAGAATTAATGTTTTTTTTTTTTTTGTCTCGTACCTTGCTACAACAAAAATTCCAGAATACTGCAGATATATTTGCTCCTAGAGATATATATTGTCACCTTTTCGGTACTTTTTTATAAATAATTAATTGTTCAAAATACTCTAGTTTCCTAAATAAAAATTCAAAAGATATTATTTATAAAAAAAATCCCCCTTACAATTAATTATTTTCACTTTTCAAACAGTAAGAATTGATGATGGGTGGAGGAAAATAATCGAGGAAGCTTCCCACACGTACGCATATATATGGTTCTTCCACGGTCTGAACTCCCACTCGCTGGAGGCACTGTTTGGTCATTCTGAATTTCCACTACGACCCCTAACTGGTCGTTCTAGTAAAACGTATTTAATGGTTTCATTACCTTCTAAAGTATGTTTTATATCATTATAGTAATATGGATAAGTAGCATTATTTTATTCATTGGATGTCTTATTATTTTTTTAAAATTATATATGACTAACATTAATATCATATTACTAAAAAATATACATAAATTAAAGTCGAAAAAAGTTAAAAGAATCGCAAATGAAAAATAATAATCTGTCTCAAGAATATTATAATTATCACCATTTCTAAGAAGTTTATAATTACTCAAATTTCTAGTTCAAACGTAAAACAAAAGTGTGACATATAATTATTTTTCTTTTTTACCATATAGCATCTTAGAAAAAGTCTATACGCCAGGATTTCATATATTTCACATACGCACGTACATGCTTAATCCAATCCACGTAGGATTGATTTGTAATTCTTTTTCATTTTTTTATTCCATCTCATATGGGGGTATTCATAGGACGGGACGGAACAGGAAATTGCACCCCCACTGATTATCCCATTGGGATCGGGGATTTCATGTCCCTACCCCCGATTTTATAATAGGGAGAAAATCTCCACCATCCCGACCCTAGGGGGATCCCCTCCGTCCTTCAGGAAAACTATTTTTTTAATTTTAAAATATAATATTAAATAAATAAAAAATTTAAAATAAATTATAATTTAAATTAATATAAATTTTAATTATTCATAAATTTAAAATTAAGTATAATTTAAAACTTAATAACTATAAAATTAAGTTATATTTTAATTTTAATTATTTATAAAATATTATATTTTAAAATTAAAAAAATTATTTTTTACGGGACGGATACCTCATTTTTCGTTCCCGTCCCGAAATACATATCAAAAATTTTTTCTTTCCCGTTTCTGTCTCCATGAAAAAAAAGTTCAGAAATTTCCCATTTCAAATGATGCAAGTTTTCACTGGAATAGAAAATTTTTCGTTTCGTGAGCATATCTAGTTCCATAATTATTTCTTGAGAAGATAGTATTTACTTTTTCAAGTAACTTATATACTCTCTCTATTTCAAAATAGATGACTTTTTAGAAGAATGTACAATAATTAAGAAATGCAATTAATTCACTATTAAAAGATTTTGTTATTCTTACTATATTAATTGCATTTATTAATAAAATTTTATCTTTTTCCACAATCAATTAAGGGTATATTTGATAAAAATTAATTAATGTGTGTTGATTATATTAAAATGTCATGTATTATGAAACAAAATTTTTTTTCTTAAACGTTATCTATTTTAAAACGGAGGGAGTATTTTTTTATTAAAAATTTGTTTAACTTCTTATTTTTATTATTATGTCAAATATGAGTTTGATGTGATGGTGATTTGAGAATAAAAAACTCTAGATGTAGGATTATACTTTATTTATTTTTTGTTCCCATAAAATTGTTCAAGATATTTTTATTTTATTAAAAATAAGTAATTGTTTATAAAAAGTGAAGAAAAAAAAATTTGCCAAATCCAATCGAATTAAATCGGCCAAGTAATTAGGTCAGATTTAACTAGCATTGTTAATAAGTAGTAATACTCTATTAGTGGGTTAAAAAAATGAGAAGCATGACCCTTCCAGCTGTCAAATGACTCCGTTGACGCTTTGAAGGAGAAGGAACGGAGAAGGAGGAAGTGGCGGGCGTAATTGATGCAAAGGTCTTTTTCCTTTTACCATCCAACCAATACTTTCCAGGAATTTGTTTGGCATTTTCAATCCATCTGTCTGTTCGTCTATATCCAGAACCAAATAACTTTAAAAAAATAAAAAAACGTTAAAAAGAAAATTCATGTGCTCCACAACTGCCAAATTACTTAAAGTACCATTTTTAATAAAAATGTTATCCCTTTTGTTGAACGCATTCATTCGCCACAAATCTTCTACAAAAATGTCTAATTCATATGTTCCCATAGTGCGTAAAGTCAATTTCAACTATAACGAACAGAAATATTTAATACTATTATATATATACGAGCAGAAATATAATACTGAGAACTATTGGCATCTTTTTAGAAAACAACGTGTTTTTAAGAAAAATAAAATAAAATTTGGTGGTACGGTAAAATTATTTAAAAATTTAAAATTAATGAAAATTGATAGTAAAATTATCGATAGATGACACGAACGGACTCCATAAATTCTAATCAAAATACTATAAAATTGGCACTTATGTATTGATTTCAAAAATTATAATCAACTCTAACTAACCGAAAACGATATTGTATTTTGAATCTGCTATTTAAATTTGTGAAGAATTTTTTCACTTTTTTAATTTAAACTTACCCACTATAAAAGCTAGAGTATTTATAAAAGTTAGAGTATTATTACGGTGCACGCGTGCACACTTGCACCGCTCTTATTAACATAAAATATTTTTTTTTTTATGTTTTATCCAATGGGACGCTGCATATTCGAACTATTAACGCACACGCACTGTAACATGCTTTTATGAGCTACCTTTCCACCTTATTAGACATTAAAATAAAATGATCCTACCAATATTAGTTAATTAAAATGATTTTTATTAGTTAATTAAAATGATTTGCCACTTAATTTCTTTGAGTGAGATCTTGAATTTATATTTATAAATGAAAAAAATCAGTAATAGAAGAATATTACCTCATAATCAATCAATTTTACTCAAATTAGATAATAAATAAATTTATAATATTTTTTTATTTAACTGTGAAATCCGTAGCCGGAGAGAAATTGAGAAAAAAGAATAAAAAGTTTGACAACTCCCCGGAAGAAAATTAAGAGAGAAAAATTAAGAAAGAAAATGAAACCGTCAGAGTTATATTTACATAGATTTAAATTCTCATATTCATATGCTATTTTGTTCAAATTCTCTCTCTCCTTCTTAAAAGTCTAACCGGAAAGAACAAATAAAAAAAAAATTAGAAAAAAGGGCTGACATAAAAGAGTTAATTGGGCCCGTCACTTCTCTGCATATGCTACGGCACTAAATGTTGATTTCAGGCATTAAAATATTTTACCAGCAACCGGTGTTAAGGTCTCCGATGCCATTTATAAAAATGAAAAAAAAAAAAAGCATTACCTTATTTTCTTTATAGGCCACGTGGAAAGTGAATATAATACTATTTGCCATTTTTCTCTAGGAAATAGATTATTGTTCTTCCTATTATTATTGTTATCATTTCATTATTATTGGAACAAATAAATTAAAATTTTTAATATAATTTTTTTATGAGCATGGCAAAATTTATTATCATTAGCGTTAGCATTCTTATCAATAATCTTACTTTTGCTACAATTTTAATTGAAACATCAAATATAGTTGATAATATTTCCGAAAAAATCTCAAACTGAACTTGATACTTGCAAATAAAATAATTAATATGAGTAAATAACTGATTTAACTATTTATAGGGTTAAAAATTTACATACAATTATAACTCTTAATGCCATAAAATTTTATATCAAACTACAGTGCTTTGTTTAGAACTTTTTCAGCTAATAGCACCTTCATTTAAGAAAAATACATATCCAGATTGCGATCTATAATCATCTTTATCAGATTGAAAGCTTGCATATGTGTAACCATTTATTACTAGCTCATCTTTCAATCCTCCATACACTAAGAATGCACCCTTAGTTCTACTCTAGTACTTAAGGATATTCTTAATTGCTATCCAGTGACTTTCACCAGGATCTGATTGGCATGTGATTGCCATGCTCAATGCATATGAAATGTCAAATCTAGTACATAACATGGCATATATGATAGATCCTATGGTCGAGGCATAAGGAATCATACTCATGCAATCTCGCTCATCAAATGTCATAGGACACTAAATCTTGCTAAGAGTGATGCCATGATACATTGGCAAAAATCCTCTTTTAGAATTTTGCATAATGAACCTATTCAGCACCTTATCTATATAAGTACATTGACTCATACCAATTATCCTTTTAGATCTATCACTATAGATCTTAATTCCAAGGTTATAAACAGCTTCGCCTAGATCTTTCATTGAAAATTATTTCCCTAACCAATCTTTGGTATTTTGCAATGTAGGGATATCATTCCCAATGAGTAATATGTCATCGCATACAAGATGAGAAACATTACTACACTCTCATTAACCTTTTTATACACATAAGGTTCATCTTCATTTTTGATGAATCCAAACTCTTTGACAGTTTCATCAAAACCAAGATTCCAGCTCCAATAAGCTTGCTTCAATTAAAATTCTTATTGATTTAAGCATTGCAATTGGAGAAAAAGTTTCATCATAGTCAATAACATGAGTTTGCTTGAAACCTTTTGCAACAAATCTTGCCTTAAAGGTATGTACTTTCCCATCCATGTTAGTTTTCTTCTTGAAAACCCATTTGCACCCAATGGTTTTAATTCCTTCAGGTGGATCAATCAAGTTCCAAACTTGATTGTCATACATGGATTGCATTTCAGATTTCATGGCTTATAGCCATTTCTTAGAGTCTGAAATTGACATAGCATCTTAATAGGTAGTAAGCTCATTTTGATTCATAAGCATTACTCCCTCTGGTTCTTTTAGAAATAAATTCTTTTTCTAGAAAGACACCATTTTGAGCAACAAACACTTTTGTTCTTAGAGGGATTATAAAAGTAATATCTTTTAGTTTCTTTAGGATATCCCATAAAAAGACATTTATCAGATTTTGGTGCTAATTTATCCGAGATTTGTCATTTGACATAAACCTCACAGCCCTAAATCTTTAGAAAAGACAGATTAGGAGTTTTTTTGGTCCATATCTCATATGGTGTCTTTTCAACTGCTTCGGATGGAACTCGCTTCAGAGTGAATGCAGCTGTTTCTAATGCATAGCCCTAAAAGGATAAATGAAGATCTATTTGACTCATCATTGATCGAACCGTATCTAATAAAGTTTGATTCCTCCTTTTAGAAATACCATTTCATTATGGCATCCCTAGTGGAGTTAATTGTGAAACAATTCCATAATTTCTTAAATGATCATTAAACTCTTGGCTTAAGTATTCACCACCCCGATCAATTCGAAGTGCTTTAATAGTTTTACCAAGTTGATTTTGAACTTTATTTGAAACATTCCGAACTTTTCAAATGATTCATGTTTATGTTTTATTAGATAGACATAGCCATACCTATTGAAATCATTAGTAAAAGTAATGAAGTATTTAAATCCTTCCCTGGTATTTATGTTTAATGGACCACATACATCAGTATGTATAAGGCCTAATAAATCAGTGGCCCTTTTACTATGTTAAGTGAAAGGATCATTTGTCATTTTGCCTAATAAACAAGATTCGCAACTGTCAAATAATTCAAAATCAAATGATTTCAAAAGTCCATCTTGATGAAGTTTTAATGTGCATTTCTCATTTATGTAACCCAAGCGATAATGCCATAAATATGTTTTATTCAAATCATTAGGTTTAGATTTCTTTGTAGTTATGTTATAGATATCCTGATTGTTGGATTTTTTTCAGATTTAAGAGATAAAGGCCACAATATGAATCAGAAATATAATAAAGCATATAATCATAATAAATAGAACATTTCCTATTCTTAATAAGCAAAGAAAAACCTTCATCATCCAAACAAGAAACTAAAATAATATTGCTACTCAAAGTAGGAACATAAAAGCAATTGTTCAAAAATAACAAAAGCCCATTGGACAAAGTCAATTCATAACTCCCTACAGCTAAGGAAGCAACTCTTGCTCCATTTCCAACTCATAAGTCTACTCCTTTTTCAGTTGTCTACTCCACCCTTTTTCAGTTGTCTACTCCTTTTGAGTCCCTGCACATTTGTACAAATGTGAGATCCACATCCAGTATCTAATACCCAAGAAGTAAAAGTGGATAAATTAATTTCTATAACATAAATACCTGAAGATGTAGTCTCACTACTCTTCTTCTTCTTCTTTAATTCTTCTAAGTAGAGCTTGTAATTCCTCTTTCAATGACCAGGTTCATTTCAATGGAAGCAAACTCCCTCATTTGGAGCTTTTTCCTTGGATTTGGGTCTAGCTTGTGCCTTAAACTTACCAGTAACCTTTACCTTAGCCTTAGCCTTATCCTTGCCCTTATTTTTCATCCCCTCTCCCTTATTAACCATAAGAATATGATTTGGCCCTTTTTTAATGTTTTGCTCAGCTTTTTTAAGCATTGCATGTAGTTTAGTAATAGATTTCTCCGTATTATTCATATTATAGTTCATAGTAAACTGGTTATAACTATCTGGCAATGAATTAAAGATCAAATCTGTGGCCAATTCTGGAGTGATGGGAAATCCAATCCTTTTAAGGTGATCAATGTAGCCTTTAATTTTTAGAACATGAGATCTCACCAATGCACCTTCAGCTATTTTACAAGAATGCAAAGCTTTGGTAGTCTCACACCTATCTTGCCTTACTTATTGTTGGAATGTCTGCTTGGCATGACTACTAAACTCATAAGCCTCTAAATGCTCCAGATCCTTCTAAAGTTCTGGACACATTATGGCTAACATAAGATATCCCACATCAACCGAATCATCATCATGTTTCTTTTATTTTTTCTTTCACTGCCCTTTAGGCATTAGCAGGTGAGATAGGAGGAACATGGTTATCAAGCACATATAGCTTCCTTTCTTGCTTGAAAACAATTCTTAAGTTCCTAAACAGTCAAGGAAGTTAGTGCCTATCTTTTTTTAGCTTGTCCTTCTCAAGGACTGATCGTAGTGATAATGTGGAAGTATTATTTGAATCCATTGATCTACAAATATGAAAAATAAATATTAGTACCAATTTCATTTTAGGGTATTTCTTAAAAATAACTTCTAATAAAATATTCACCCTCAATATTGATTACAATAATTATAACAATTTTAGTGGGCTAAGATCCATATTCCACTTAATTCTAAGTCAGCTTTGGCATGACACTTAAAATTAAAATCGAGTTATTTAGGTAGATATCTTTGTACCAATTACATCTCATGTAACTTTTAGATTCTTTATGGGATTTTGACATCATATGTTCCGACATATTATTATCTCATCTAATGCCTTAAGCCCAAAACAATTTTGATAGCCTAATTAAGTCTAACCATATTTTAGCATATAGGTAACACCATTACCCATCTTGCATTACTATGATAACCTAATGTATTTTGCTTTGGTAGAACCTACATTTTGGTGATCTTAGTCTTGACAAGTGTTATAATTATGGGTGGCATATGACTTAAAATTATGGTGAGGGAATTTTAATTTTTAACTTATGATGTCTATTTATTTATATATCATGCATCATCCCATACATGGCATCTTATACACATATATAATCATTCATCGCATCACATACTGATATAATATGTGTAACACCCTCTATATATATATCTTAAGTTCGTCTTATATTAGTACCATTCCAAACACTATTAATTTTACTATTCAATTAAATGAAATTTCGGCAATATGATAGCTTAAAATTCATGCTACCCAAACCTGCAAAAGCTTAATTTTACACTCCCCAAATTATTTCTTTAACTTCGGAACTTCAATCAATAACACATCACTACTATAATTGCAACTCAACATAATCACAATCACTCAAGCACGGTTCTTAAAAAAAACTCATTCACGCAACCCACATTAACACAATTTGGTTCAGACTTGAGATGTCAATTCTCAAGCTTCCTACGTATCCCATTTAGAGAATCAGAACCACATAGTTCTTTAACTCTATAGTGCAACATAGCAATTTAAAGTTTTATTTAATCCAAAGTAGGAAAACATCACTAAATCAACATAATATCTATATTTAAAATCAAACTTTACATAATAATGCAAATTCACAAAGATTCATTATCATGGTACCTCCATTTGTATACTTACTGTTATTCTTTTCATGTCAAATAAATTTAAATCATTATCATAAATATTTGCTATATTCTAAATTATTCGTATCGAAAGTTAAAAATGACCATAGACTATAAATCTTGCATTTAGCTAGAGGTCAGACATTATAATTCAAAGTCTACTCTAAATTGTTTATCACTTGGAATGCATATCTTGTTTATCATTATCTTAAATATTTGCTATATTCTAAAATATTCGTATCGAAAGTTAAGAATAACCATAGACTCTAAATCATTCATTTAGCTAGAGGTCAGACATTAAAATTCAAAGTCTACTCTAAATTGTTTATCACTTGGAATGCATATCTTGTTTAAGATTCCCAATTTATTAACATAATATATATTGATTTGCAAACTTCTACTTTCTTAGTTAACTCATCAAATTCACACAAAACAAAGTTTTAACCATAAGCGCATATGAAAATAATAAATAATTAACCTAAGAGATAGAAGTAGCAACAAACTCAAAATCTTTATGAATTTATGCCTAGAAATCAAATACTAAACTCTTCTATATACACCTTTTGTCATAATATATATATTGTGACTATCTCTCTTGCACAGTTTTACTTACTTAACTCATCTCACTTGCATACCTGATACATGTATTGTAGGCATTTGGTACACATAATCATCATATTAATATTGGTAAAGTCATTTCCAAAATAAGAATATCAATGTAGTCTTTACCATACTTATATATAATTACATAATTACACATAAATATATGTCGATATACACAAGTGCTAAACACTATAATTATAGGTTTTACTACACTTTTTCCCCTGTTCACATATAAAATTACAAGTTTGCCCCTAGAGGTGGTAAACCACTGAACCGGATAAGTGGGATGGAAAATCTGATATACTGGAGTTAGCATACAACTAGGATATGAGACCATCTCCAGTAATACCATATAATGAGCTAGCTATACATATATTAAAATGCATCTTCAAGGTATAAAAACTACCAACAGGCACCCAGTGATCTGAAGATACTGTCCGCTTTGTACCCTTGTAAGATGCCTGAACTCGGGCCAGGACCATCCCAGGACACTCATAATTTTCATATACGCGTCTTAACTACATTATAATCATGTCTCGTTGTAATATCTCATAATAAAATCTCATAATCTCATGGTATCCCGCGCTATCCTAGAGTTTTAGATAACCCACTGAATACTAAGGATAATAAATTTGTTGTAGTGCTAAGTTTCTGAAACATACACAATATTGTCACCTTTGTAATTAATTAGTTATGCCCAATATTTTTATAAATATATATAGGATGTCACTCATTTAACGTATGTATACTCTTTCCAACAATGTTTAACAATATCATTTCGTTATTGCCGATTTTCTATTTCATAAACAATGCTATTTACTAGCATGAGCACCATAGTGCTTTATCTTGTTACTAATTAAATTCAATTTAATCATTACACTATGAATTACTTACTAGTAGACTCATTCAAAATATACACAGAAATATTGTAGTCATACTTATGCATTCATCAGAGTTTGGATTATACCAGTTAATATAGTTCACACAGTCATCCCAAGAGATCATTCACTTTCCACAACATACTTCTCTTATACATGTATTATATACTTGTACATCTTGGGCTTTTAATTCTAGATTTGATTTATTCATTTCAAATTAATAGTTAATATGAACCTTTAAAAAAAACAAAGTCAAGGTCATATATATAAAAATAGGCACATAAATTCCATAAAATATTCGAAGGATTATATACCTTTTAAGAAATCATAAGTTTATACATAAAAATATCAAACCCAAGCATGCCCCTTTAAAATAGAATATAATAAAGGTGAATAACTAATTTATTTCCTAAGTTTAGTCAAGCAAATTAACACATAAATTCTTAGTCTTATTTATGCAATATTCGTGATATGGACTATACAACCCAAAATACCTTTAAGTCCTAACATATTTAATCTATATCATCATGTATACAACTATTTGCTCTCTACGTTATATTCTCAAGATACATGTATACTTATATGTCTTGGGCTTATAATCGCATATTTTATTGAACCATTCACATTAACAACTAACATAAACCATTAAACTAAAATCAAGGTTACATATATAACAATAACAATAGGCATATGTGTCTTATGCCATAATTGAGAAAGTTTACCTATCTTCTAGTAATTATGAATTGAAACACAAAAATTTAGACCAATACATATGCTCAAGCATATCCTCTCAGTAATAAACATAATACATAAGGGTAACGGTTTCACAAAAATTCCAATATAATTTAGGAATGTTCAATCTGTTACTATTTATTACTGGTTATTTTTATAAAATTTCTCACATATCAAGCACTTAATTAAGACTTTAATTCTTCTTGTTGTAATTACATTTATGAAGGTAAGGACTAATAATTCAATTAAAATTTCCACTTGGTTCTTCAAAATATTTTTAGTATATTGAATAGTATCGTATGTTGTCAAAGTATACTAATGTTAGCATATAAGAATTTTCACCTTCATCACACTACATTTAATTGGCTATTTCTTTAACTAAATTTTACTACAACTTAAATGCTACCTAAATTATAATTGTAATTTCAGTTGCCATGAGTCATAATTCAATCTAACATTATTATATCTCCATTAAATATTATTACTAATTAAATGTGCAATTTAAACCATTAATCTAATAAAAAAATTATCACATAATCTAAACTTAATAAGGATAGACTAAACCGCAAAAAGAACAAAAGAGTCAACTTGGTTGGATAAAACAAAAATCAATTTAACTATCAAATTATACAATTATGACCAACTAGTAATATCACTTATCACCAATGTCAACCATGAGTTTGTTGAATCTCACTCACGCAGGGGCATCATTCATTAAAAATGTTAGTTACTATTCTATTACCCATATATTTAAGCTCCTCAACCATACAAGATATAACCCCTTCACAGCCCTGTAACCATCAAATTATAGCCTTTAACAAATAACTCAATCCCACATGTATCTAATTAGAGAAATTAAAACAGCAACCCAAATATTCATTCCTAAAATTAAAACTTTAAACTATCCTAAGTAATAAAAAAAATATCAGCAATAGTTCATGTTAATGATATTCTCCTTTACACATTAGTTTTAAATTGTCATTACTATATATTATAACCCAACTTAGATCTTAAATAAGCAAAACTGAATCAGTAAATATATTATTCCCAATTAAATCACGCAGCAACAACGTTTACTTCAAAGAAATAAAATAAAATTTTAACCAAATTCTAAAATTAATTTAATAAATTTATAGGGAGAAAAGTTTAGCAATCACATACCGATTAGGGTCGAATTTCTGTATTTTTTCCTTAATTCTGCCAGTTACTACGCTCACCGGAGCTTCGTCGGAGATACACCGATGGTGTCTGCTCGAAGCTCCAGGCCCTAGGATCCCACGGTGGTTGATCACGCGCTCAATGGTAGCCTAATTTGGTCAGAATCTTGCTCGAAATGTAGACTACCACCTTGCCTCGATATGCCTGTTGTCAACGATTGAGGGGCGAAGGAAGGTGCCGAAACAATCACCTATTCTCTAGTGACTCGCCGGTGTTGTCAACCTCCACGATCGCCGTCGAGATCGCCAAAAAGAAGGGAGGGAGCTACGGTGGTTGTGAGAAGAACCAAAAAGAATGAAACCACCACATGGGCGATGATGCAAGCGAAAGAAAGACCAGAGGAGAACTGCGGCGGTGGGGGTCTGAATCTACTCACCGGCATCGTGAGCAACGATGGCAGAACGATGGTGCCAGCCCCCCCGCTTCTCTCCCTCCCGTTCCTCCTTCTCTCTTTTTTTGGACAATTCCCCAGGCCTTCCGAAAATGTGGCTTCTCTCCATAATATTATTATTATGATTATTATTATTTTCTCTTAATAACATCAATTTATTCATTTATTTGTTACTAACGTATACTTTAATTAAAGCTATAAATTTAAAAATATATAAAAAAAATAACAATTATAGTTATTTATATTGCATCCTAGAAAAACAATTCTTGCAACTCGATATCCGAAAATATTATTCGTAAATTAAAAATATTTTCGGACCAATCGAATTTTGGGACATTACAATATGCATAATATATAAAATGTGTCATAGTATGGCCAAAAATTATATGATCGTCATAAGTCAATATGAAGATCAAAGGTCAATCCTAGGTGGAATAACATAAGTTGATCTTGATCAAAAGCTTCTACTTTGCACCTCCATCATCATGGAATTGGATTGATCCCCTTTTATGGTCTTCGTGAAATTCCTTCATCTTTATTACAATAATGAAATAAACTATCCTACTAAAACTATTAGTAAAATAAAATTACAATGAAAGAATGACACGCAAGTCGTATTTAAAATTATAAACCCATAAAATGAATAAATAATATAAATAAAGAAAACACCATAACAAGGGTCTCAATTGGCCATGTTATGCACCATGCAAAGACATCATACATAAATCAATTCTATGTATTTTAATCAATAAATAATAACTATAATGATATTTCATGCACTGCGATTAGATAACACGACAGTCCCGCTAACCGGTTAGCAAGCGGGGTTAAAGGGCAGCGCCCCTCGAAGCTTTGAGGCAATGTTAATCTCATTAACATTTTTTTTGCCCTAAAACCCTATTCTGCATCCATAAAGAAACGATTTTGCCAATCTTATTAACAGTTATTTAATCACATTAAACATTCACAACAGATACAGAATACCATCATAGTCTTTTTCTAATTCGTTTAATCTTATTAAAATAGAATTGACTCACACATGTTAACCATATTAACATCTATCAATTTCATAGCCAAAAAACATAATATTATAACTATCAAATAATCAATTATGTTCATATCTCATATAAACATATTGATTTCGTTTATATCATATATAAATAGAATTATTTCATTTATATCACATACAATAAGAATTATTAAGATGATCAAACAGTAATAGATTCATCATGTAATGACATAGATACTGTTCATATCACATATGACCGATTTTATATACATCACATACAATTAAAACATGATTATTGAATTAATTGAATTTGCAAGTGGTTTTGATACCACTGTTGGGTTTCGACATAGGAAAAATAAAAATAAAATGCAGCGAAAATAATGAATCCATCAGGATCCATGCGATCAAATTGATTCAATGAAAAGAAAGTGACGATTACTAACCTCTTAAAGCATAAAATCATCTTACAGGTGCTGCCTCACATGAAATGAACACCCTTTATCAATATCCACACTCGAACGCAAGGAACGTATTTGCCTGGGGTGCTAGCTCCCTTCTTTGGCGGTTAGGGTTATAAAAAATGAATTTCTCTCTTCACTTTCTCAAAGTGACAGCTTACCCTCTTATATGTGTGTGTTAGGGTTATTAACCATATATATCATATATATATATAGTTGGCCTAACCTTAATTAAAAGAGAGAGAGAGAATTTTGGGCCTATATTTCTTATTAAAATAAGAAATACTTTATTCTTATTAAAATAAGAAATACTTTATTCTTATTTAAAATAAAATTAAAATATTAATCCTAATTAATATTTATTTATTTTATTATTTATTTTGAATTTTAATTTGTCATAAAATAAAATTCGAAATGCTCGAATTAACCCTTAGTCCATTCATCACATTTTATGTGTGCGACCCAATAGGTTCATATTATATTGGTTGTGGGCCCTAGTCCCATCATGGGCCCACAAGTCATAAACGGCCTCTAGCAAGACATTACAACTACCTAAATAATGTGAATATCGATAATTCAATTTTAACCTCATAGAACATGTTATAATCTCTTTGTCACATGATATCTTATTTGAACATAAGTCATGGTCCATGTCAAGCTTATATAGTTCAAACATATAATTTCTCAATCACTAAGTAGACTGATAATATCAAATGACATTAATCGCTCCATTAATTCATTTGAGCATGGCCATGCATTTCTTAGTCCTACTTATCGAGGGACCCAATAGATATCTCTCTCATAAAAGATGGATAAATTCTATCTTGATTATTCACTATCTTCTACATGATTATCATAATGTCTAATTATAACCTTTATTATTATCCGATTAAAGATAATGTTTAGTTATGTAAAAATATAATGTTCCTGATATAGGATACTATGATAATATTAGGTTTAAGAATTAATAACATAACTATTATGAACTAATGATATTAACCCATGTAGTATCTCATAGCGGGTCAATCCAGTACTCTATTCTCCAATGAGTACCTACAAGTTTGATTTATATCACCATATATAATCATCCCATGATTATCAATCAAACTCGTACTAGTTTTATTTATCATTATTCGTTTACTGATAAATAAATGGGATAGTCAAAATAACATTAAATTGTTATTTACAAATATTATTATATTTTGGCATGATGTTTTAACATGCCAAAATATAATAACATGAAGAAAATCCAATTTTATAAAATGAAATGTGACATTACATAAAGAACCAAACGTATGGCCTAGGGCATAACCACTAACAATAGCATGTCATTGTTTATATAGCTTGGTTAGCGTATAACTAGAATGAGCAAATCTATCTGTGTTGTTCAAATGGCAATACTGCCGTAGTGAGCAAATAAATCTTTATAGCTCAAATGACGATACTGCTGTAACGAGTGACTAAGCTATCATAGCTCGAATGACAATACTACTGTAATGAGTGAATAAACACTCAAAGGATGCTCATAGCGAAACTACCAAGATGAACAATATTTAAAAGAAAAGTACGCGTAGCGAAACTACTAAAGTGAGCGATAAAACTACCGGTGATAGGGCTTGGAGTTAGAAATATTTCAAAAGTGAGACAAAATGAGCTGTAAAATGTTGTACGATTTACATTACCCACTGTATAGCTTTGGCTGAGCTTATATAGCTTGTCTCATATCTTTGGCTATAGAACTTAAAATTTTTGGTTGAAAGAACCAAGCATAAGTAATGCATTATACTTGAAAAATATATAAGCAGATGAAACTACTTATCATTTTTGAAGTTTAGAATTGCATGATTTGCATTTCCCTCTGGAATTGAGCTAAGTGAAAAATCCACTTATTTTATGTGACGACAGTTAATTTTTAAACCTATAAGAAGTTTCAATTTGACTTCTACCTCTTGGATGAATAAGTTAGCATATGTGGCACATAAAAATGTAAATTCATAGTGTAAAAACACTTGTGTATGGCAATTGATTAGCTACATAACCTTTTTCTCCCTATCTTGAGAGTAAGCTCATATTGCATGTACCCAAATTTAGCAAGATATAAATATGGTTAACTTTACAAATTAAATAATTAATTAAAATAAAATCATGATAAGTACTCGAATTGTAGTAAAAGTTTACTTGAGCAAGAAATATACTTGCATCAGGAATGTAAAAGCTTTAATAAACTTGTACCTTGCTTATTGATCGGTGTCTAGTAAGTGTACTAAATCGGCTAGTAATATAGAAAAATATAATTATGACCTTCTAATATCGAACCCAAGAAAAACCTTTATTTGTGTGAATGATTTGAGTTTTAAAACGAAATTTGTATGTAAAAGACAGAAAAGAAATCCCAAAAGTATGTAATGTTGAAGGTTGAAAACTAAAAACTTTAAAACTGGAAATAGTAAACCAAAATAATGAAAGATTTTAAAACAGTTAAATCAAATTTAAAACAAAAGCAAGTAATCAAATGAGGTAAAAACCAATATTAAAAAGCAACTTTCACTAAAGGACTATCCACCTTAATCAATATTATTATGACTTAATTTAAAGAGAAACACAAGTGATTATGAAGAGCTCAAATAAATAAAACCAGATAACTTAACTTAAGATTATCATTCAAAGTATTAAAACTTTCTTATTAAGAACAATCCAACACTTAACATAAAAATCTGAGTTAATCCTCCTAGATGTCTATTAAATCCTCTTTCAAGTAAATTTAACTGTCACATATTCTTAGTTACACCTATCTCAGCCTTAACTTACTTCAATTAACACAAAATTATATCTAATGAAGAATATAATCATGCATTAACATAAGTAAACTAACCTAAGAACATACATATTAATGATTAAACCAAAAATCAATTATTAATCAATAATTAAATAAGTTAAAAACCGAACTTTAGTTAATAAATGATAAGACTGTGCTAAAAAAACTAATAAATAATTAAAACTTGCATTTAAATTTAAACACAAACTAAGTCATAATAATAAAGAGTTAACGATTCAAGTATCCTTTAGCAAAAGTTAAAGAAAACTACTCACTACACATGTTTAAAGACTAAAACAAGGTTTTAAGAAAACAATACTGAACAAAGACAGATAAAATAAAAAAAACAACATAAAACTAAAAACTATTATATTCTTCTAGCTCTTCCTTCTTTTCCTTTGGTGTTTGAGTCTTCTATTTATAGGCAAAATAAGTCATAGAAGTCTTATAAACTTCCTCAATTAAAATAGGAAAAGAATTCTTCTAAAACTGGAAAATCCTTCAACGTATCGGACTTCAAACTGCACGACCAAGCAAAAATCTTCTTAATTAGATGCACTGCCGTGCATCCTTCATTATAGGGGTGCACGACCACTCATTCTTTTTGCTTTTCCATGCACAACATCTAAGGGAGGTTGCACGGCCACTTGAGGAAAAGAGCTTAAAGGTGCATGACCACTCATTCTTTGCTGCTTTAAGATGCACGACCACTTAAGAAGACAAGCTTCTAAATGCACGACCACTTAAGCTTTCACTGGACTTCACATATGATTTACTAACATAACTTTTCCAATTTCACAGTTTTGGCCCAAATCTTCTTATCTTTTGCAATTAAATCATTTTTCATGCAAATTAACCCTGAAAAACACAAAAACTTAAAATTAACTCTTAAAACACAAATATAAACATTTAAACTATAAATTAACCAAAATTAAACCAAATTAACTAACTTAAACACCTAAAACATACTAAAAATATTATATAGTTCATACTTATCAAATATCCCACACTTAAACTATGCTCGCCCTCAAGCAAATTAGAATAATCCAACCCCTCAAAATAATCAAACTTGAATAAAGAACCATGCATTTTGTAACCAAATTCAGCTTTTTAACAAAAACACTTAATAGAATCTCTAAATAGAATAACTTCAATCAAGACAATACACATTAGTTTCCTTGAGTGTGTGCAAGACCAAATCATTTTAGGTATTTTATAAATCAAAACATCAATAAAACTTCATAGTGAAGCTTAGAATGATCGTATACATATGCATACAAATGGTTTCGCACTTGAAACTCTATAGACACCATAAGATTCTCCTTTAGCACCAGAACCCAAAGATCATCTCCGCTAAACAACTCAAAACATAACTTAAAATCTCTTAGATCTTTCAAAGGTTGTAATGGGGTTAAGATAATAGTTATCAAAGAATGAACATAAGATAATAAAAAAGAATAGCCACTCTAAGATAAAATAGACTAACAATTCTTAAAATATCATCCCATTAACTTAATTAATGAATAACTTAATCAAACTTGCTTAACTTTCCAAAATCCTAAGCTCTTCTGAGAAAAAAACATACCCAATTCATATCTTTTTAGAAGTCACCATTATTTCTCATTGTAACTATCCCACACTTAAGATTTTGTTATATATGCTAGCTTTTTCTTTTCTTTTCTTTTCTTTTTTTTTGTTGATGCTAGCACTAAAAGAGACCTGAATAATAACAAGGTGATTTTTTTTCACTTGACTTCAATAATAACTCATGCCAAAACATTTCTTACTACACCCATCAAGAAATTCACTTTCCATTAATCCATTTAATCCTAAAGTGGCCAATTCCATAAAGGAAGATAAAATCTTTTTAGGCTATATGGTTAAAAATTTGAGTATAATAAGAAAAATCATTGATAGTACGCATAAAGCATACATTTTTAGGCTCAATTTGGCTTACAACGGATAAAACTTTCACAAGGGTAAGAAAAAAGGTCTTTAGAAAGCTTAATAAGAAAATTATTGCCTAGATAATTTTCTAAGTCATTTTAATTTTTTATATGCTTTGAAGGTTGATGAGGAAGGTTCTAATGCTCTAAATTTCCTTCAGTATTTCACTGCATTGTTTTTTCTAAGTTTAAAACTGGTCTTAAGTACTTTCAAGAGAATGGAAACTAACAGATATTTATCATGTTAAAGATTAAACTATCTAAAGATTTATCAAACAACATATTTGTTCTATTGCTAAGCAAAGATTCTAAACATGCATATTCTAGTATTCAAGCTCAATACGTTCATAATTTTTTAGGAAAAAATGGGCAAACTAAGTTCTTATATAGACTAGACAAAATGAACTACATTATGTTTCTAACAAATTTTACAAACTTTTTAAAGCAAAAATAACATAAAATGTCAAATTTAAACATAAACATAATAAAACACAAAAGCATAAACATAACAAAATACAAAATCGATTCATAAAGTAAATGAAGAGGGTTAGAAGTCTCAACTCCCTGAACAAAATTGAGCTTAAGCTTTTCCCCCTCCCAAAACTTTGTTATTCATAGAAAATGTATAAGAACTGTGTGGATGAAGGCGGAGGTGGTGGGTACTGTTGCCAGAACTGATGCATAAAAGTCTCAACAATTTACTTGACATTCAAAATAGTATCCTGTAGTGTCTTAATTCTTCCTTGCATTTGAATCAGGTAAATCTGTTGTATATCCATTCGACTACTCAACTGATTAAAAGAAGCCTCCCATTCAGGTGTAGCTAGATCAACTGCTGGGGGATTTTCTGCTGGGACGGCTTCTTCATCATTTGGCTCATTGGGCTGCTCATCAAGATGAATGTTATTTTCCCTTAAATATTCCTTTTGTGTACTCCAATGGAATCGTGGCTTAGGCATCGGAATCTTTAATCGTTTTATCATAACATTATCAATGCATGGTAGATCTCCCTCAATTGGATCTCTTATGGTAGTGTGACCAACTGCTTCTGCCAAAATTGTAGCAATCCAGCCAATGGAGATGCTATTGACATTATGAGGCATCTTCTGTAACTCCCTAATTTTATGTACGATAATCAATGCTCCATTAAGAAAGATTCCATCCACCATACACCGAAGAAGCATGGTCTGTGAAGCATTTACTGCATTGAGATTCTTCAAATTATTATAAACACACCTTGTTAAAAACCTATGAATGATTCTAAGTGCATAATCTCTTAAGGCATGAACCTTGCATCTTCCTCCTTTCCATGGCTCAGGATTTAATGGATCTCGGATTTGTTCCCAATTATCCTCATCAAAAATATCAATCAATTCAACTGGAGCATTAGGCAAAAATCCTACGTATTCAAAAACATTGCTTGAAGGCAATAGAGTATACTTTCTTGCCAAACTTGAATCCAATTGTACCCGTGTTATCATTGTCTCCTTTAAAATAGTACTCAAATAAATATAAGAAATCTCGTGCCATGTTAGGGTAAACCTTAGGCTTTTTATCTATGAATTGTGTCCACCCAATGAGCTAAATTAATGGGAGTACCTCATTCCATAAGTTGCTAGCAGGAATGTTAAGAAAGAATTGACTCAAGTATGTTGGTAAAACGTAGGTGCAAGCACTAAAGTAGTCAAATTGATCAACCTTAGCTCTGTCAATATAAAAGGGAATACGAATACCAAAAGAACTTGTAACATCTGAGTTTTTAGTTCTCTTAGGTGCCACCAAAAAATAAAATATAAGTGTGAGTGCAAAAATGGCAAACTAAAACCAAAGAACTAAGTAGCAAGCAATAATACATAATACATTAGGCAATAATACCCTAGGAAGAGGGGAATTAGCAGGTACTCATGGGAAGATGATATGATGATAGTCACAATAGGAAACAAAAGTGATTAAATACCAAAGGTTATGCTAAAATGTAATGAGAAAGGAAGCCGAAATGAAAGAGATATAGCCACAAATTGATTGATAAAACAATGCAAAGATATGAGAATAAGCATGTAAGATAATGGAGAGGTAATGAATCATGAATAGTGATCAAAATAATGTCAACAAAAGAGTTATGTATAAGTCAAAACAAAGATAAAATTCATTGACATATTTCATCGAGCATATGGTCTACGCATGTTTGAGAGTCAAATTGAAGAGCATAATGAAGTGTTTTTTCCACCAAAATTGACATGAAGCAATTAGTGCATGCATATTAGGTACACAACAAGCAATATTGTCAAAATAAATAATAATGAAGTATAAATTTCGTGTTGAAAGTTACCTAAATGATGCAAGTACACAAGTTAATAAGTAAGCACAAAATAACATAAAATGGCCTTTAAACAAACTATAAAGATCAAGGAGAAGATATACTTACTTGAAGGTGGAAAAGAAATCAAGTTTGTGCACAAATTATGGTGAGGGGGTGAGTGAGGTGTGTGATGTGGATAAAAACGTGAAAGACAAAGGAAGAGAAGAAAGAAAATGATGAAAGAGAGAAAGAGAGAGAAATGGAGAGAAGAGAGAGAAAAACTAAAGGAGAGAGAGATAATGTGGTGGTCGGAGAAGAAATATGGTGGTGAGTGGTGGTGCGTGGGCGTAGAGGTGATTTTCAGTGTGGGAAACGTGGGGGTGGTAAGAGCAAATAAAAGGGAAATGTGAAGATGTAAAGGAAAAGGAGAAAGAATTTAAAGTCAGAAGGTATATAAGTGGGCGTGCAAGGCAAAAGGTGGTGCTGGCTATGGCAGTGCAGGGACCAGATCCTCATTAAGCGGGCGTGCCTAGGAATGGTGAAAGAAATGTGCAGGAGCACAGCTGGCAGCGCAAGGAAGACCCCTAACGCACGGGCATGCATAAAAAAAGGGATTTTTCATGCGACAACACAGGTGTTCTGGCCAATCGACATGCACAGGATCGCATAGAGAAGGAGGAAGAGACACCCGAGAGCGCAGGGCCTACTCGGCAGTTCACGTGGGAGCGCAGGGAAAAGAATAGCAATGGTCCACGGCTGTGCCTTGAACTGCTATTTTGGAACATAATTTCTAATCACTTTATATTGGAATTCACTTTTAAAAATCCTTGCTTTTGATATGACCTTTAAAAACTCTAATTTTCCCTTAAAACTTGATTTTACATCCTTAAATTGAAACATATCTACTTAAAAACCCCATTGATCTTTATGAAAAATCAATTAACCGTAGTGATCTCCCAAAAACATTTTAAACCATGTCTATAATTTATTCATGAATGGAAACTAATGAAATAAAAACCAGCTAAAAAAACTCAAAAATAAAAATTTACTTACTAAAAAGATAAAGGGAAAAGAGAGATGAAGTTCTAAGTTTAAAAGTCCTCAGCTAGACTATCAAACTGTATTTAATAATCTTGAAGCACTATGGTTGCTTCAGCAACCTCATGTTGACCCACTAGATATGGTTTGAGCCGATGCCCATTCACTTTGTATTCACGATCATCTTTAGGATTTTTTATCGTCATAACTCCAAACTTATTGCTTGTCAAGACTTGATATGGCCCGAGCCACTTGGATTTCAGCTTTCCCAAAAACAATCGAAGATGACTATTATATAATAAAACTAACATATTAGGAACAAAATCTTTTACCTTTAATAGCTTGTCATGCCAACATTTTGTCTTCTCTTTGTATAATGTTGCACTGTCATAAGACCATTGCCGAATTTCATTAAGTTCGCTGAGCTGTAATTTTCTCTTTTTTCCTGCACTTCTCAAATCAAAGTTAAGGAATTTCGTAGCTCAATAAGCTTTATGCTCTAATTCGATTGGAAGATGACATGCTTTTTCAAAAATTATTCTATAAGGAGACATGCCTATAGGGGTTTTTAATGCAGTTCTATAGGTCCATAAAGCCTCATCTAATTTCTGAGACCAATCTTTCCTAGAATTGTTAATTGCCTTTTATAGAATTGATTTCAGCTTTCTATTAGATACCTTTACTTATCCATTTGCCTGAGGATGATATGGGATATTTATTTTGTGTTTGACTCTGAATCTCCTAAGTAAAGTTCAAAATTGATGGTTGATAAAATGTTTGCCTCCATCACTGATTATAGCTCTCGATGCTCCAAACCTGGTAAAAATATTCTTTCTAATAAATTCAACCACAATTGGGGCATCACAAGTTCTAGTAGCTATGGCTTCGACCCATTTACTGACATAATCCATAACCACTAAAATATACTCAAAACCAAATGAATTTGGAAATGGTCCCATAAAATCTATACCCCAAATATCAAAAAGTTCTACTTTCAGCACATTATTCATAGGCATTTCATATCTTTTAGAGATATTACCAACATGTTAACATCTATCACAAATTTCAATAAAAGATTTGACATATTGAAATAAAGTAGACCAAAAGAAACCTGATTGGAGGACCTTTTCTAAGGTCTATGATGACCTCCAACTTCTCCTCTATAGCACTGCAGTATTATATCTTTTTGTTCAATTTTTGGTACACAACATCGAAGCACTTGATCCAAGCAAATCTTGATGAGGTACAGATCATCCTAAAGGTAATGCTTGGCATCCACTTGAAGCTTTTTCTTTTGTTGCCAAGTAAAATCTTAAGGAAGATAACCATCTGTAAGAAAATTAACTATATTAGCGTACCACAGAACTGAATTTTCATAAGTGTAAAAAGCACAAATATGTTCATCGGGGAAATAAATCAAAAATTTTTTCTTTTTCAATGCTAGCATTATCCAATCTAGATAGATGGTCAGCTACAAAATGTTTAGCTCCTTTCTTATCCTTTATCTTAACATCAAATTCTTAGAGTAGCAAAACCCATCGGATAAGCTTCAGTTTGGAATCCTTCTTAGCAAAAAAGTGTCTTAAGGAAGCATGATCTGATCACATAGTAACTTTGGAACCTAGGAGATAAGATCTGATTTTTTCAAAAGAAAATACTATCGCCAAGAGTTCTTTCTCTGTGCTTGTATAATTAACTTAAGCGTCGGTGAGTGTATGACTAGCATAATAGATAGTGTAGAAAATTTTCTCCTTTCGCTGTCTTAAGATTGCTCCTACTGCATAATCACTTGCATGACACATAATTTCAAAGGGTAAACTCCAATCTGGTGATGCTATGACTGATGCACTTACTAACTTTTATTTCAACAAATTAAAAGCCTGCAAGCACTCAACATCAAAGTTAAATGCAACATCCTTAAATAATAAATTAGACAATAGTTTAGTTATTTTAGAAAAATCCTTAATAAACTGACGATAAAATATAGTATGACTAAGGAAACTTCTAATACCTTTAACACTAGTCGGATGAGGTATTTTTCTATAACGTTAACTTTTGCCTTATCTAATTCAATTTCTTTTTCAAAGATTTTATGCCCTAGGACAATTCATTCTCTAACCATGAAATGGCATTTTTTCCAATTAAGAACAAGGTTTATCTTTTGACACCTTTTTAAGATCAATTCAAGATTATTTAGACAAGACTCAAAATCACGACCATATAATGTAAAATTATCCATGAAAACTTTCATGAATTTTTCAATAAAATCGTGAAATATGGCCATCATGCATTGTTGAAATGTGGTAGGGACATTACAAAGACCAAATGACATCCTTCTATATGCAAATATTCCACAAGGACATGTGAATGTGGTCTTTTCTTGGTCTTCTGGGGCAATAGGTATTTGCATATACCCCAAATATCCATCTAAAAAATAATAAAATCTATTTCCTGCCAGTCTTTTTAATATTTGGTCAATAAAGGGTAATGGAAAGTGATCTTTTCTAGTGGCATTATTTAATCTCCTATAATCAATGCATCTCTCCATCCTGTCACGGTACGTATAAGAATTAACTCATTATTTTCATTGGTTATTACAGTTATACCCCCTTTCTTAAGTACATATTGAACTGGACTAACCCAACTACTATCAGAAATGGGATAGATAATACCTGCATCAAGGAGTTTAAGTACCTTCTTTTTCACCACTTCTTGCATTGCTGGATTTAGTCTCCTTTGGGGTTGTACCACCGGTTTGAAATCATATTCCATAGGTATTTGGTGCATATAATAATTAGGGCTAATACCTTTTAAGTTGGATATTGCCCAACCAATTGCTCCTTTACGCTTTTTGAGTACCTCAATGAGCATCTTTTCTTCCAAACCTGTCAATAAAGATGAAATAATTACTGGTTCTGTATTATCTCTTAAAAATACATATTTCAAATGAGATGAAATTAATTTAAGTTCAAAAGTATCTCCCTTAGGAGGGGATGGTTTATCCTTCATATTTTTGTTTTCACTGTACTCCCTGTCCAACTCTTGTATCAACTATTTTTCCTTAGCTTCTAATTCTTCTGTTTTCTTTGGATGCATCAAACATTCTTGAAGTTTATCATCTAGAATGATTTTCTCTTGCTTTGTTTTGACACATTCTTGAATATTATCCACAAAACAAATAGATTCTTCAAAGTCGTATGAGGGGTGTTTCAAAACCTTATTCACATTGAAGACCATTAATTTCTTCCTCATTGAACCTCAAAGTGATCGTTTGCCCATGAACATCGATTAAAGCTCTTGCCGTGTTCAAAAATGGTCTACCAACTATTAATGGAACCTTTCTATCCTCCTCCATATCCATCACTACAAAGTCTATCAAAAATATAAAATTTTCTACTTTTACTAACAAATCCTCGATAATACCCTTTGGTTTCTTCGCCGATCTATCCGCCAATTGGAGTATCATTCGGGTTTCTTAAGATCACCTAAGTTTAATTTCCTGCAAATTGAATAAGGTATCAAGTTAATACTAGCACCCAAGTCACATAAAGTATGTCCAACAAAATTTCCTCCTAATTCACAAGGTAAGGTAAAACTACCAAGATCTTCTAATTTTTCAGGAATTTTATTCATTAAAATAACACTATAATTACCAGATAATTGAACCGTTCCTATGCCTTCTAGCTTCTTCTTATTTGTGCAAAGTTCTTTCATAAATTTAATATATTTAGGCATGTGTAATAAAGCTTCAGTAAATGATAAATTTATATGTAGCTTTTTAAACATGTCTAAAAATCTAGTTAATTGTTCATTTTGCTTTTCTTTTTTAGTTAGAATAGGAAAAGGTAATTGAGATTCATCAAGCACAGTAGAAACAAGTTTTTCCTTACCTTTATCCTTCTCAATCATAGGAGGCACTTTCTCAATATTTTCAGAATTAGAAATACTTACCTCTATTGTTGGTTCCATCCTTTAAGAGGAATTCTTACCAATATCATTCTTATCTAACTCTTTTGCATTTCTTAAGGTGATTGCCTTAGCTTCCTTCTTTGGATTGCAGTCTACATTGGATGGAAAGGTTCTTTAAGCCTTGTTGGATAGCGAGTTAGCAAGTTGCCCCATTTGGTTTTCTAAATTTCTAATGGATGCCTCTTGGTTCCTCATCTAAATGTATTACGATTTCCATCTAGCATCTTGATTAGCTAAAATCGAATTTTGGGAGGCCATAAAATTTGCAATCATCTCTTTTATGTTTGATTTCTTTTCTTGTGGAGGTGAAGGTTGAGACTTTTGAAATCCCGGTGGTTGATGATATGATTGTGATGGTATATAGTTAGGTAGTGTGTTTGAGCTTGATTTTGATATAAAAGATGGTTATTTGAAGGTTGATTGTGGTTAAAGGGAGCTCTAGGGTGAGGGTTAGAAGTAGATGCTTGATTACCTTCTCGCCATGAAAAATTTGGGTGGTTTCTCCATCCCGGGTTATAGGTATTACTATAAGGATTCAAAGCATTCACTCCCTTTACCATTCTTTATTTTGGATGCTCATTGAGTTCCTACATAAGCATCACATTCATTAGACAATATGGAAACATTTTCAACTTTAAGCTCATTTATTTCTCTTAAATGTTCTTTTATTATTAATTTCATTTGAGCTTTTAACATAGCTATTTCATCTATATTATGAACTCCCTATTTCCTTTGTGCTGCTCTAGAAGTTTCCCATTAAGCATCATTGGTAGCTATCTCATCAAGAAGCAAGAATGCTTCTTCAGGAACTTGGTTCATAAAACTATCATTTGATGCTACGTCTAATAAGTACCTTGTTGCTTGATTAGCACCTGTATAGAAAATATGCATTAATTGATAAACAAAAAATTCATGATGTTGACAGCTTTTTAAAAGTCTCTTAAATCTTTTCCAAGCTTCATGGAATGGCTCCTCATAAAATTGCTGAAAATCATTGATTTGTTTCCTAATAAGGGCTGTTTTGGTAGGAGGGAAAAATTTACACATAATTTTTTCTTGTATTTGCTGCCAAGAATGAGAGGATTGATTAGGTAGCATTTGTAGCCAATCCCTAGCTTTTCCTATGAGGCTAAACGGAAAAAGTTTAAGTCTAATTGCATCGATTGATACATTTGAAATTTACACAGTATCACTAACTTCTAAGAACATATCCAGGTGTTGTGCGAGATCCTCTATGTTTGAGCCTGAAAATTGATTTTTTTGTACCATCATGATGGTAGCAGGTTTAATCTCAAATAGCTGGTGGTGAGGAATCCTAATAGTTCTATGTTTCATTTCACCTAGGAATAGCATAGTTCCTAATGGTTCTAGGTCTAAACCCATTCCCTGGAGCTTGATGAGGTACGTCTTGCTCATCAATCCTAGGTGGTAGTGGATCATTCATAGGTGGTTCTATTTTTAGGTCATTTATATTGCCTCTTATCCTTCTAATCTTATGGAATGTCCTTTCAATCTCAGGATCTATGGGTGAAACGGGGTTTTTTCTCACCATAAACCAATAACACCTAAAAAAATTAAAAACAAAAATTAGAAAATAGATAAAGAAAAGAAGAAGAACACACAAAAATCCAGTTTAAAATCAAGATAAATAAACAAATGCCAATCTGTTCCCTAGCAACGACGCCAAAAACTTGACCGATGTCTAACAAATGTACTAGATCAGCTAGTAATATAGGAAAATATAATTATGACCCTCCAATATCAAACCCAAGGAAAACCTATGTTTGTGTGAATGATTTGAGTTTTAAAACTGAATTTGTATGTAAAAGACGGAAAAGAAATCCCAAAAGTGTGTAATGTTGAAGGTTGAAAACTAAAAACTTTAAAATTGGAAATAGTAAACCAAAACAATGAAAGATTTTAAAATAGTTAAATCAAACTAAAAACATATCTAAATGTTGTGCAGGATCCTCTATGTTTGAACCCGAAAATTGGTTTCTTTATACCATCGTGAAGGTAGCGGGTTTAATCTCAAAGGGCTGGTGGTGAGGAATCCTAATTGTTCTATGTTCTTCATTCCACTTAGGAATAGCATAATCCCTAATGGTCCTAGGTCTATACCCATTCCCGGGAGCTTGGTGGGGTACGTTTTGCTCTTTGATCCTAGGTGGTAGATCATTCATAGGTTGTTCTATTTTCGGGTCATTCATGTTGCCTCTTAGCCTTCTAATCCTATGAAATGTCCTATCAATTTCAGGGTCTATGGGTAGGATGGGGTTGTTTCTCATCATAAACCACTAGTCACCTAAAAAGAAAATCAGAAAATAGGTGAAGAAGAGAAGAAAACACACAAAAATCACTTTAAAATCAAAATAAATAAACAAACACCAATGTGTTCCCCGGCAACGGCGCTAAAAACTTGACTGGTGTCTAGCAAGTGTACTAGATCGGCTAAGTAATATAAGGAAATATAATTATGACCCAAAATATCGAACCCAAGGGAAACTTGTGTTTGTATGTGCTATTTTAATTTCAAAACCAATTTTGTGTGTAAAAGAAAGAAGAGAAATCCCAAAGTTGTGATGATTGAAGATTAAAACAAAAAGCAGTATTTTAAAACTAAAATAAAACAATTGAAAGAGTTGAAATAAATAAAAATCTAATGAAAGCAAATAAATTGAATGAGGTAAAAATCAATATTAAAAGCAACTTTCACTAAAGGACTATCCACCTTAACCAATATTGCTATGATTTAATCAAAAGAAAACACACAAGTGATTATGGAGAATTTAGTTTAATAAACCCATATAACTTTATTCAAGATTATCATTCCAAGCATCAAAATTTTCTTATTCAGATAAACTCAATACTTAGCATAAAGATCTTAATTAATTCTTCTAGATGTCTATTAAAGCCTTTTTCAAGAGATTTAACTTCCACCTATTCTTAGTTACACTTTTCTCAATCTTAATTTACTTAAATCAACATAAAATTATAGCTTATTCATATTATAATCATGCATTAACCTAAATAAATTAACCCAAGAACAAGCAAATCAATAATCAATTTAAACCAATTACTTAACTAATGGTTAATTAAGTTAACAATCAATTTAAAATTGAGTAAAGACAAGACTATGTTTAAGAACTAAGAAATAATTAACTTGCATTAAATTGAAGATCAAACTTAAGTCATAACAATACAAGTTAAGGATTCAAGTATCCTTTTAGCAAAAATTAAAGAAAACTACTCACAAGACATACTTAAAATTAAAACAAAGCTTTGAAGAAAAACAGTGAAAACAAAAACAACGTAAAATAAACTAAGAAAATAATGTGCTTAATTCTAAGATTGGATGTTTTCTCTGGTGTTTTAAACTGCTATTTATAGGCCAAAGACGTAGTAGATCCCTTCTTAAACTCCATAAATCAAATAAGAAGCAAACTCAGCTAAAATAGGAAGCTCGAAGAAAATCCTTCATGGAATGGGAGACTGAGTACGTGGCCACGTGTGTCCCAGTGTAATTCTACACATGGTCACGTGTATGCCTAGTTGATCTTCACACATAGTCACGTGTGTTTCTTCTTTGCTTCACATGTGGTCACATGTACACTAATTGCTCTTCTTTTTTCCTTCTCACGTGGCCATGCATGTCTTCTTCAAAGCTCTTCATGTGGCCATGGCTTCCCAAGTGCAACCCTTCACATGGCCACGTGTGGTTCTCTTCATCTAATTCATGTGGTCACGGGAAAACCTTCCGAATTGGACGCTCATTTTCTTGCATCAATTTCTCATATTTGCAGTTTTGGACCTAATCTTTGCCTTTTTTTACAATTTAAGCCCTTTTTAGCAATTTAAACCTGAAAAACAATCAAAACTTTGAATTAACCTTAAAAACATACAAAGTAACAATTTAACTCTAATTCAACCTAAATTACACCAAATTAACTAAATAACAATGCTTAAAACATATTAAAAACTATATATAATTCACACTTATCAAATACCCCACACTTAAACCTTGCTTGCCCTCAAGCAAATTAGAATAATCCCACCTTCAAAACCATTAAACTTGTACAAAGAAATACAACTTCAAAACCAAGATTAGCATTTTAACAAAGGCACTTAATATAATCTCTAAATAGATTAACTTCGAACAAGATAATATAAGTTAATATCCTTAAGTGTGTGCAAGACCAAATCATTTTAAACAATTTTGAAACTCAAAACATCAATACAACTAGATAGTGAAGTATAGAATATATGAATGCATAAGCATACAATCGGTTTCGTGCTTGAAACTCTAGAAACACAATAGGTCTCTCCTTTAGCACCGGAACCCGAAGGTCATCTCCGCTAAACAACTCAAAACAAGCTTAAAATTATATAGGTCTTTCAAGGATTGTAATGGGGCTAAGGATATGGTTATTAAAGAATGGATAAAAGATAATCAAAATAAATAGCCACTCTAAGACAAAATAGATTACTAATCCCAATAACTTAAGCAATGTATATTTTACTCATTCTTGCCTCACTTTCAAACTTCCTTTTAAGAGAAATTATGCCCTTTTTTCAAGAAGTCATCACAATTTTGTTTTTCCTTGTACTACCCCACACTTGAATTTTTTTCATATTTGCTAGCTCTTTTTCTTTTTCTTTTCTCAAACTTTCAAACATTTTTTTTTAATCATGCTAGCATTCACAAAATACTTGCATAAACTCAAGGTAATACAAGGTAAATTTTCACTTAACTTCATCAATGACTTTGCTAAGATTTTCTCACTACACCCAATTGAACTTTAATCTCTCATAAATTCATTTAGTCCTAAAGTGGCCAATTCCATATGGTGAGATAAAGGCTTTTTAGGTTATATGGTAAAACATTGAGTGTAACAAGAAAATATTAATGGTACGTATTAAGCATACCCTTTTAGGCTCAATTTGGCTTTTCAAAGGATAATTTCACCAAGGTAGGTCAAAAGTCTTTTAGGAAAGTTTTACCAAGAAAATTATTGCCTAGATCATTTTCTAAGTTGTTTGAGTTGCTCATATGCTTTGAAGGGTGATGAGGAAGGTTCTAGTGCTCTAAATTTCCTTACTTCACTACTTTATTGTATTGGTTTTTTCTAAGTTAAAAACTGGTCTAAGTGCTTTCAAGGATTTGAAAACTAATAAATATTTATCAAGCTGAAGATTAAACTATCTAAAGACTTATTGAACAACATATTTGTTCTCTTGCTAAGCAAAGGCTCTAAACATGCATATTCCTATATCCAAGTTCAATTTGTTCAAAGTTTTGAAGGCAATCGAGGCAAACTAAGTTCTCATGCAAACTAATTGAAAAAGTGAACTACATAAGTATTCAACATGTTTTACAAACTTAAGAAAGCAAACAAAACATAAACAAAACAAAATAACAGAAAACAAAACACAAAACACAAAAATCGATTCATGAAAAAGAAAAGGAAAGGTAGAAGACAATCTCCTTGAAAGGAAGCTACCCCCTCCTCAAAATTTTGCTATCCGCAGCAAATGAAGAACTATTCAGGTGGAGGCGGAGGTGGAAGATATCGCTGCCAAAACTGGTGTATAAATCGCTCAACAGTCCTATTACCTTCCATCACTGTATCCCGTAATATATCTAATCTTCCTTGTATTTGGTCTAACCGAATTTGTTGAGCATCCAAACGACTACTTAACTGATTAAACGGACCTTCCCATTCAGGTGTTGCGGGCTCATTGATGGAGGAAGGTGCAGCTGGTGCAACATACTCCTCATTTGGCTCATCCTCCTACTCCTCAATCCTAATGTTGTTCTCTCTTAAGTATTCCTCTCGAGTTGCCTAATGACCACAAGGCCTAGGAATCAAAATTTCCATCCTCTTGAGCATCTATTATTAATACAAGGTAGATCTCCTGGAAGTGGTTCTCCATACATAGGCTGTTCAACTGCAATAGCCAAAATCGTAGCTATCCACCCAATGAAAATATTATCAATATGTCCTGGCATTTTCTGCAATTCCTTAATTCGAGTTGCTATAATTCCTGCTCCATTGATCGTTATGCCATCTACCATGCATCGGAGGACCATAGCTTGAGACACACTGATGGTACTTGCATTTTTCAGATTGTTATACATACTCTTTACCAAAAATCGATAAGTGATCCTTAAAGCATGATTTCTTAAAGCATGAACCTTACATTGACCTCCTACCCATGGCTCATCTAGCTCAAGATCTTTGATTCTTTCCTAATTTTCTACAAGAGATGCATCCTCCAATTCAGTTGGGGCATCGGGCACAAATCCTAAAATTTCTGAAAACTGCCTAAAAGTCAAGGAGTAGCCTTTCTTGCCAAACTTAAAACCTACTGTTCTGTCCTCTGCATCTCTCCTAAAGTAACATTTAAAGGAGTATAGAAAATCTTGTGCCATATCCGGATATACCTTAGGTTTCTTTTCAATGAATTGTGTCCATCCAATGTTTTGAAGTAATGGTTCTACCTTATGATCCCAAAGATTTCCAGCAAAAATATTGAGGAAGTATTGACTTAAATAGGCAGGCTGGACATATGTACATTTGCTGAAGTAATCGAACTTATTGACCTTAGCCCTGTCCACATATAATGCGTATACCGGAAGAGCTTGCCACATTGGGATACTTGGTCCTCCTGGGTGCCACTGAAAAGAAATAAAAACATAATGTGAGCTTAAAGTGTCAACCCAAAAACTAAAGTACACTAATGTGCAAATAAATGAACGAAAGGTATTTTGAAGCACAATTAGATGAAATGACTAACAATGAGAATATAGATGCATAGTATATGAGCAAGAATCAATATGGAAGGCATAACAAGTATTGAAAAGTTGGGTACAATGAATATGTCAAAATAATGCCTAACATGCATAAATAAGGTTACGAACCAATTTTGCAAGAGCTGAAAAATGTCGTAATGCATCAATAAAAATCATAGACATGCCAACCAAAGAGCTAAAAATTAAATGAATTTAGAGAAAATCTCATTGGGACATTTCCTCGAACATGTTATGTGCACAAGTTTGAGCATCAAATTAAAGATCATAATAAAAATTATTCTTCACCCAATTGAATATTAAGCATCTATAATATGCATATATTATTCATAATCATCCATAGGAGTAAAAGGAATTATCATGAAAGCAAAATGTGAAGTGTAAATTAACCTCAAAACTACACATTCATAACAAAACATAGCAATGGATGATATGAAAGCAATAATTAAGAAGCAAGGGGAGTGAATACTTACTTGAAAGTGAGAACGGAGCCAATTGATAGCTCAAAATTAAAGATGATGTGTGTGAGTTTTGAAAACCCTAGCAATATGAAGAAAAATATGGAGAAGGAAGAGAAAATGGGTAGAAGAGAGAGAAAAAAAGTAAGGAGAGGGAGAATGGTTGTCGAAGATGGTGATGGGCAGTGGTGGTTGGAAACCCATGGCCGTGGGTGAATTTATGGATTGTGAGGCGTGGGCGTGTGTGAGAGCAAAAATAAAACGAAGAAGAAGAAATAAAAAGACATGGGAGTGTTACATGGGACAGCAACAATTTGCGTGGCCATGTGATGTCAAAGGAGAAACCATACGTGGTCACGTGTGTGTGTGAATGGTGTGTGCGTGGCCATGTGAAGAGTGAGGTAGGTGTGTGTGTGTAGTGGAGGCAGTGAGTGTGTGCGTGGCCACGTGAAGAGTAAAGTAAGATTCACACGTGGTCACGTGTGTGTGATGGTATCTTCATGCGTGGCCACATGTAGTATAATGCCTTTTACTCACGTGGTCACGTGTGACCCTTGTCCTGTCTATCAGCTGTTTTCTGAAAATAATCCTCCTCACAAATTTTAACCATTTTAATTACATCTTCCTAATATTTAAAGCCTAGTTACCTCCCTAATTCATGAACCGAATTAGACAAATAAAAACTCACAACTTATATCGACTAAAACACAAAATCACACTAAAATAAACTGTAATAATAGAAGAGAGAAGAAGTAAAAGTTCTGAATTTTAGAGTCTTCAGCTAGACTATTCAAATCGTTTATTAGATATCTTGAAAAACCATGGTTTCCTCAGCAACCTCTTTTTGTCCCAATTGATACGGTTTGAGCCAATGACCATTTACTGTAAATTCACGACCATTTCTTAAGCTCTTAATCGTCACTACACCAAACTTATTGCTTGACATCACTTGGTATGGTCCGAGCCACTTCGATTTTAGTTTTCCTGGAAACAAATGAAGATAACTATTATAAAGAAGCACTAGCATACCTGGACAAAATCTTTTACCCTTAAATGTTTATCATGCTAACGTTTGGTCTTTTCTTTATAAAGCACTGCATTATCATATGACCATTGTCGAATTTCATTGAGTTCATTGAGCTGCAATTTCCTCTTTTCTCCTACATTTCTCAAATCAAAGTTAAGAAATTTGGTAGCCCAATAAGCTTTATGCTCTAATTCTACTGGTAGATGACATGATTTTCCAAAAATAATTCTAAACGGAGACATACCTATAGGGGTTTTGAATGCGGTTTGATAAGCCCATAGAGCCTCATCTAACCTAAGAGACCAATCTTTTCTAGAGTTGTTAACTGTTTTCTCTAAGATTGATTTCAACTCCCTATTAGACACTTCCACTTGTCCATTTGCTTGAGGATGGTATGGGGTGGTAATTTTGTGCTTAACACCAAATTTCTTAAGCAAGGTTTTGAATTGATGGTTGACAAAATGTTTGTCTCCATCACTTATTATAGCTCTTGGTGCCCCAAACCTAGTAAAAATGTTTTTTCTAATGAATTCAAGCATTATACGGCCATCACAAGTTCTAGTAGCTATGGCTTCAACCCATTTACTAACATAATCCACAACTACTAAAATATATTCAAAACTAAAAGAATTTGGAAATGGACCCATAAAATCTATCCCCCAAACATCAAAAATTTCAACTTCAAGTACATTATTCATAGGCATTTCATCCCTTTTAGAAATATTCCCAACCCTTTGACATCTATCACACATATCAATGAAAGTTTTGACATCCTGAAATAAGGTTGGCAAAAAAAACCTGATTGGAGAATCTTTTGTACGGTTTTATTTGGTCCATGATGGTCTCCAACCTCACCTCCATGGCATTGTAACATGATGGCTCCTTGTTATGATTTTGGGACACACCGTCTTAGTACTTGATCCGCACAGATTTTTATGAGATACGGATCATCCCAAAGGTAGTGCTTGTCATCCGCTTTCAATTTTTTCTTTTGTTGCCAAGTAAACTCCTTAGGAAGATAGCCACCTGCAAGAAAATTAGCTATATTAGCGTACCATGGAACTGAATTTTCGTAAGTATAACAAGCACAAATATGTTCATCGGGAAATAAGTTAGAAATTTCTCCCTTTTCGATGCTAGCATGATCCAATCTAGATAAATAGTCAGCTACGAAATTTTCTGCTCCTTTCTTATCTTTAATTTCAACATCATATTCTTGGAGTAGTAACACCCATCGGATAAGTGTCGATTTGGAATCCTTCTTTGCAAAAAGGTGCCTTAATGCCGCATGGTCCTACCACACCGTAATTTTGGATTTTAAGAGATAAGATCTGAATTTTTCAAATGAAAAGACTATTGCCAAAAGTTCTTTCTCCATAGTGGTGTAATTAACTTGGGCTCCGATGAGTGTATGGCTTGCATAGTAGATGGTATAGAAAATCTTCTCTTTTCGCTGTCCTAAGACTGCTCCAACTGCATAATCACTTGCATCACACATAATTTCAAACGGTAGGCTCCAATCGGGTGATGCAATATCGGTGCACTTACTAACTTTTGTTTCAATAGATTAAAAGCCTGCAAACACTCAGCATCAAAGTTAAATGCAACATCTTTAAGTAACAAATTAGAAAGTGGTTTGGCAATTTTAGAAAAGTCCTTAATAAATCGACGATAAAACCTGGCATGACCAAGAAAACTTTTAATGCCCTTAACACTAGTTGGTGCGGGTAGTTTTTCTATCACATTAACTTTTGCTTTATCGACCTCAATGCCTTTTTCAGAAATTTTATGCCCTAAGACAATTCCTTCTTTAACCATGAAATGACATTTTTCCCAATTTAGAACAAGGTTAGTCTCTTGACACCTTTTTAAGACCAATGCAAGATTATTCAAACAAGACTCAAAGTCATGACCATAAATAGTGAAATCATCCATGAAAACCTCCACAAAATTTTCAATAAAATCATGAAATATAGCCAACATGCATCGTTGAAATGTGGCAGGTGCATTACAAAGACCAAAAGGCATTCTCCTATATGCAAATATTCCATATAGACATATAAATGTGGTCTTTTCTTAGTCTTTCGGGGCTATAGGTATTTGCATATACCCCAAATATCCATCTAAGAAATAATAAAATCTATTTACTGCCAATCTTTCTAACATTTGGTCAATAAAGGGCAATGGAAAATGGTCTTTTCTAGTGGCATTGTTCGACCTCCTATAGTCAATGCATACTCTCCATCCCGTTATCGTGCGTGTAGGAATTAATTCATTATTTTCATTGGTTACTACAGTCATTCCCCCCTTTTTAGGCACACATTGAACATGACTTACCTAATTACTATCAGAAATAGGATAGATAATACCAGCATCAAGTAATTTCAATACTTCCTTTTTCACTACCTCTTGCATAGTTAGGTTGAGCCTTCGTTGATGTTGCACCACCGACTTAAAGTTATCCTCCATGGGTATACGATGTGTACAATAGCTGGGGCTAATCCCTTTTAAGTCAGATGTTGCCCAACCAATTGCCCCTTTATGCTTCTTAAGGACTTCAATGAGCATTTCTTCTTTCAAACCTATCAATAAAGATGAAATAATTACCGGCTCAGCATTATTGTTTAAAAATATATATTTCAAATGAGATGGAAGTGTTTTAAGTTTAGAATCTCCCTTAGAAGGGGATGGTTCATCCTCCGTTTCATTATCTTTACTGTGCTCTTTTTCCATATTTTGTACCAATTTCTTCTCCTTTGCTTCCAATTCTTTCATTTTCTTGGGATGCATTAAGCAACTTTAAAGCTCATCATTGAGAATGATTTCCTCTTGTCTTGTGTTGGTACATTCTTGAATTTCATTAACAAAGTAAATGGACTCTTCAAAATCATATGAGGGGTGTTTTAAAATTTTATTAACATTGAAAACCATTTCCTCCTCGTTGAATCTCAAAGTGACCGTTTGTCCATGAACATCAATTAGAGCTCTTGCTGTGTTCAAGAATGGCCTCCCCACTATTAATGACACCTTCTTATCTTCCTCCATATCCATAACTACAAAATCAACTGAAAAAAAATAAAATTTTCAACTTTTACTAATAAGTCCTTAATAATTTCTTTTGGTTTCTTTACCGATCTATCCGTCAATTGAAGTGTCATTCGGGTTTCCTTTAGATCACCTAGGTTCAATTTTCTGCAAATCGAATAAGGCATCAAGTTAACACTAGCACCCAAATCATATAAAGTATGCCCAACAAAATTACCTCATAGTTCACAAGGTAGTGTAAAACTACCAGGATCTTCTAATTTTTTAAGAATTTTGTTAGTCAATATAGCACTACAATTACTGGATAATTGAACCGTTCATATGCCCTCTAGCTTTTTCTTATTAGTGCATAATTCAAATGGTAACTTTATATGTATCTTCTTAAACATGTCTAAAAATCTGCTTAATTGTTCATTTTGCTTTTCTTTTCTAGCTAGAACAGGAAAAGGTAATTGAGATTCATCAAGAACAGTAGAAACAAGTTTTTCTTTACCTTTACCCTTCTCAACCGTAGAAGGCACTTTTTCAACATTTTCTGAGTTAAAAATACTTACCTTTGTTGTCGGTTCCACCCTTGAGGAAGAATTCTTACCAATTTCAGTTTTTTCTAACTCCTTCCCACTCCTTAAGGTGATTGCTTTGGCTTCCTCTTTTGGATTTCTGTTCACATTAGATGGAAATATTCCTTGAGTTGGGTTGGGTAATGAACTAGCAAGTTATCCCATTTGGTTCTCTAAATTCCTAATGGATGCCTCTTGGTTCCTTATCCAAATATCTTGCGATTTTCATCTAGCATCTTGGCTAGCTAAGATTGAGTTTTGGGAGGCTATAAAGTTTGCAATCATTTCTTCTATGTTGGATTTCTTTTCTTGAAGAGGGGGAGGTTGAGATTTTTGAAAATCGGGTGGTTGGTGGTATGATTGTGATGGGTATTGGTTTGGATAATGTGGTGGAGCTTGATTTTGGTATGGAAGATGGTTATTGAGAGGTTGATTATGGTTAAACTAAGGTCTAGGATTAGAGTTAGAAGAAAAACCTTGATTACCTTCCCTCCATGAAAAATTTGGATGGTTTCTCCATCACGCTTTATAAGTTTTGCTATATGGATTCAAGGCATTTACTTCTTCTGCCATTCCTTCATTAGTCTTCATTCCCGAAGGTCTTGGAATTCCTGCATAAGCATCAACTTCATTAGATAGCATAGAAATATTTTTAGCTTTAAGCTAATTTATTTCTTTTAAATGCTTCTTTTCCATTAATTCCAATTGAGCTTTTAACATAGCTACTTTATCAATATTATAAACTCCATGTTTCTTTTGAGCTACTCTAGAGGTTGCCCATTGAGCATCATTGGTAGCCATTTCATCAAGAAGCAAAAATGCATCTTTCGATATTTGGTTCATAAAACTACCATTTAAGGCTGCATCCAACAAAGATCTTGTTGATGGGTTGGCACCTGCATAGAAAATGTGCATTAGTTGATAAATAGGAAACTCATGATGAGGACAGCTTTTTAAAAGTTTTCTAAATCTTTTCCATGCTTCATGGAATGGCTCCTCATAAAATTGTTGAAAATCACTAATTTGTTTTCTAATGAGGGCAGTCTTAGTAGGCGGAAAGAATTTGCACAGGAATTTTTCTTGCATTTGTTGCCAAGAATGGATGGATTGATTTGGTAACATTTGTAACCAATCCCTAGCTTTTCCTATGAGGGTGAATGGAAAGAGTTTCAACCTAATTGCATCAGTCGATACATTAGGAATTTGCATAGTGTCACTAACTTCTAAGAACATATCTAAATGTTGTGCAGGATCCTCTATGTCCGAACCCAAAAATTGGTTTCTTTGTACCACCGTGATGGTAACGGGTTTAATCTCAAAGGGCTGGTAGTGAGGAATCCTAATTGTTTTATGTTCTTTATTCCACCTAGGAATAGCATAATCCCTAATGATCCTAGATCTATACCCATCCCGGGAGCTTGGTGGGTACGTTTTGCTCTTCGATCCTAGGTGGTGGATCATTCATAGGTTGTTCTATTTCCGAGTCATTCATGTTGCCTCTTAGCCTTCTAATCCTATGAAATGTCCTCTCAATTTTAGGGTCATGGGGTAGGATGGGGTTGTTTCTCACCATAAACTACTAGTCACCTAAAAAAATCAAAAAATAGGTGAATAAGAGAAGAAAACACACAAAAATCACTTTAAAATCAAAATAAATAAACAAACGCCAATGTGTTCCCCGGCAATGGTGCCAAAAACTTGACCGGTGTCTAGCAAGTGTACTAGATCGGCTAAATAATATAGGAAAATATAATTATGATCCAAAATATCTAACCCAAGGGAAACTTGTGTTTGTATGTGCTATTTTAATTTCAAAACCAATTTTGTGTGTAAAAGAAAGAAGAGAAATCCCAAAGTTGTGATGATTGAAGATTAAAGCAAAAAGCAGTATTTTAAAACTAAAATAAAATAATTGAAAGATTTGAAATAAATAAAAATCTAATAAAAGCAAGTAAATTGAATGAGGTAAAAATCAATATTAAAAGCAACTTTCACTAAAAGACTATCCACCTTAACCAATATTTCTATGACTTAATCAAAAGAAAACACACAAGTGATTATGGAGAATTCAGTTTAATAAGCCCATATAACTTTATTCAAGATTATCATTCCATGCATCAAAATTTTCTTATTCAGATAAACTCAATACTTAGCATAAAGACCTGGATTAATTCGCCTAGATGTCTATTAAAGCCTTTTTCAAGAGATTTAACTTCCACCTATTCTTAGTTACACTTTTCTCAATCTTAATTTACTTAAATCAACACAAAATTATAGTTTATTCATATTATAATCATGCATTAACCTAAATAAATTAACCCAAGAACAAGCAAATCAATAATCAACTTAAACCAATTATTTAACTAATGGTTAATTAAGTTAACAATCAATTTAAAATTGAGTAAAGATAAGACTATGTTTAATAACTAAGAAATAATCAACTTGCATTAAATTGAAGATCAAACTTAAGTCATAATAATACAAGTTAAGGATTCAAGTATCCTTTAGCAAAAGTTAAAGAAAACTACTCACAAGACGTACTTAAAATTAAAACAAAGCTTTGAAGAAAAACAGTGAAAACAAAAACAACGTAAAATAAACTAAGAAAATAATGTGCTTAATTCTAAGATTGGATGCTTTCTCTGGTGTTTTAGACTGTTATTTATAGGCCAAAGACGTGGTAGATCCCTTCTTAAACTCCAGAAATCAAATAGGAAGCAAACTCAGCTAAAATAGGAAGCTCAAAGAAAATCCTTCATGGAATGGGAGACTAAGCACTTGGCCATATGTGTCCCAGTGTAATTCTACAATGGTCACGTGTATGCCTAGTTGATCTTCACACGTGGTCACGTGTGTTTCTTCTTTGCTTAACACGTGGTCACGTGTACACCAATTGCTCTTCTTTTTTCCTTCTTCTTCAATGCTCTTCACGTGGCCATGGCTTCCCAAGTGCAACCCTTCACATGGCTACGTGTGGTTCTCTTCATCTAATTCACGTGGTCACGGGAAAACCTTCTGGACTGGATGCTCACTTTCTCACATCAATTTCTCATATTTGCAATTTTAGCCCTAATCTTTGCCTTTTTTACAATTTAAGCCCTTTTTAGCAATTTAAACCTGAAAAACAATCAAAACTTTGAATTAACCTTAAAACATACAAAGTAACAATTTAACTCTAAATCAACCTAAATTACACCAAATTAACTAAATAACAATGCTTAAAACATATTAAAAACTATATATAATTCACACTTATCAAGATCCACCGCTAAAATTTGATGATAAGGAAGAAAATAACCTGAGGTAAACATATTGTAAAAATAAGGGAAGTAATCGCCATGCTTGATTAAAGATTGGCAACAATAAATGGGGGTTAGATAAAAAAAGGAAAATAATACAAATTATGAAGTCTAAATAGAAAAAATGAAGTGCTTTTGTCTTACCTTTTTTTTACCACAAAAGGTTAATCAATACAATAAAATCATTATAGAGGCACATAATGTAAATTATTGCTCTTGTGAAGCATTTATACTAAAAAAGGAAACAAAATTAGAAAAGGAACGAAAGAGGACAATAATATTGAAAAATAAATTGGTGAAAGTAGAATGACATATTTTCTACTTAGTCAAAAGAATTCATACACAATGGAAATTTAAGCAATTTCATAACCTAGATGTCATCCCATGCTAGATACCCACATGATTCTTATAAATTAGGATCATGTACAAAAAACTACACTTCTGATATTGCCATGCCTTAATCACAATAATCTCAAGATTTAGAAGCTAAGTAAAGAGACTACCAACCTAGTTAATTTGGTTGTTCATACCATATCTTCAATAATTTATAGTACAACATTGATAACATGAAACAAAATAAAATGAATCAAAAATTTCAATAGATAATTTTATATTTCACTAGATTTTCATCCAACATTCAATATGTTATATCAATATATAACACAAAGCATATTGGACTACAAAACTACTTAACTTTGATTAAGATATGTATGAGAGAAAAGAAATTTACAGCTCAATGAACTTGATGAACTTCGACATGGTCTTATGATAGTGCAACCCTCTACAAGGAGAAAACAAAGTGTTAGCATGATAAAAGACTCAAGTAAAAGAAATTTATTCCCGAAATGCTAGTTTTATTGTACAACAGTTAAGACTATTCCTAGAAAAGCTAAAATCCAGATGGCTTGGACCATATCAAGTGCTCTTAAGTAATGAATTTGGAGTAGTCACCATTAAGAGTCCAAAAGATGGGAAAAAATATAAAGTCAATGGGCACCAATTGAAGCCATACCATGTTGGACAAGTGGAAATTGCTGAGGCAACAATAGTTTTTCAAGAGTAAACAAGGGGGCTACAAGTTTAGCTGAGGACTTCCTAAACTCATAACTAATTTTTTTCCACTCTTCAACTCTTTAAATTATCTAGTACATTGTTGTACTTTTTGTTTTGTTTCTTGAGTGTTATAATTGTTTAAGTGATTAGTTTAAATAGTTTTTAGTTTTTTGAATTAAGTGAAAGAATTTAAATAGCTTGAGTAAAATAAGGGATTTTTGTGCTTATTGCATTTAATAAGAGCTTTGAGGGATTATTAGAGGGCTTGATGTAGAGAAAGGCTTTAGTGAGTGTGTAGGCTTCATATCTAAATCCATTTTATACTATAACTGGTTTTTATGCTTCCAAAATCAAGTTTGATAGAATCAAGGCATAATTTTGATTAAGAAAAATTTGATTTAAATAATTAGCTTGAGCATGCTTATTAAGGCTTAATTCAGGTGAGCACAATAGGTTTTTAATAAAAATTTTCACAAAATAGAAAGTTTGGTGCTTTTTAACTAAAGAAAATTTGATTTTTGGTGTATAGGGACAAAACTATTCAGGTGAGTAATTTTATACTCTCCAAAACATGTTTTTTGCTCTCCCAAGCAGACTTTTGGTAAATCGGTCCAAAAGCCTCAGCACTCTTTCGAGCATGCTAATAGCTCTCTCGAGCGTCTGCTCACCTACTTACCCTACGCTCCTGCTCGCCTGCACATCAGCCTGGTCACCTACATGCCGAAGCTACTCGTTCGTGTATTAACTTGCTCACCCGCATGTCGAAGCTGCTCACTTGTGCATCAATTTGCTCACCCGTATACCGAAGTTGCTTGTCCGAGTGCCATCTTTTCTACCCCGCACATCTCGCTTCTGCCTGCTATATCTCCTTATTGCTTTTTAGAGGATTTTTTACTCCTCCGAGCCCTTTCTTATAAATCCCCCTCACTTCACACGCTCACACACTCTTGCACTTTTTCACCTCACACACTTTTTATGCACCAATTTTTATCCAGATCACTTTTTAATTGTCTTGGGGGGCCTAGTGTAGTGAATTCTAAGGAAATTTTGCTACTAAGATGTATGATTGAGGGAGTTACAATTAATGGTGCCGCATACATAATAGGCAAGATTAATGAATTACAAGAGAAACCTCCTAAGATTAAAGAGATCTCTATTGGGTGGATTGCCACAATCCTGGCTAAAGCAGTAAGCCACAAGGATTTAGGAACACCTCTTGATGGCCCTCACCTCTACATTGATCATGATATGTTGGACTGCACCTCATATATATTGGACAACACAAATTGAATATTTGCAGTTGAATAATATTAAAGTTGATATCAATCAAGTGGAGGAAAATGAACACCAAATAGATGAGGATCAAGCACCACCACTAGCTACAGAACCTTCCTTATCTCAGGTAATAGATGTCCTTAATCGAGTTAATGATAGATTGGATATTATGTAAGGAAAGATAGACACTCTGCATGAAAGCACGAGCGAGCAGAAGCAGGATTTTCATCGGTTTGTGCACAACTATTGGAAAAAAAATTCACCACCACCATTATCATTGCAGTGATTGAAGCACTATTATCATCGTATTAATTGAACTTGCTAAGAATAATAAAGTTTTTAAAGGGGGATGGAGCTTCTCTAAGCTCAAATTTTGCGTAGATTCAGGAAGTAGAATCTAAATATTTCCTTTTATTTATGAAAGCACTTATATTTTTATTTTGGTATTGCTTTACTTGTAAGGTTAACTTTAGGATTTACTTTTAAACTTTGTTTACTTTCTTTAAGTAATAACACTTTAATAAAATCTTGCTAGTAGTTGTTTTCTGTCTCAGTTTAACTAGGAAATAGTTGTTCAATTTATTATTTAACTTGCACTAATCTTAGTTTATCCCAGTTTATTTTTAGAATATAACTCATTAAACTTGAACTTATAATGGACAATATTTTTAACTCTTTGATTAGCATTAAGACAAGTATGTTGTTTAATGAATTTTTAGTTAGTTTAAATATTCAACTTGGCTTATATTTATTAGTTTCCACTTTTTGAGCATAAAAGACCAGTTTTTTAAATTAAAGAAAAATAAAGCATTGAATTAGTTGAGTTAGGAATTTTAGAAAACTAGAACCTTCCTCATCACCCTTTAAAGCATAAAAGTAACTCATACAAGCTAGAAAGTGATCTAGGCAAAATTTTCTTGTTTAGCCATATCTTAGCTTGTTTTCTTACCCTTTATGAATATTTATGTCTTGTTAGCCATTTTGAGCCTAATAAGACATGCTTAATGCATGTCATGTTTATTTTTCTTGTTACACTCACTTAATTAACCATATAACTTAAAAACCTTTATCTTCTCTTCTAAGAATTGGCCACTCTAGGATTGGGATATATTAAGTTTTGTTGGGTGTTTTGAAAAGTATAATTAGAAAGAGAATTTTAGTAATAATCTTAAAGCTTATTGAATGAAGTCAAGTACTTTGTGGGAATTAACATTGTGAATACCCTTTTTTATCATTGTATTGCCAAGAATGAAGTTAGTAAAAAAAGAAATAAAAAAAGAAAGAAGAAAGAAAGAAAGAAAAAAAACATTAAAGATAACATTTATGGCAAAATCTTAAGTGTGGGGTATTTATAAGAAAAAATTATAATTGATATAAGAAATGTTGGCTTGTACAAAGGGATGGATTATGAAATTGAGAAAAACATTCATTGAGTTACTTTGATTAGCGAACTCTCAAGAATACTTTGAAGTTGAAAGGATAATCAAGTGTGGCTTAATATTTTAATTTTTGAGTTATTGGGGTGAAATTCTAGAAATTTTAGTCGATCTTATCATAAAGTGGCTATTCTTTTTTACTATCTTGTATCCATTATTTGATAACCAATATCTTAGCCCCATTACAACCTTTAAAAGTCCTAAATAATTCTAAGTTTGATTTTTTAGTTGTTTAGCGGAGATGATATTTGGGTTTCAGTGCTAAAGATGAGGTCTATGGTATTTCTAGAGTTTCAAGTGCGAAACCATTTGTACACCTAGGTGTACATTCATTCTAAGCTTAGTTATGAAAATGCATTAGTGTTTTGATTTTTGAAATTGCTTGGAATATTTTGATCTTGTACACACACATGGAAACTAGCTTATATTGTCTTATTTAGATTTATTCTAGTTAAGAATTTTATTAAGTGCTCTTGTTAATTGCTAAATTTAATTTTGAAATGCATAGTTCTTGGTTAAAGTTTGATTATTTTGAGGAATTAGTTTGTTCAAATTTTTTCAGGGGTGAGCAAAGATTAAGTGTGGGGTATTTGATATTTGTGAATTAAACTATGTTTTTGATGTATTCTAGGTGTTTAATTTAGTTAAATTAGTTTTAATTTAGTTAATTTTATGTTTAATTAGTAGATATGTGTGTTTGTTGGCTTAATTGTTAGTTTTGGTGTTTTTCAGGGTTAAATTGAAAGAAAAAAGGTTTTAATTGAAGAAAGGAAAAGTTTTGGGGCATTGTTGTAATTTTGAGAATGTTGGCGTTAGAAGTGAATCGTGAAGTCCAGAAGAGAAGTGCTCGAGAGAGCAGTGAAAGTGCTCACCCAAGCACATAAGTGCTCACCTAAGCTTAAAAAGTGCTCACCCAAGCATGCAAAGTGCTCACCCGAGTCAAGAATCCACTCTCCCGAGTCTTTTCATTGTTCTGTCGATAAAAGACTTCCTAATTAACCAAAACTCCAATTTAGCTCTGAAATAGGAAAAACAAGTTAGCAAAACTTCTTTTTTTGGCAACATAATTCATCTATAAAAGGGCACCAAAGCAAATGAGGAAGGGGACACATCTCAATGCAAATTTAGCTTAGTTTTACATTAGATTTCTTTCGATGAAGTATTTTTTATTTCTCTCTGTAGAGTTATCAAGGAATCTTCTTCTATTTTTGTCCTCATACTTTACTTTTCAACTTTGTTTTAGTTTTTAAAGATGAATAGTGAGTATTTTCTTTTACTTTTGCTAAAGGATACTTGAATTCTTAACTTTTCATTATCATGACTTAGCTTATGCTTAATTTAATACTAGTTTTGATTATTTCTTAGTTTTGAGCAAAGTCTTGTCTTTGGTGATATAAATTTTAGTTATTGATTCATTTAACTATTGATTAATAATTGATTTTTGCTTAACCATTGATTTGTGTATTTTTGGGCTAATTTACTTGTGTCGATGCATGATTATGTTCTAAACTAGATATAATTGTGTGTTAATTAAGGTAAGTTAAGACTAAAAAGAGTTAAAATTAAGAATAAGTGAAAGTTAAATTTGCTTTAAAAAGAGTTTAATAGAAATATATGGGGTTAAAATCATATTTCTATGCTATGTATTGAATACTTTCTAAAAAGAAAGGCTTAATGCTTAGAATGATATTTTTCTCTTAAGGTATTTGGCTTTCTTCATAATTACTTGTGTTCTCTTTTTACTTAAGTCATTTCAATATAAAGTTAAGGTGAAAAGTTCTTTAGTGAAAATTGTCTTTAATATTGATTTTATTTATCCTTATTAATTGCTTTTGTTTAAGTTTAGTTTAATTATTTAAGTTTTCAATTGCTTGCTTTAATTTTGGTTGTTTTTTATTACTTAAAATTCTATTTTAGTTTAATTAAACCTTCACCATTGCAACTTTGGGATTTCTCCTCTCTCACATAAGCCTTTCATACTCACACAAGTTTTCCTTGAGCTTGATATTTGTGGATCATAATTATATTTTCCTTTATTACTAGCTGATCTAATATACCTGCTAGACACTGGTCATATAATATTATATATTAATATAATTTTGTACCAAATATTGTATAATATAATACATACTAATATTGTACAGTCTAATACTATACATGCTAATACAATATAGTTAATCAAACGTGTGCTAAATACATATAGAATTTCATATCAAGTCAAATTACCTTTAGATGATTAGATAAAAATAAAATCAGCTAATGATATAATCGTCTTATCCTAAAAGAGTTTGAGTTGTTGGAGGATTGCGATACCTTAGTCCAAGTTTAGTTCGTTTTTGAACTGCTATGCTAAAAACCGAGTTATGTGCTTAAACCTTGGTTCGATTTCGAACTGCTATGCTAAAAATCGAGTTATGTGCTTAAACCTTGGTATAACCCATATGCTTGAGTCCGAGCTAGGTAATTCAGTCCGATTATTCAAATTATTTGTGAAATCTGTTATCAAAATATATACAAATCATTTTGTACTTTAATCACCGAAAAAACCATTTGTTTGTCAATATATATGATTGATAAATAGTGTTACATTATTTTTTATTACTTTGTAGTGCATTTATGTTTTTTTGATTGACATTAGGTTTTAATAATTTATATTTATATTTAGAGCTTTTAAAATTTATATTTTGATTTTATGAATTTGTTTTTGAAGCAAGAGATAATTGTGTATATATTTAATTTTTAAAAGGTTAAAAGATAATTGATGATTAATAGATTAACTACTAAAAATTTTGATTTTTCACTATTTATATTTTCATCCCAAGCCCAAAAAGAAAAAATTATGGAATGGACCAAGCAAAGTTGTGGTTGTTTCCAGAGAAAAATAACGGCGTTGGGAAGTCTATCCAAATTTATTTACCATGTTCTTGTTTCTGTAGTTCTGATTGCTAAATTTATTTATACTTTCTGCAGTTTTCCCCTCAAATTCATACGGATTTACCAAAGGACAAAATCTAATCTCCTGGTTTTCTTTTCTCTAGCAAGCTAGGGTTTGCAATTTTCGTTTTTAAATCGTTTCATGGAAGAACAATTAAATTAATTAAAGAAAATAAAACTAGCATAACTACTTAATTGGGTTTTTAATAGAGGGGGCCAAGTAAATTCTCTTCAAAACCTTCCGCACATTAATAATTTTCTGCATTTCTGCCCGTTACTCTCGTCGTCCCCCTCTCTCTCCACCGGGAACCTCTGTCACCTGCCCTCTTTTCCGGTGTCTCTATTCTCTACCGGTGGTTGCGGCTCTTGTGATTACTGTTTCCTCTCTCTTTCATTACATATTTTACAATACGGAACAGCATTCTTACTCATAAGCGTCAATTCGGCAGTTGTTGCAAGCTATTAGGGCACGGACAGACTCTGCGTGACTTGCATTGCCACCGCATATGACTGTATACTCCGCCAGCACCTTCTACTCCTGTTAAGCGCGCGGTAGTCCTGTTTAGTTCGTTTAGTTTCAATTTCTGATTTTCCAATTATTATTCCTTTTTAAGTCTGAAATTATGATTGCTGGCTTTTTTTTTTTCCCTTTCCTTTTATCATTCGCAGTACCAAATTGCTATAATGAATTATATTTCTTAGTCATCGAGTTGAAATTAGGGCATGATTCTCAATGTTTGATGAGATTGTCTCTCTTTTGGCAGTTACTCAACATCCGTGCACCAATTGTTTCTCCATTATCCTTATGCATTGCATGACTCAAAATTGGCTCTGCTTACAGCTGCTTTACTCATTTAAGTTACTCTGTTACTGGGCGAACCTTGCATTAACTTATCGTGTATTTGTTTTGGAGTAGCGTTGATTTTATTTTTATTTTTTTTAATATGGAATTATAATACATTTGAGCATTTTAAAGCAGTTTCATCTGCGTTTAGCAGCTAATGCAAATATCCTTGATCATATGCTGTAAATTTCTTTTTCTTTTCTTTTCTTTCTTTATTTATTTTTTAGTTATCAGGGGATTGATGACAGGTATAATGTATGTGTGGCTTTAAACATTTCAGTTTTGATGGTGTAATAGAGGATTTCATGTGAGGTACTCCGGTTGATTTCAACTTTAGTTTAGTAGCATCTTACACCTTTTCTGTTTTCTTTATTTAGAGCTTTGGGGATGGCAAATGATGCTAGATCTAGTCGCAAAGTTAAGGATAATGAGAACAGTAATTCAAAAGAGGTTGCTAACAAACTGTCAATTGGTTCAGGTGTTGAAACTTCCAATGCATTTGGTCTGAGAAGGTCAGTTTGAGAAACTCCACCAAAGAAAATTATGAGTCCAAGCCCTTCAAGTATTCGAAAGTCTGAGCGACTTGAAAAACATACCCAGACTCCTCCATCTATGAGGAAATCTGAGAGGTTGGAGAAGCAGAATACACCAAGTTCTTTGAGAAGGTCTGAAAGGGGCAAGAAACAATCCTCTTCCAATTCTTCTGGCTCAAAAAAGTCGAATAGAAGCTTGGGCTTATCAGTTGTAAGTAAAAAGCTTAAAAAAGAGAGGAGTGTGAAACGGTTGACAATTGAAACTGAAGAAATTAGCAACAGAGGGAAACATGTGACAAAATCTGTTCAGGTTGGAAAAAAGAGAATAGATGCCAGTGGTTATAGGGCATTATTCAAGCAGCAACCAAAGAAAGTTACTGTTGAAGGTACTTGAGTCAGTTTATTTATCATTCCAGAATTTTTTTTTCAGAATCTCCTCTTTTATCCAATGTGGTGGGAAAAGTCTCAGGCATGAGCAGTATTAAACATTTTGAGCTTCCATTTTTTTTTTCTCTTTAAACATTCAATTATGTTTGTTATAAATCCGAGGAAAATTGCATAAGACCGAGGCAGTTCTTTTTTTTTTCTTTTCGACTTACTAGGCCTTTGCAAGGAGTGGGAGAAAGATGAAAAGTTATCATTGGAATGTATCAGCAATGATGAAGCAACAGCTTCCAAGAATGTTGATATGGCCAACGAATATGGCGAAAAGAAGGTGCAGGAATTGAGGGAAGTCTCTGGAGGGACATATTCAGAAAAGACTCTCGAAGAATCTAATTTTAGTTTAAGCAAACGTGCTGATGAGATTTTGGAAAATAATCATGGACTGGACTCTTCTCATGCAAGCCAAAACCACTGGGTTGGGGAAGCTCATATGTCAGAAGATGGAGACTCTGTGCGAGATTCTATGGGTGGTACACTATTGTCAGCTCGCAAAACAATGCCCAGGAAAGTGGATGTCGAAAAAACAGAGAAGAAAAAATTGGATCCTGAGTTGCTGAATCCTTTGTTAAGTAAAGGTGCACGAGATAATGATGTTCATTCAGATACTGGTTACAAGGAGATATCTTTGAAAAGAAAAAGAAACAAAGATGATACTGATTCTGATGCTACTGCAATGGTATTGAGTAAAGATATTTGCTCCTTTACTGCTGATACTGTTGTTTCTTCTTCAGGTGGAAATAATTTTGCCGAGACATGTGCTGCATGTTTTAAACAGAAAAGGTATTAACTTGCATCCAGTGGCTTTTCTTTCTTTTTTCTTGGTAAGGAGTGGCTTTTCTTTCTCATTGGTTGTTCTCTGAATGATTAAATAATCCAATGCATTTTCTGGCTATTAGTATTAGTAGTTCCCTAGTTGAATTTGAAGCTTGAAGATGCTGTTTCATGCCTCCCACCATTTGGCAATCATCATTTTAGTTGTTATTCCATCATAAGTGAAGCCATAGGGCTTGTGATTTTCTTAAATGTGTGGTTACATTAGGTCTGCCTAGGCTCAAAGTTATGTTAATTTTATATTGGCAGCAATGGATTTAGTTGTTGATATAATCATATTGCTCTAGCCTTACATATAGAGGAGCTGGCGTAATGTGCTTTCCAGTCTTATGGGACTATCATTTACAATTTGCAAGTTGCAGACCGTAAGAAGTAAATCACAACCTTGTGCAACTTGAAATTTTGTGAAATTAGCAACTTGTGGCAGAAACACAGTATCAAATTACAGGATTTTGGGATCACTTGGACCCAATTTGCCACAGGAGAATCAAATATCTGGAGAGCAAACAAGTCGATTCTTGAGATATTCATGCATGAGACTTCAAGGATTTATGAATCACTACATATAAGAACCAAATTGCCAGATCAAGGCATCTACAAATTAATACTTTACTCGAAGATTTAATGTTTTGTGCAGGATTCATAGTTGTTTCTTTATATGGTTGAAAATTGTTAAGCATTTAACTGTAATTTTACGAATAATTTGATTATTTTATTTGCATAATTTGCAGGGAAAATCATGATTCAAAATGCCAAGTGCTTTGCTTGTGTACTTCAAACTTAAACCCAGTTTTATGTGGTGCCTCTTTGTCTGAGGTAGTTTTACTTTTCCCTTTCCCTATCATTATTTACTTATTGTGCCTTTGTCCTAGATGGGCTTGAAATATTCCTTTTTTGTGGTAGAATGATGTGTAGTAAGAATCCAGTTCAACAGACCACGAGTTGCTAATTTTTTGTATTTCATATTACTTTTGACTTTCTTGGCACTCTTTCTGCAGCTGTTTTCTGTTCTTGCAATATTCATTGTGATTTAAAATATTGTTTCAAAACCCTAATCATAGTTATTAGTATCTTACACTTCACGATTCGAAATGATTCAATAGCCCAGTGATGCGCGAATCCCAAAAGGTTCTGAATCCTGTCAGAATCTTTTGAATCTTAATGATTCAGTGGAGCAATTCGAATCTCACAATTATTTACAATTCCGAACATGTAAATTTTAATTGATTTTTTTTTTTACTCTTTTAAGGGGAGATTATTATTTTTTACTTATTTACTGCTTTTTAAAGCATTCAGTTTTACCTTATAAGAAAGATTAAGAGACCAATTAGTCTCAAATTCTATTACAAATGTTTGGATTTCTAACTTTATATAGGAGACTTTTCAGTCTCCAACAATACTTAAAACTCTTTCTAATTTCCAAAAAACATCAATGCAATGAACAAGAAGGGAAAAGGAAATGAAAATTTAATTGAAATATAGGAGGAAGAAGTTGAAGTTGAAGACATTAGAGACAATGGTGGTGACAAAATAAAGAAGATGATGAAGAGTTACCCCTTACTTATATTAGATGGTGACAATATTAGTATTGGTAGTGGTGATTGATTTTTCCCATGAGTAGGGAATTAGGAATAGGATAAATCTTGTAATTTTTATTTTTATGACTTACTAACCAATGGCTTTATTATTATTATTATTATTATTATTATTATTATTATTATTTTATATGTCATTTTATTATTTATTCGAGTATTTTATTCATATTATGAGTATAAATGTCTTATAAATTGTATTTCAAAATTTTTTATTCAATGTATTTTGTACTATGATTCGATATGATTCTCGAATCAGGAAAATGATTCATGATAGATATCTCAATTTATAGTTTAGGGTTTAGGATCCCGCAAAATTCAAAAAATTCCAAAGAATTTTTTGATTCTCAAGGAGTCCTGCAACATTCCGAGGAGTTGGAATGGCATGCAATTCCAAACAATGCTTTTCATATGTCTGGATAAATCTTCTATATGTATATATATATATATAAGCAAACAGATTTTATTCGTGTTTGACACTTATATTGTATAGCATACATCTATCAACACCATAGTTATGAAATTGAGATACATATTGTGAATTGTTTTCCCAATCTGAGAATCGTGAATTGTATCGAATCGAAAGATACATAAGACATTGAATAAAAAAAATTGAAATATAATTTACAAGACATCTAGATTTATAATATGAACAAAATAATCAAATAAATAACATGGCATATATAATATATTAATAATAACAGTAGTAGCAGCAATATATTATAATTAAGTCATAGATTCACAAGTCATAAAAATAAATATTAATTAGATTTATCCTATTCTTATTTACATCTCATTGGGCAAGATCAATGTCGCTGCTACTAATACTGTCACCATCTAATACCGGTAAGGGGTAACTCATCGTCATCTTCATTTTCATCACCACCATCTTCTCTAATATTTTCAACTTCAACTTCTTCCTCTTATATTTCAATTAATTTTTCTCTCTTTTCCTTTGCCATTTTCATTTCCCTTTCCCTTTTTATTCATGGCATTGAGGTTTTTTATAAATTAAAAAGAATTTAATTATTGTTGGAGACTGAAAAGTCTCTTTTATAAAGTTGGAAATCCAAACTTTTCTAATAGAATTTGAGACTAAAGGTCTCTTAGTTTTATAAGGTAAAAAAGACTGCTTTAGAAAGCAGTACATAAGTAAAAAAATAATCTGTAAGTAAAAAAAAAAATCCCCCATTAAAAAAATCAATTAAAACTCACATGTTCCAAATATTAAATAATCGTTAGATTCGAATTACTTCACTCGATCGTTAAGATTCAAAAGATTCGGATGGGATTTAGAACCTTTTGGGATTTGCATGAAGATTCGTACCACTGGGTTATTGAAAGTGTCAAATCATAAGATTCGAATTGTGAATCATAAGATACTAATTATTATGATAAAAACATCTATATCACCTGCCTTCATTCTGTGAGCGTCCTGCATCTGAGGTCCCTAAACTCTGCTGGAACTTGTGGCTATGTGTATTCATGGTTGCCTTTTGCTTGTTGGGGTCTCGTAGATAATGCATAATGTCGAGTCTTTCTGATTTCAGTGAGGGTGAAAAGCCACTTAACGAGCACAATGTGTAATATCCTATTGCTGAGTTTACTCGCCTTTAGAATCTATTTCGTTTAGTGTCTCAGATTTCTCACGTAACCTTCTTTTAACCTTTGTTTGTTTTGTGCTTTCTAATATACATCGTTGTTTCATTTTCTGCTCTCTGGTATAAGCTATTGGTGTAATGTGCTCTATTTTCTTTTTGTCTTTGTGTTAGCTGGATTTTGTATTCAGGTTCACATTAACATATTATCGGTGATCAGTCAGCAAATTCAAATGGTTGTGTTATTGGTATAAGTGAAAAGACCCAATTTTAAGGGCAGGAGGCAGCAATAACTCTCTCCTGCACACATATGCCTCTCTCTCTCTCTCTCTCTCAATATTTTGTTTGATTTTATTTCTAGCACTGTGTTTAATAATGCACGACATCTCTTGCTGCATCTTTAATATTGTAAAAATGTCTTGTATCTTGCAAAATAAAGTGCCAGTGTTCTATAGTTAATTGTCAAGAATAATGTCATAATTCTATGTGATTCATTAGGATAGAAGGGGAAATGGAGCCGATGTTTCCAGAGGAGTTATTGAGAAATGCATTGCCAACGTGCAAAATAGAGATTGTCCTGCAGATTTTCAACTAAAGAGGAATCAAAATACATGTCTTATCTGCAAGCTTGATGGAAAGATATTGTGGGTAACACTTCTGTCTTTTGAAAAGTATCTCTTATTATTAGATGAACCTGGAAATTTAAACCATAGGTGTACCTAAATATTGAAGATTTAGGAGATAAAATGTTAAAATCGGTAATTGAAAATTAAATTTGATTGTCATTGTTATTGCTTGCTCTTGGTATTAATTGCTTTCATTGATGAAGATTGATGGTGTAAACAAGTTTTATTCTGCTTTTTCTGCTGTTTTGTTCAGCTGAATTAGCTAATATTTGTCGACTATGATGATCTTAATGATAGTAATCTTGGATTTTGATAATTGTTTCAAGCGTGATTAGTAGCAGTTCTCACTATATGTGTTGCTCTTATATTTTCGTTGCTTTTATCTTGGATAAAACATGGACAGAGGTGCTGGTTTGTTTCGTGTTGCAATGTGGGAAAGCTATGCTTCTTCATGGTGCTGAACTATGGACAATGTTCTAACCTTCATGGATCTACCTTTTTCTTTTTACCTATGGATTTTTGATTTTTGCATGCAAGCTTGGATGTACATCTCTATGTTAGTTTATATTTGTTGTGAATGAAAAGAGTGCCATGGGGCTGCAATGCTTGTGTGCAAGAATTATAGGAAACTCCAAGAAAGGAAGTGCTTAGATGAATGGTAGGTTGGTAAACAAGATGGTGCCTACAGACAATTATGGCATCAACAAATTGTGAAGATGCATGTAATTGATCTAATGACGGTGAATCTTGATTCATAAGTTAATGTTATAGTCAAAGAACTATCTTTAAGTTGAGCTTTTAAGCCGTATTGACCTTCCATTCATGTCTCCAGTGTATGAAGCATGAAAGTTTAATTTCAGGTTGCCTTCCTGTTCCATTGTAACATAATAACTAATTAAGGTCTTAAAGCTGTGAAAAACCCATCTTGTCTAAACATGTAAAAATTTGAAGCCAGAATTTTCTTGGTGACTGTGGCATCAACAAATTACAAAAGGCACATGAGATTGATATAATGAAAGTGAATTTGATTCACAAGTTGATGTTGTCATCAAAGAACTTTCTTTAACTCTATAGCTTTGTGGCCATTATTGCCCTGCCATTTGTTTCTCTGGTGCATTAAGTTTGAAGGTTTGCTTTCAGGTTAGCTTCCTGTTCCATTGTAAAATATGGTCTCTAACTAATTAAAGTCTTAATGTTTTGTGAAACCCTAATTTGCTGAATAATGTGATAATTAAGGACCAAAGGACGTTGGAGATTGAATAATGCACAACAAATTTGCTTTCCATTCTACATGTAACACCAAAAGTATGAAAATGTTCACATATCATTGCTCTTGACCTATGATTATCCCAAACTTGCTTCTGCTGTTGTTATTTTGTAGTTTAGTTCCAGTGCATTTGAGTTTCAATATGAGACTGCTTTGCTACAGACATTTTATTGTGAAAGGATTTATTATTTTTCTGGAGGACAATGCTAGTTGTGGCTAATTAATTTGTAATAGTTTTTTGAATTGAAAAGATAGAAATTTAGTGATTTGTTGTTTTACAAACTTATAACATTAGGTTTTTAATATTTATCTGCAAATCATTGGCTGATTTGTGTGAAGCTCTTCACATTATGTTTTTGGGCCAATTACATATCATTAATCTGTTAACACCTTCAATCTTTTCATCACAACTTGTAAGCATGCGTCAAGTGACTTGCCATGATTTTTCAGCTGTTTCTATTTCCACACAGCTGTGAAAGGGGGTTTAAAAGATGCTATCTTGTATTGGAGTTTTGACTTATTTCTTCATTTTTACTGTGTTGCAACTGAAGGTGTTGTGAGGGAAGGGGCTGTAGAAGAAGCTATCATGTTTCTTGTCTGGATCCTCCTCTGAAGGATGTTCCTCTTGGAGTTTGGCACTGTCTTTCTTGTGTTAAGAAGAAGATAAGGTTAGGTGCACATTCAGTTTCAGAGGGCATAGAATCAATTTGGAAACAAGCAGAGACATCAGAAGAAAAGGGTACGGAAACTAGTTGGCATAATAACTTCTCTCACATACCATTTCCTCAAGTTCTTTATGCCATGCTATTTTGCTATTGGCAGTCATGTGAATTATTTTGTAAAGTTATAGAACTGTTCAGAATTTTTATTAGTCTTACGGATGGTTGTGTATTTCATTATGATAGATCTTGATATGATGATACCTGTGTCTAGGATTACAAAAGAAGCAGTATTTTGTTAAATACAAGGGTCTAGCGCATGTTCACAACCGTTGGGTGTCAGAAAGTCAGCTGCTTCTTGAAGCTCCTTCCCTTGCTGTGAAATTCAACCGTAAAAACCAGGTCAAATATTTAGTATTATGTTGAATATGCACTTCCTGTTGTTGGATGATAAAATCAACAGTGAAATTGTGACAAATTAGTAGTTAGTTCCTTAACATAGCCTTTTCTATAAGTTCTTTTGTTTTACAGGTCTTGAAATGGAAGCAGGAGTGGACTGAGCCACACCGTATGCTACAAAAACGATTATTAAAGTCCCCCAAGCAACTTGATGAAGTTCAAGGGGGATGTCATGATGATGATGATTTGGATTGCTCTTGTGAGTGGCTTGTAAAATGGCATGGCCTTGATTATGAGCATGCATCGTGGGAGTTGGAAAATGCTTCCTTTATGAAATTGCCAGAAACTGAGAGCCTCATGAGAGATTATGATAATCGCCTTGAGAGGGCAAAGAAAGGTCATTGTTTGTCTAGAACATACAAGGTCTGTTTGTTTAAACATGAGAAACTGTCTGTGTTGATTTCTTTTTGAAATTTTGTTTATTTTTCTTGATCAAATTAATATTTGTATTCATTTGAGATAAAAAAAAGTTCCAATTAACAGATTTTATTTATGGGTGAGTTGGGGTTACAAACAAACGCTGGTGTTGGACCCTACCTTCATTTTTTCTTTTTTCTTTTTCCTTTTTTATTAGTTGTTCATGGAAGGAAAATAAGGAATTTATGCAGGCATTGGGAATTTATTTGTTTATTCATTTTTTTTTTTTACAACTAGCATTATGTACCTTTAGAAGAAAGTTAGCAGTTAACATTTGGCTCTGTTGAGTTTTGGCAGGGCAGTTGGTCAATCTTGTTAAAGATGGACTTTTTTTTTTTTCCTTTTTTCCAAGTCAAAGGCACTTTGATGTAGAGACATCTTACTGATATGATGTGTAAAATAAATGGAGTTAAATTAAATACAGAAACAACTAAGAGAGACATGTACCTGTTTTAATGCAATTTTGTTCAGTTGATTGCTTACGTGCGTTTGGGTGCCTTTTTCTTTAAATTATTATTATTATTATTATTATTATTATTTACCTGATGTTGCTGCTATTCACCATTTATTGTATGTGTTAATCAATTATTTAGTTGTTTTTAATTATAAATGTATGAAGGCTGGACAATGCTTTTATATTTGAAATATTAAATTTCTTTTTTGGTTTATGACAAATTGCCTGCAGGAACTTGAGATAGAAAAAGGTTCGGTTAAATCAATGCAGTTGCCAGCTGGAGGTTTAACTGAGTCAGATAATAATCATATGAACCTTATCAACAATCTTCGTCAACAGTGGTACAAGGGGCAAAATGTCATTGTAATTGATGATCAGGTGAGCTTAATCAGTTACGCTTTGATTTTAGGATTTCCAGGTTTTCAGTTATTTAGTTTTTGCAACAAATGCATGATAACCTGAGGATGATCCAAACTAATGATGATCTGTTACTAAAAGGCGTGAATCTGATGAGGTGCATAGGTTAACTCGGTTTTTTCTTTATATTTTGCATGATTTGCATATGCTTGTAAACATACATAATCATATAGTTTGGTTGTACACTATCATATCATGCCAAATATTTGTTGTTCATGTTGTCTGATGAATTTTTCATTTCTCCTGAATACCAACTTGTCTTTTGCTGCCTTGTCGTATTACTTAATGCAGGTTTTTTTGCTTTTTTTTTGGTTGTTACCATGCATATTCATTCTTTCACAACCTTTAGGTATTCTATTTGTTTGTTGCTTTCTTAATGGCTGTTGAATCTATTCTTTTAAGATTTCTTGCCAAAATAGAAGTCAGCTGGGATTTCATATGAATACCAGTGGGTATTATGTCTGCAGGATCGAATTATGAAGGTGATCTCATTTATTATGTCTTTTTCATCCAATGAGTGTTGGCCTTTTCTGATTGTCACAAGCTCGGCTGCTTTTCGTTTGTGGGATGAAGAGTTCTTTTGTTTGGCTCCATCTATCGATGCTGTGGTTTACCATGGAAGCAAAGATGAGCGGAGAGACATTAGGACAGTCGAACTTTATGCAGGAGGAGGTGTAATGTTTGATGTACTTATAACCTCTCCAGAAGTTATTGCAGAGGTATGTCTTTGCAGTTTTAATGATTTCTGATGTGGATATTGCAGAAAATTTTAACTGATATTTTGACCTTAGAATCAGATGGCCTCTTGTTGGGTAAATTATTCTAAAACTTGTCCTATGTTGAGATACCTTCTGGTTGGGTGCATCACTTCTAATGGCTGCTGAAATTATTGTCAATTTTCATTGTTTTCACAAAATTTGAGGTTTTTGCTATGTAGACATTGAATTTGTCGAAATGAAAGTAATTATCTTGTTTCAGCTAAATTCTGGCCAAGAGTTTACCAGAGATCTGATATGACATTCAAGTGAGGATACTATAACTATACATCAATTGGATAAACCCATCATTAATTTCTCTTCCCTATATGAAACGTGGCCGTAAATTGAAGGTCACAATAGGTTACCAATGAATTTTTATTTTTTTTATCACAATCTGATGAAAACACTTCATTGCAATAAAATACAAGTTTGGTTGCCACATAAATTGAAGCTTTTTCTGACCATAAGGACAGCTGGTACTAAGTTCAATCACCATTAGAATAACCTAACCACCTTTTCATCATGAAAATTTGGCATTTTGAGAATATTTGCTGCATGGTGCAGTAAATGTTGAAAGACAGATGACTGAAGGAAGGCGACAGCCGTGTCTTTTAATTGTCCAGACGGGCAAAGTTTTCTTGATATGTATACTGGTTTTTCCAGGGTCATTTGTCATGAAATTTAAATGTTTAATTTTTATGTGATTATGCAGGATCTAGAGGTGCTTGAATCAATAAAGTGGGAAGCAGTAATAGTCGATGAGCACCAACGTTCCAGAATTTACTCACATGTTGAACCAATTAAGAGTTTACATACTGAAATGAGGCTTATCCTTTTTAATGGTCAACTTAAGGTGTGTTTTGCATGGAAGTGGAACTCACACTTTTAGTCCCTCTAGCCACACCTACACGAGCACAACCAAAGGGGCGCTAATACTGTGCTGGATTTTGCAGGACGACATCATTGAGCATTTGCTGTCTCTGCTTGATTGTCAGAGTGATATAATTGGGAGCGAGGGGTTATTGACTAATTCTGACCTTAGGGTTGCTAATTTGAAGGAGAAGTTGTCAAAATATATTGTAAATGGTTCCAAGTCTGACACGTCAAGATTTGTGGAGTACTGGGTTCCTGCACAAATATCTAGTGCTCAGCTTGAGCAGTATTGTGCTACTTTACATTCAAATTCCTTATTGCTATGCTCATCCATAAAGAATGATCTTGTTGGTTCACTGCGTGATGTTCTAATCTTGAACCGGAAGGTTAGGCTGATAATTATTTTCTTATATGAGCTAAATTTTTTTTTCACCTCTTGATCAAATTGATTTTAACATTTTTAATAATTTTATCAAACTTTGTATGCTACTGTATATCAGTTTTATGTGGGCTTAGCTATTTATAATTTTTAGATATTGCTGGTCTTTGCTTCATCTTGGTTCATAAGCTTTGGATTTGGTTGCATGTAGTTTCTCTCTCTTTAATTATGTTTTAAGTAATATTGATGCTTATGGTTTTATTCACATGCAAATAATATAAAGCAATATGATATAATTTTGTTTGGGTAACATTCAAATTAAACTCTGATTAAATCTTCATTCATTTATTGTATTTTTCAATTTGAGCTTTTTCTGTGCCAGACCAATTCTTATTTTTGTTTGCATGTGTTAGAGCATCAAATGTCAAGGAAAATAAAATAAGCTATTAGGCTTTTATATTCTCATTAAGTTGTGCATGTGATAATTGTTGACAGTGCTGCGATCATCCCTACATCATGAATCCAGGATTGCACAAGGTGTTGACAGGAGATAATAAAGTGCCTAACGGTTTAGATGTTGATATAAAAGCAAGCGGCAAGCTAGAACTTCTTGATGTGATGCTTTTTGAGATAAGAGACAGAGGTTTACGAGCTTTGATTCTTTTCCAGGTCTTTAGTTTTTGAACATTCTGTTAATTTTTTTGCATATATGTTCTCTTCAGGAGAGCTGCATTCCTGAATTGATATGCATACTGTTCCCTATGTTATTTTATGACATTGGTGTATACAACTTGGATTCCTTTACTAGTTATGTGACCTGGAAAATGTGTTTTATAAATTATATTTAGTGATCAGCTGGAGAAAATTTTTAATATTTTACAGTTAAATCGTATTTTGTTGCATTTGTTTCAACTTGAATTTTACTAACAGAATTGAACAAGTTACATTTTAATATCAAAATGGCTTGGTTTGGATGTTGAGACTAATTAATCATAGTTTGTATTTGGATAAATTATTGTTGGGTTGCACCCAAGTAACTTCTTTTTGTCTTTGAGTTCTAAACTCCTTTGATGTGTAACTTTATGGACCTAGATAGATTTACTTATCAGTTTCCATCCCCTCCCTTTTCTTTGTGTGTTTGCACACTATCATGTGATGCACATTTTGCTTTTCATGTTATTTCAATCTATCTCATCTAAGATGTTTCTGATTGACAGTCTAGTGGTGGTTCTGGAAAGGATAATATTGGTGATATTTTGGATGATTTTGTGAGTCAGAGATTTGGTGGGGATTCATATGAACGTGTGGATGGCTTGGTTAACCCTACTAAGAAGCAAGCTTCTCTTAACAACTTCAATAACCAAAAATCTAGATTTGTGTTTTTATTAGAAACCCGTGCTTGTTTACCCAGCATCAAACTGTCATCAGTTGATACTGTTATCATCTATAGCAGTGATTGGAGCCTGGCAAATGATATAAGGAGCCTACAAAGAATAACACTCGATACAAAGTTTGAACAGTTAAAAGTATTTCGTCTGTATTCTTCTTTTACAGTCGAAGAGAATGTCCTTATCCTTGCAAAGCAAGGTAAAACTCTTGATAGTAATTTACAGAGTATAAGCCGGGCCACTAGTCACAATTTGTTGATGTGGGGAGTTTCATATCTATTCTGTAAATTGAATGAGTTTCATAGTGGCCGTATCCTCGCAACTTCTAGGAGAACTCCATTTGAGCCAGCGTCTTATGAAGATACTATCCAGGAGATCTTGACCATACTTCCTCAGAATGCCAAAGACAACGATATGAGCAACTCCTCTGTAATCTTGAAAGCTAAACAAAATCAAGGACATTATAGCACTGATTTTCCATTGCCCGGTGAGCATAAAATTCAATTGAGTGATGCGGATGTGCCGCATATATTTTGGAAAAAACTGTTAGATGGCAAACAACCAAAGTGGAAATATTCATCTGGTTTGTCTCAACGGAATCGTAAAAGGGTCCAACAGTTGGAGGATCTCAAGAAACTGGAGAGTGACGGTGAGCAAGTTGTGAAGAAGCGTAAAAAAGTGGCCAACAATGAAGTTGACCAAACCTTAAAGAAATCATTTGAAGAGAACAGAGTTGCTGGGAAAAATGAAGGCAAATCTCTGATTGGCATTTTGTTTTGCTTGTCTATTGCATTGAAATTGGACAATTAACAGTGAGGTATTATAGTATTCTTCATTTTCTAACAATCTCAAAACTTCTTGCATTCTTTCAGGAAATTTTGGAGCTGCATCCCATAATACACATCAATTGATGTCTGGCTCAACCAGTCAGCACAATGCAAGTCATGTAAACCATATTTCAACCACCCCTTGCATTGCTAATAAGAAATTGGAAGTGCCAACAGTTAACATGGCTAAGTCTAGTGAACGATTTAATTTGCGTGACTCACAAAAGACCCTATGCATTCTTTTGAAGCCAGAAATAGCAAAACTTTGTGACATTCTACAATTTCCAGTATGTATCTCATTTCCTTCCTGAAGTGGATTCATATAAGTTCATTACATTCCTCTGCTTTTTCAGGGGTTCTCTTCTTTTTTGTTCTTGCCGATAAAAACTTGGTACCTTGGCATGCTCTCTTTTGTCACTTCTGTATTCTTGGTCTGATAATTAATAAAGAATATAAAATGTTTCTGTGAAAACATGGTAAGTTCTTTGTTTAATCAAATGTTTCAATCTGATAATGAGCGTTGCATTTGATAATGAAATTGTAGTAATAAGCCGTAAGATAGTTCCAAGCCAAAAGAGAATTGTCTTGGACGATTAAATCTTATGTCAAGTTTTCAGGTTGATTATTTCAAAAAAAGTCTTGGAAAAATTATGCCTTTTTTTTGAGCTGCCCTTGCCCCAAATATTACTCAGCCTACCTGGTACCTGAAGCTGGATGATGGCATATAGCTGCCAACATTCATATGCGCTTTGTTCCCTTATTGTTTAAACATTCATATGCGCTTTGTTCCCTTATTGTTTAAGGCCATTATTATGTGGAACTGCTGTACTATACAAACTGCAAAGATTAAGACCCACCCATGCCCGCCCACCCACCCACCCACAAAATAATTGGTGACGCATCTCCGTAGGTAGAATATGCTGAGAGTAGACTGAAAAACTTTCTTGTGCTTAATGATTCTGCGAATTTCAGCTTTCACATATAAATTTTTTATCCTGCTAATTGTTAACTCATGCTCTTTTTAGCAATCTTTGTTTTATATGACTGCCTTGTTAACATTACAGGAGGATGTCAAGGCTATGGCTCAAAGTTTCCTAGAATATGTCATGAATAATCACTGTGTTATCCGAGAGCCAGCAACAATACTCCAGGCATTTCATATTTCACTGGTAAGAATTTTCTCCAGCCTATATGTTGTATGAACAATTGTTTTCTTCTAATTGAATCTACCTTCACTTATTCCTGCTTTTATGAACGTAAAAGAAGTTGCACAGATGCTTGAACTGGACAGGAAGCAAACACTTGAATTGTGCTCACTTGAATTTGGCAAACATAAGCTAACAAATAAAAGATGCCTCTGTCACACTGTACCTTTCAGCCTCCTTATGAATGCAATAGGTTATTGTTTAATTAGAAGTGGATGTGAGCTTGTGAATGAGGTTGGCCATCCTTCTGAACTGGGTGTACAACCTACATAATTGGTAATACGAAAAAATAAGAAGGCTAGTGCCAATAGTAGCCTGCTTATTGATTGTGAGTCGTGTGGTTATATTTATTCCCTGTTTTTTTAGCTCATCTCCAGTGAGCATTTAACTTAATCTGTCTCATAAAAATCACCTTACATTATTTTCCATATCAATGAATTTCTTTTTCATCGTAATCCAATACTATAAAGGTGATGTTAAGTCCTAAGTTTGTGATAGTCACTAGCTGATTATAGGAAAGTCAATCCCATGAAACGGGTCTGTGCCCTTGTTCTTGTACTTTGACTTACATATGGTTGCCGGAAAACACAACTAGTTAAAAGGGAGTGGCAACCTTAGAACTCATTAAATCCGAAGCTCTAGGATTTAGGAAAATTGCTTCTTTGATTCTATTAAATACCTTTTAAATAGAGTCCTTTATTACAAAAATATGAAAGTCATAAATAGGGAAGTTATATTAGAAATAAATTTCCTCCTAACCTAGGAAATTAAAAGACAATAAATATCAGAATTATGCATCAAGTCTTTTGGCCACTGGATGGCCCATGTCGAGCGTATTTCTTTCCCACAAAAGCATCTGTAACAGGTGACTTGAATTTCACCACCTTGTGTAAAAATTATCTTAAGTTGTATTTGGGTCACATGAAATTACTTTCTTTTTTTATTTCTTTTGATGAAAACTTTCAATTCTAATAAAAGATATTGATGTTGATACAAAAATAAAACCCTTTATTGACTTTTAATAGGAATTGAAGCTTAAGAATAAATGTGTACTCATTATGAAGGAGTCCGCAATTGAAATTTAATGAACCTTTCGTTGGAATGTAAAGTTGCTGTTCATTCTGTAAAATATAATGTGATTTCCTACACTAACAATTCTAATCTATAGAATGAATAACAAATGTACCTGGAATTGTGGCCAAATTGTCACCGAATGGATTCAGCTGATTTTTCTTGGTCCTGTGGTATCCAACGGGTTTCAAAGTCAATTTAGACTGGGAAAAAAAAAGCACAAGAAAACTTTAGAAAGTCACCTAAAAACAGGGATTTGCTATGCCTCTCAATGCTTTTGTTTTCTTCTCTTTTCTGTTTTTCCTACAAATTATTGTTACATAAAAATGAAGGGTAATATTGTGAAAAAGGGCTAACTTACTTAGGAGTTACAGGGAAGGCATTCTGTTATACCAGCACCAGTATAGCCGGCAGAATCCTTTGCTAATCCCTAGTTAAGCCTCGTTTTCTGGGTAGTTTGCACACCTCAGCATAGGTGCTTTCCATATATGCATATTCCTTGTACTAAAACATCATATAAAAATATAATCAATCAGTTTCTTTCTTTCTAATCTTCTTTCTTCTCCCCTTCTTTCTATTCTGTATGCTCCATATTTCTCCTTCGCTCTTATCTAACTTCTTGACTTAATTGTTCCTGGTAGCTCAGGTTAGGATTACTCCTAACGTAGACCATAAAATGTTAATGCAGTTCTTAGATGCATTAGTACGGTAATCCCCCCTTTTCTGTGTTTCTGCATCCTGTTTGTGTGCACACATGGCTGCTTTCTGTCCTTCTTAACTGCTTAGCATGTCTACCTTGTTTTTGCTTTTGCTTTTGTGCATGTTGAGATAATATTTTCTTTAGCAGCTTACTATATTGTGCTGTGCAAATTTCAGTGTTGGACAGCTGCTTCTTTGATGAAGTACAAACTGGATCATAAAGAATCGTTTGTGCTTGCAAAACAACATTTAAATTTTTCCTGTAGGAAAGAAGAGGCAGATTATGTGTATTCAATGTTGAGGTGTCTGAAGAAAATGTTTTTATACCATAAAGAGAATTTTACACCAGCCTGCCCAGTGAAAACTTCTGAATCATTGACTCCAATTGTTAACAAGGACCATCATGCTAAGCCTTCACTGCCAACACCATCTACCAAGAAAAAGGTGAAAGTAGATTTTGAAGACCTGGGCCATGGTCAGAAATCCTTCGATTACCAGGTACTTTCTCAGCTGGGTCAGCAGGATTTTTCAAGAAGTATCAAAGATATTGAGAAGAAATGTGATAAACTGATGAGAAAGCTCTTGCAGAAGCAACAAGAAGAAACAGAGGAATTAAAGAGAAAGTACCAGATTGAAAAGTCACAACTTGAGAATAAACAAAAAATGGAGGCAGCTGTTATTCGTTTGCATAGTAGCAGTTCAATGAGAGCAGATAAACTTAAGTTACTTGATATTGAATATGGAAAGAAGTTCGAAGAACTTGACCACCAGATGGAGATAAACTGTAAAAAGCTAGAGGAAATGCACATGGCTGCAAGGAAGAAGTTGGAAGGGAGAAAAGAACATTGGGTTGAAGGAGTTATATCCTGGGCAAATATAGGATTGATAAATAAGCCATCCTCAAGTAAAACTGGGAACAATTGGAACAATCAAGAAAATGCTTGCTGTTTGAATTCTCATTTGGAAAAGCAGAATCTTGAACTAGTACAAAGCATTGGAGATGGAGAGGTTCCAGAAGTTCCTGAAGCTGTGAGTTCAAATGACGATGAAGATGATCTACTTGCTGGTGTACTGTCTTCAAAAAAACAGATTTCTGATGGTGTTAAATCAAATATGCTTGATGAAGAGGCTCCAGTAAAGGTTGGTGCATTGGGAGTGCCTGAGGCTGTTAGTTCTGATGATTATAGGGAGAGTACTGCTAAGCTCTCATCTAGTGAACAAATTTCTAACAGGGCATCAGTTATTGTGCCTAATAGAAAGCTTTCAATTGAATTGCCTGCCAATGCCAATGGCACAGATGACTCAGAGAACATGAGAGAGCCTGAAACTGCTCTTCCCAAAGCCATGGATGATAGCACTACCATTGCCAGGGAGAATAACGTTGCCTCTGCTATGCCATCTAATAATGCTATTCAATTAAATCAATGCAATGGAGTAATTTGTTTTGTTAATCAAGATCTCTGCTCCATTATGGGTGATAACACTGGTGATCAGGAAGATGGAAAAATTGTGGAGGATAGGAGTAGAGGCAATGGTATATCTGATTCTCCTGATAAAACTGTTGGAGTCACCCAGCATACGGAGGAAACTCCATCACGTGTGCCTGAAATTGCTTGTGAAGTTGAGAGTGGTGAAACTAGACAGCAGCAGGTTGTGGTGGCTCCATCTGCAGTGCCTTTAGCTGCTGCAGATGCAGTTATGGCTAATGAAACTAGTAAGAAGCAGGATGGAACACTGGATACTCGAGACTCTCAATCTTTGGACCAGCATGGTAGGGACCTATTATCAAGAGTAATTGAAACTTCTCCTGGTGAAGCAGTGGAGGATGCAAGTACTAGTGGGGAGATCAATGGAGTTTGTGTCAGGGGATCATTCACTACCAAAAGTAACCAGCAGGATGGGTTGATTCCATCGCAGAATATGGAAAATGTCCCTAGTGAAGTAGTAGGGGGTAATAGAAGTGACAGAGAGATTGGTGGTGTAGTTTCTGGGGATTCGTATGATAATCTTGCAGTTGTACCACGGGACAGAGTGGCTTCTGCCATTAATGAAGATAATCACCCCCAAGATCCATCTCTGGTAAATTCTTATGCCATCCAAGCTTAATGTCTTGGCACAAGTTATTTTCATGCCACTTAATGTGGTTTATTATGTGTTCTGATGTCATCTTGCTTGTATTCTTACATCAGAGTCGTCTATATTTTGATGCATTTTCTGCAGACCTTCCAATTCAATCCCTATTTTCTATGGTATAATGTTTTTCTGGTGTTGAGTGATGGCTATAAGATTATGCTCATTATGTTGTGTTGTTTTCTGTTCCTTGAGTGATGATTCCTGAATTAATTATATGATAAGTAGATGCATTACTTGTTCACAAATTATATTGTTTTACCATATTCTCATAATACTGTGAAGGTCATGGCTCTGATTTCAATATTTATGCTGTTTAAAATTAAAAATGTATTACTTATAAATCCTTGATTCTTCAGGCAGTTCAAGAACAATGTCTTCAGCAAACTACTGGTAGATTGCAAGACGGAGTTGCATCAGCTTTTGGAGATCACAATTCCTTGCAACAAGTTGACCCTTCAGGACGTCATCAAGATAATCATGCAGCTTCTAATCAAACTAATACTGATGCATCATTTATGGAGCATGTGCTTCAAATGTCATCCATAGATTCTGATCTTAGTTCCAGTGCCATTGGTTTACCTTCTGCTAGTGAAACAGAGCACCATACTGGTTATGGCAGCCATACCACTATCAATGTTGCTGAGTCTTCAATGCAAATGGAAGAAACAATGGAACGCTTAAATGAGGCTGTTTCGCAGACTGCAACACATCTTTTACAGCATGTGCCTACTGAAATTCCTCTTGGTGGATCGGGGATGCTCGTTTCAGATTCAAGGACTGCATCCATTTCAGCAGGAACCAATAACCATGCTGCACAAGCTGCACCCCCTGTCCGGGTGCCTCCTCTTCCTTTATATCACGATCCACTACATAATGAATTGGAGAGGATACGTAAAGAAAGAGACCAAATTATCACCATCCATGAAGAAAGAGTTACGTTCCTGTTTACCTTTTCATATGCTGACAAAAGCCTCAGGTTCTATACTTTGGACTAAAACTCCTTTTTGTTTTACAGAAGCTGCAACTGAAATCTGATTGTGAAAAGGAGATAGAAAAAGTAGTTGCTCAAATTCGTAGAAAGTACGAGACTAAATATCAGGAAATGGAATCAGAATTTATGCTGAAGAAGAAAGAACTGGATACAAATCACAGCAAAGTTCTTGTGAACAAGATCTTGGCTGAGGCATTCAGATCTAAATGTATGGATATCAAGGCAGCTACTTCATCTAGCATGCAGCAAGGTGCGTAACATTTGTGATATTAACAATATGACAAAAGGATAAATGCTTTTTTTGGTCCCTCTGCTGGAATTTTGTTCATTTGAGCTCCTGAACCTCTACTTTTTGTTCAATTGATGTCTAAAGTTGAGTGGCTTCAATTGAATTTAAGTTGAGGGGCTAAGTTGACCAAATTAAAAGTTGAGGGGGTCAATTTGAACAAAACTTGATAGTTGAGGGTGTAAAATTTGTATATTTTCCTGTAATTTCTTGATGTTTTATTTGATACTGTTTGTTAAAAAGATGTCCAAGTGTCCAAGGGCTCAGTATACAAACATAAAATTTTTTAAGGTCTCAATTGAACAGAAATTCATTTGAGGGCTCAAATACTTTTTCCCAACAAGTTTGGGGGCCAAAAGTTGCATTTTCTCTACCAAAAATACAAATGGGGTTAATGGAACCTACCATTTTAATGACAAATGGATCTTTAAGAATCAATGTGGAAACCTTAGTAAATAGGATGTGCGCTAAATTGTCTGCAAGGATGCTGATCTCATTATCTATTTTTAGTTGGCAATGTCCCAGAAAAAGTAGGATTAGTGTTGTTGGGTCCATTGAGCATATGGTAGGCTGTATTTTCTCGTATATGCAATATAACTTGCATGCTTTAAATGCTTTTATGGTACTCTGCTTGATGAAGGTTTCTATTTTGGCAGATGTGCCTTCGAATTTCATGCAGCAGCTGCTTCAGCTTTCATCACAGCCTCATGCACAAAAGAACGCCATTGTCTCCGGTCCGCCTTCAGTTAGTCCCTCTGCAGGTGGTCCACAGACTGCAATCCCCATCTCATATAGCACGGCTCCATCTCTGCACGCTGTACATCGTTCTTCATCCGCTGGTCCTTCAGCAGTTGGCCCACAGACTGCCATCCCCAACTCACACAGCGCAGCTCCATCTTTGCATGCTTTACATCTGTCCTCAGCACCTGTACCAGGCAGTTCAACAAGACCACCTCTTATCAACTCTATCTCCCCTGCTTCGGGCAATTTGCAAATTGCGAGTGAAGTTAGACCTCCCTCGGCACCTGTACTGGGCAGTTCAACAAGACCACCTCTAATCAACTCTATCTCCCCTGCTTCAGGCAATTTGCAAGTTGCAAGTGAAGTTCGATCTCCTGCCCCTCATCTACAACCTTTCAGGCCTGTAGCATCCACAATTGCCACCAATACCTCTTCCTCTGCCATTGGAATGCCTGGTAATACCCCAACGATGTCTGCCCCAACCTCCCAAGTTCAATTGCGACAACATCAAACCCATTCTCAAAACATTGGGCATCAATTTGAAGCGCCAGGACTGCTGCCACCTCTTTCTGCTTCTTCTCTCTCAGCACTTGAGCATGTGGGCAACCAAAATTCAAATTTACCCAGCCGTACCCACCCACACTCAGATTTGGGTTCTAAAACAGATGCTATGGTCGTACCTGAAATTAGGCCGCAGAGAAATACAAGCACAACTGTGACATCTGCAAATGAAGTTGTTTGTTTATCAGATGATGATTGACATGTTGCGATGGATCTCGTATTGTTCATTTTTTGGACTAATCTCCACTTGCATCCGGTCAGGTGGGGAGTTCCATGAATGTTCTTATAAATCTAGTTATGTATATTAATTGTTTAATTAGTTTTTTTTTTTTAATTTTATTTTGTGTCGTCTGAAATATCATAGCTAGTTTGGTGCCCATGTATCTGCATCTTACGATTGCACGTGCACTGTATCACAGAGAGCTTGTGCTTCATTATGGAGGCAGTTTGGTATCGGATGCCCCTGTGCGGTGTGATGAACAAGATGGACTATTCTTCACCGAGGTCCTTCTATTTTACTAAATAATAATAATAATAGTAATAGTAATAGTAATTTTTCAAACTGAAAAGGGAAGATGGTCATTTGGCATAAATATTTAAAAAGATGGCATTCCCATGATGAATTAATTAGAATTATAAAGTAATATTTTGTTTAATGATATTGATCGGTGAAAAAGTCACGAGAAAAGACAACACTAGAGGATGGATGATACAACACTGTCACCATATATTTAATATAGGAGATTAATTAAATAGTTAGGTGTACGTTATGAATGTAAACAATATATCCTATCCCATCATTCATTTGCGGATTCGTTTTGCCGATAAATTTGCCCTTTCCTTTTGCTTTTGAAATTTTATCCTTGGTTTTTATCTACAATTTTTAATCTGATCCAAATTGATCCATTTTCTTTATTAATTCAATCGGATCCGGAAAAAAAACAATAAAATTCTATCCATTTTATTTATCAATTCGATTCTTGACCCGAAAAGGATTTGGTTTTGCCCTCCCCAATAGCAATCCTAATACTAATAGAATTAATATTTACAATAATATTAATTAGCCAAATATATATATTTTTTTAAAGTCAGAAATCAGTACTAATAAATAAAAGGGTGAATACACATTATTAAAAATTGACAAGCAACCAAACCAACCTGTGAAAAGCAGATGCAGGAAAGCACGATAGCACAAAAAGTTTGTAGCAAACATAGTCAACGAGAAAAAGAAAAAAAAAAAAGAATACATATACATACATACAAATTATTACTTACAAGATTAAAAATAAAAATAAAAATTAAAATTAAAACTAAGAAATGAAAAGAAACATTAAAAATAAAGAATTTGAATATTGAGCTTCGCTGGCGCCTAACTTTTGCTTTGAGGTTGGCTAAGTGCTCACATGCAATATTATTACCGAAAATACTAGATGATTCAACCAAAATTTTTTTTATTTTTAAAATATTATTATTTAATATAATTTTATAAATATTACTATATAAAAATTAAAAAATATTCATCAAACATTAAATATATATCACAAATATCCCAATAATAAGTTACAAAATATAATTTCAATTTTATTACTATAATTGCTTAATTATGAATTTTTAAATATCATATATTCAAAATGTAAAAATATAATTATATCATGAAAAAAATTTCTTATTTAGATTGAGTACTAATGAAGCAAATACGAAAAAAAATATTGACCTTGCATATATGAGTATAATTATATTTAATTATAATAAATTTAAATAAATAATAAGTATATTAAATTATTATGTGATATTTTTAGAATTTAAAATACTAATTTTTAAATAAATAAATAATAAAAATTTACAATATATATATATGTATGTGTTTGTAAAAATATACAAAAAAAATATATGATTTTTTATTCATTTTAGCTAAAAATTCGATTCTGTCCAGCTTTTCGATTCAATTTAATTTTTATTAATCTGATTTTTGATAATTAAATCAATTAATTAGCCTTTTAATCGGTTCAATTATTTGATTCGATTCGATTTTAATAACATTGTTCACATGGCTATCGATTGAATCATTCATTGGTTCATAACTCTGAAGAAAAATAATAAAAAATATAAAGAAATAAAGAAGAAGAAGAAGAATCAAGAACCACCTTGAAAATGACTTTCCCTTTTCTTTAAATTAAAATCACTGTTCTTCTTTCTTTTCCATATTTTCTTGAACTTTCTTTCCTAGATTCCCATTGGCTTCACAGTTACAAAATCTACCTTTTTCTTCCATATAAGAAAGTTCTTTCAATCATGGATATCAACACCAAGAGAAGAGCTCTGCTTAAAGTCATTGTTCTTGGCGACAGTGGGTATGAATTTATTTTTTCTAATTTTTAAATTTTACTAAAATCTTTGGTTATGATTTTTCTTTTCTTGTGATTTCAGGGTGGGAAAGACGTCATTGATGAATCAATATGTATATAAAAAGTTCAGTAAACAGTATAAAGCTACAATTGGTGCTGATTTTGTGACCAAAGAATTACAGGTTGAAGATAAGTTGGTGACTTTGCAAGTGAGTAAATAGTATGAAATTCTATCAACCGAATCTAAACTTTTGGTATAAATATATAAATAAAACGATAATGTTAATGGCAGATATGGGATACAGCGGGGCAAGAAAGGTTTCAGAGCTTAGGAGCTGCGTTTTACAGAGGAGCAGATTGCTGTGTTCTTGTATATGATGTAAATGTCGTTAAGTCTTTTGAAACACTTAACAATTGGCATGAAGAATTTCTCAAACAGGTCTCTACTTCTATCATTAATTAGTTTAATAACTTCCAAAATGCATAACATTTTTTATTCATTTTCAACTTTTTATTTCCCGCATATATATATATATAAGTTTATTATATAATGATAAATTGGACTATATATATATATATATATTGGTTCAACACTTAATTTCTTCCCAAACCATCATATTTTAACCCGTTACCATTGAACTAATAAAATATTATATTACACCTCTTAACTTATTTAAAGTATAAATAATATCCCTATATTATCTAAAATATTTCCTAAAATTTTTAAAAAATATCATGCATCATTTTTGAAGTGTTGCATGTTTTTACATAGATAATATGATATTTTTAATAAGTTTAAAGATAATTTGATACTTTATAACTGGAATAAAAAACGATTTTATAGAAAATTAATAAAAAAAAAGAACTGGGCAAGGATAATTTTAGAAAAAAAAAAATTATTCCATTGGTGATAATACATCTCAAAATTAGGAAAGAAGTAATGTCTGTGAAATGGAATGGATTGAGTGTATATATATGTGTGGTTTCAATAATGCAAATATTAAATATTTATTCCTTTGCATTTTTATATTCAATTGCAGGCAGATCCGGTTAATCCTGATGCATTCCCTTTCATATTAATTGGAAACAAGATAGATGTAGATGGTGGAAGCAGCAGAGTGGTACAAAGATTGGGAATATATATATATATATAATGCAAATCAGCAGTCCAAATATATAAAATACAAAAAGGAAATTAAATTGATTAAGCAACATAAAATTAATTAATGTGCAGGTTTCAGAGAAGAAAGCAAGAGATTGGTGTGCCTCAAAAGGTATACCATACTTTGAGACATCAGCTAAAGAGGATTATAATGTGGATGAAGCCTTTCTATGCGTTGCTAAGGCTGCTTTAGCCAACGAGCATGAACATGAGATGTAAGTATACATATCAGATTATGCAACGCATCTCATTTCTTGCCATAGCTTCATATTTATTCATATAAAAACTTATATATGGGGTTGCAAAGCTTTGGATTGTAAACTCATGGTGCTTGCACTTATGCATTGAAAACTGCGAACCGTCCGATCAACGTGGGGCTCTAATAAGTGAATTTATTTGGTTCTTTCTTGCAGTTATTTTCAGGGTATATCAGAAACTGTTTCGGAAGTTGAGCAAAGAGGAGGTTGCGCATGCTGAGTTCCTGACGCATTTTTTATTTATTTGACGATGAAGTGTATTCAATTTTTAATTTTCTTATTGATTTGATTCTTTTTATCTTTTATTTATTTATTTATTTTCCTTTTGTGATTATCGGTTGAGGTTTAAGGATAGGTGAGACATTATCCTGAATAATTAGCATTTCTAATGTAGATTAAGTAATTACCATTTGAGATTTAGAATGGTCTTGAAATGTTTTAACATGCAAGTCTTTATATGTACTGAACTAATTAAATTTGTTGAGACTGAAGCTTCAATGATCTCAATAATAATTATTCATAATTATGTTCTCTAACTTGATAACTTGATAATTATGCAACGCCAAAGATTCCACATGATGATTTACTGATATGAAGTGCTCTTGAGCTAAGTGGCGGATTTAGAATTCAACATTAAGTGGATAGATTTCTAATGAATTAGTTATTGTTATTTTTTTTTTGAAAATAAAATAATCTATAAAACTACAATTGCTCTCTTCGAACCTTCATGCATTGACACCAATTTTGTTGCACAATCTATTCTTTATAATTTTTATAGTAGAAAATACCCTTTTACCTGATGCCCATAGTACAGAGGATCGTAGTTTAATATAACGGATAATATATTAATTACTTTTTTGTTAATTTAAAATTTTTACATTGTACTCTAAATGTAATAATAAATATAACTCTCGATGTATTCCCAAATATATAATATTTTATGATTTTTTTATTATTATTATCCTTTATTAATTTCAAATTAGACCTTATTCTCTCAAATTTAGTTTTTATAATATAATAAATATATAAGTGTATAAAATAATTATAAAAAATAAAATAAAATAATTATATAAAAATTAGTTGATAATTATAAATACGGTTGCATCACAATACATATATATAATCCAACCAAATATACAAATATATTAGTGATAGATCCCGGGATTTGATAAAAGATATAAACCATTTGGTGGGGATCGAATGGGAGTCATACTCAAGAGACAATGTTTGCGAAGCTTAATCAAATATGGTAAAGATAAGTCCTACAAACAGGTGATGGATGGGATGGAGGCATGTATCAATGGACCATTGAAGGTCGAGCCTTGTTAATCCAATCGGGTGACTTTATCTCCTTGGTTCCGGTGCCTGCTTGTCCATTCGTGCGCTGGGCCTCTAGAGATCCGTGCTTAGGTCTTAATAGGCTTATCTCCTAGTAGAGCTTTTGGTCAAACTTGAGTCGAGCTTGTAATTGTTGGGCCAGGCTCACAAATGACAATTTGGATATTATCATTTGTCCCCCCCCCCTCCTTGTAGCGCTCCGATTTGTCATGAAGATCTGAGGAAGAGGACTGAGGCGATTGAGCCCTAAGAAGATCTCTTGATTGCTTTGAAAGCGATAGCATTTTTGAAGGTACACGTTGCAAGAGATAACAGGAACTTAGTTGACTGACTCCAATCTGTAAAAGATCAAAAGAACTTAGGCGAATAATTCCTGAAATGGTCTTCCCAATCTGTAGAAGATCTAATGAACATAGGTGACTAGCACTTGAAGTGGTCTTTTTAATATGTAAAAAATCAAAAGAACTTAGGTGACTGGTGCCTGAAGTGGTCTTTTCGATCTGTGGAAGATCAAAGAAACTTAGGCGACTGGCTCCTGATGTGGTATTTTCAATCTGTAAAAGACCAAAGGAATTTAGGCGACTGGCACTTGAAGTGGTCTTTTTGATCTATAGAAGATCAAAAGAACTTAGGCAACTGGCACCTGAAATGGTATTTTCGATCTTTAGAAGATCAAAGGAACTTAGGCAAATGGCATCTGAAATGGTCTTTTCGATCTATAGAAGATCGAAGGAACTTAGGCAACTAATGCCTAAAATAGTCTTTCCAATCTGTAAAATATTAAAGGAACTTAGGCGACTAGCATCTAAAATGGTCTTTCTGATTTTTAAAAGATCGAAGGAACTTAGGCGACTTATACCTGAAATGGTCTTGTCATTCTATAAAAGATCGAAGAAAAATTAGGTGGCTGACGCCTAAAATGGTCTTTTCGATATATAAAAGATTGAAGGAATTTGAAGGTTTGCGACGTTCTAATCCGTAAAGGATCGAAAGAATGTAAACTGAGGTGGCCCTCATACCTGAAAATTCGAAGTTTTCTATGTGTGATCGCGAATGGCTGGGCGTCTTTTCCATTGTCTGATAAGGGGCACTTTATAAGCAACGTTATTTGATAGGGGACATATAACACCCCATTAAAAAGGCCCTAGACATTTCTAGAAAGTGAATGTGGGCCATAAAAATAAGAATAAGAAAATGTTAAAAAAAGGAAGAAATCGGGAAAACTGGAAAAAAAAAGGAAAAAGAGATTGGGGGAGGAGGGAGAGGCCAAATGGGATCCTCACCAGCTATCTGGACTCCACCGTCAGTGACAGCATACTCCCATCCTCCTCGCCTTGTCCTCTTTCTTCCGGTTAGTCGACTTTCTCCTTGCGAATCTTTATTTTCTCTTTTATTTTAAAAACCCCAAAATCTTTTCCTCCTTTCGATCAGTGCTGGCATCAGATGGTGACATGAACATTGCTGCTGGATTCTTCGTGACCAGGCACTCTTCCCTATACCCACCAATCATCTTCACTCATCGACGGTAGAGAGATCGGAGATGGGTATGCCAAGAGCTTTTAGAAAGGGTTTCGGGCAAATCAGACGACATTTGAACGTGTAACCAATAGTAGGGGATCCCTGGCACTCTAAATTTCATGTCAACAAAAGTGGTGCATCACTGATGAAGCTCCAATGATCAGCAAGGTAGGTTTGAATTTGACAGAAATAAGTTAAAATTGAAGTAATTGGCTCCATTATAAGAAAATATCAAAACAACAAAGGAAAAATAGTAACAGAAATGATTTTGTTGCTAATTTAGCATCAAATTCCATTGCTATTTAGCAACAAAAAATAAATTTCATTGCTAAAATTTGTTAAACTTTGTAGATTTAGTAATGAAAATATATTTAGTTATCTTCGGTCGTTAAAAGTGGATGAAAATTTTAGTGCAAAAATTTAGCAACAGTATCCTTATACCGTTGCTAAATAAGATGCCAACAGATGGTAAAAAAAATTTGGAACAAAAAATAGCAAAGAAAAAAGTTTCCGTTGCTAATTTAGCAATGGAATATATCTTCCATTGCCAATTTTGCAACGAAATAATATTCGGTTGCAATTTTAGTAATATATTCCGTTGGTATTTTTGGTCCCAAGAAGATAAAAAAAATTTGGGATTAAAAATACCAACGGAATTTCTTTTTCGTTGCTAAAATTGCAACGGAAAAACTATTCGTTGCAATTTTAGCAACGAAATTTTCATTCCATTGGTATTTTTGGTCCCAAGGAGATGGGACCAAGCATCTCATTCTGGAGCAAACTATTCTAACCACAAAACGTCCCATTCGGGAGCAAGTACTATGATTAACCTATGTGCATGTTTGACATCTTAGGTTTGGTTCGCTTTTCCATTTCAGAGCCAAACAATATGAAATCTCATACATTTTACTCCAAACTCTAATTCTAATACCATAAAACTTGCAATTCATTGAGTCCCATTTCGAAGCAATCTCAAAATTACAGCAGTCATGATAGAAAAATAGAGCATAGATGTATTCATGGCATTCAAACATTAAAATCAGATACCCAATCTAGATAACATGATAATATCATCCATCAACATCAGATAAAATAATTAAAACATCAAAACTCATGAAATAACATTGAAGAACCAACAAAACAAACCATCAATGTATATGTAAATAATCAAATAAGCTCAATATTCACATGCATATTGATGATTTAAAGATCCCCCAAATAATTTATTAATTACTCACAATCAATTACAGAAAAGAAAAAAGAGAAGAAGGATAAACCCAAAAAATCAATGTAAAGCTAAAACCCGGATGAAAACCTAACTGCTTGTCCTTCAATCTCCAATGGAAGATGAGATTGAGTTGAAAACAATGAAATCTAAACTCTAAAAAGTGTAAATCTAATCAATATTGAAGTATCTAATTTATAAAAGTAAGAATAAAACCCTAAAAATTGAAGAATAAATGAAAGAGAAAGAAACTAGATTTGAAAATCATGTCATTTTTACCAAACAACAATTCGGCATTATATAGCCTCGAAAGGGTCACGGTCAGCACCAATTTCTTACTAACTGTGACATGCCTAAAAAACTACTTTTGGATTAAATATATCACGATCACTACCATTTTCTTGTTGATCATAAGGTACCTCTGAATTGCATTCTGTAATGAAACTGAATACCTTACAATAGCCACCAAATCTTGCTGGCTGTGAGGTGCTTGAAATTTACTTCTGGACTGCATAGGTCACAATCATTACCAGTTGGTATTGACTATGAGGTACCTGAAAAATTTGCAATTCATCATAAAACACCATTAAAAACTATCCAAAAGTGTATAAAAGATAGAATTAGCTAAATTTGGCAAGATTTATTGAAAGTAACCAAAAATAAAACATCAAATACAAAAAATACATTAAAACTAGACTAAAAATAAGCATAAAAACTGAAGTTATCAAATACTCCATACTTAGTCTTTGCTCTCCCTCGAGCAAATGAATTAACCACATTTTCACATATTTAAAATCAAAGAAAGAAAACACAAATTCAGAAAAATTAGAACAAAACTTTAGTAGAAGTCACTAAACGAAATCCTAAACCAGAAAGGTTCAATTAGACCATACTAGCTAATCTCTTTGTGTGTGTACTAGGCCAAAATAATTTTAACACTTTTAAAATAAAAATTCTAGTGCAATTTGATAACTGAGAAAAGAATTCATGTGCAAAAGATTTGCATATGTGGTTTCACTCATGAAACTTAAGAGATGCCATAGGTCTCTCCTTTAGCATTGAAATCCGAAGGTGATCTTCGTAAAAAAAAAAACTCTAAGTAAGATAAGATCCTTAGATCTTAACCAGGTTATAATGTGGCTAAGTTAAGGCTAAAAAAAATAGGATTAAGATGTACAAATTAGAATAACCATTTTCTATATCAACCTACCATCTCTGTCTCAAAATAAGGCTCTAACTCTACCTTTATTCAACTCATCATCATTGCCAATTGCTAAACTATCCATAATACAACATAATTTTTCCAATGAAACATTGTAAAAGAGAAGAATTCTACTCAATTTTTTTCACTACAAGCACTTTAGCTCAAATAATATTTTAAAAGCTTAAAATCCTCCTCCTCTACACATAGAGTACCCAATACTTATATCAAACCATGATTGCTAACTCTGATTGATTAATTTTTTTCTTTTTTTTTATTTTTTTCTTAGAGCTAGAGCAACCAACACTAACAATTGATAAACATGGACTCACAAATATTTCATTAAAGAATAAATTAAAACCTAAAATTTTGACAAGAACAACAAACTTGGCAATGTATCCTCTTCTATAGATTTGTTCACAATTCAAGATCAACCCTTTTCTCACTTAAACTACCTAATAAAATTTCATCTACCTTACTTCTAAAATGGCCAACTCTAAAAGAGGTAAGACAAAGGTTGTTTAGGATTCAGGGATAAAAATAAAAGTGTAATAAACAATCATAAGATTAACACGCATTTAGCATGCTCAAATAAGCTCAAAAGGGCTAGCAAGGGATATTAAATAATAAAGGTAGGCTAAGAGTTATTTTCAAAGTTCAATCAAAAAAATTTTGCCTAAGTCATTTCTAGTCTCACTTTAAGTAATTTTATTTCTTTGAAGAGTGATAAGGAAGGTTTTAGCATTCTGGAATACTTACTCAATCAACTTTATTCATTGATTTTTCTCATTTTTTAAAAAAATTAGCCTAAAGTATGCATTTATTAGGAGACTTACTAGTGTAGATTCAATTGAAACTAACCAATAAAGAGAAATTCATTCAACAACTAACTACTTTCTTGCTATTCAAATTAGGTGGCCTTGCTTGAAAACTAATTGGCTAGAAATTTTTAGGAGCTTGTATAGGTTGGTAAAGTGCTTGTGGGGGCTAGTAGGTCTGATGGTAAGCGGGATTTGGGTTGCCTTGCTAAATTATGTTTGGGTTGAATGGACCTCTCACTTGATTTTTAGAGGTTGATGCATGGTTTCCATCCTTTTAAGAAAAATTTGGATGATTTTTCCAACTCGGATTGTACTGGTTGCTATATGGATCATTCCCATTAAATCCATGAATTGCATTGACATCTCCATTTCTTTGAGTATAAGCCTCATTCACCTTTAGCTCACTTACTACATTACCTCAATCAAAACCTTTACTTTCTTGAGAAATAGTTGCTACATTATGTACCTTAAGACTACTCAACTCTTCATTGAAGAGTTTTATTTAAGCTCTAAGCATGGCTATTTTGCCCACATTATGCATACCTTATCTCTTGGTTGTGGCCCTTATTTTATCCCATTATGCTTCATTCATCACCATCTCATCCAACAATAAGAACGCTTCATTCGGAACCATGTTCATAAAACTTCCACGTAAAGCTAAATCCAATCTATTTGTGTAATTAACACCTACATAAAAATTACATATTAGTTAATGCATGGCTATTTCATAGTGGGGATAGCTCTTAAGAAGTCTTTTAAACCTCTCCCACATCTCATAGAATGGTTCCTCATAGAGTTGCTAAAAATTGTATATATCGTTCTTGATATTCGCTGTCATAGTAAGAGGAAATAACCTTACTAAAAATTTCTCTTGCATTTGCTTATAAAATTGAATAGACTGACTGGGCAATATATGTAACTAGTCCCTCACTTTGCTAATAAAAGTAAAAAGAAATAATTTCAATCGAATAGCATCCATAGAAACTCCTTGGATCTATACTATGTTGCTTGTCTCTAGAAAAATATTTAAGTGTTGAGCTGGGTCTTTGATGTCCAATGCTAAAAATTAATTTTTCTGCACCATTGTGATCATAGCTAGCTTTAGTTCCAAATAATTATTTTGAGATGGCATGATGGTTCTATACTCCTCATTTCACCTAGGAGTGGCATAATCCCTAATCATCCTTGGTCTCATCACATATCCTTGGACTGGATTTGGATTTTTTTGAATTTGAATAGGAACCTCTTATCCTTTAATTAGTGGCCAGTTATTAAGAGGTGGATCATTTTGCAGATTATCTTACGTGTCCATGTTCACTCATTGTTATCTTCTCTGTCTACGTAATATCCTTTCAATTTTAGTACCAATGGTTATGATTAGGTTGGTTCTTACCATGCATTATTGACACTTGAAAAGAATGAAAGAATAAATAAATAAAACATAAAAGAATAAAGAATAAGAATAAGAGTAGCACACAATATACACTATAAAATCTAAAATAAATACAAATCCTAAGCAATGGTGCCAAAAACTTGACCGATATCTAACAAGTATACTAGATCAGTTAGTAACATAGAAAAATAGAATTAAATATCGTACCCAAGGAATTGTGAATTTCATATTTTTGAAATAAAGATTGTGTGGAAGAATTCCAAAGTTTTAAAAGTTTTAAGTATGATTATTAACCAAACTAAATAAATTAAAAATATGAAATTAAGTCAAAAATTAATTTAAAATAGAGATTAACTAAATTAATAGTAAAATTCAATTACTAAAGACCTTTTACTGAAGGAACTATCCGCCTCACTTCCTACGAAAATTGACTCTATTAAAAGTAACACAAGTTTGTTGTCAAAAATCAAATTGACTTCGGATATCTTATTCAAAATACCCTTTTAGAAAATTAGATTACTTGACTAAAAACAATCCAATAACTAGCATAAATACTGATTTTAAGTTCCTAGATCTCATTTAAATCTCCTTGTAGAAAATATAATCTCAATCTCTTCATAATTCACATTGTTTTAACCCAATACAATTATGATCATAAAATCCTTATCTCATATTTTGAAACATAAGAATATATTAAACACAAGCATATCAGAAAAAGACATAAATATCATTAATTAAAATCAAATTCACATTCAATCATCTATTTGATACATCAAACACGAATCAAAATAAAATCAATTATATCAATTAGCAAAGAAATTATAAAAGAAGAAAACTTACATCGAATTAAAGCTCAATATAGAGTCGTATAGTAGGAAAAATGAGGGTTCAAGTTTTCCTCAACAAAAGAAAGAATTTACTCATTGTTCATTATTGAAATTGAATAAAAGAATGAAAAATCAAATACTATACTTATAGATTAAGCTCAAACTTGATCTTTAGCTCTTGAAAACCAAAAGATGAAGCTTGAATTAACCCTAAGGAATCTACTCTAATGTACTAGAATGAAAAACCAACTTCTAATTTGATAGAAACTAATCCTTCTAATGTAATGTCTCTTATGTCAAGACACCAAAAGACCAAAAACACATGAAGTCCAACTGCCATTAGGAGTCCTACTTCTGTTGAAAAATCTTCCAATTTTGCAAAAAAGATTAATTTCACCCGACGAAGCCAATTAGTGTCATAGCCGGGTCAGCAGCCTCTTTTCACATTTCAAAGTGACTCGACTGAGCAACTTGGTGTCCCAATCGGGTCATCAACTACTGTATTGAATTTAAATTGCTTCAATTGACCCAGCTGAACCAATCTTTACCCCAGCCAGGTTGTTCTCCTAACTTTGGTCTTTAAATATGAAAAATTAGCACAAATTAACTTTAAACTCTAAAATTTCAAAAAAAATTAAATTTAAATATAAAATACATAAAATTAACACTAAATGAACTCTAAAAGACACAAAACATAAGTGTAATTTGGAAATATCATTATACTTAACATATATATTTATTTTACACAATATATCAAATTAATATTAATATTTATATAGTTAAACATCATACTCTAGTATACATAAAAATTTATAATTAATTCATCGAGTCTCCAATTAACAATCTGTTTGCACCACTAATTCCAGAAAAATTAGAGGAAGATTTTGTCCAAAATGACTCACTGGAATATTATAAGGTTGCTAAAATATTTGATCATTTTTTATTGAAATTAATCGTAAAACATCGAAAAATAAAAAACTCATGTGAGCTCTATTCACCACCTTTCAAGCTCTATTTGATGAGATTTCATATTCTATCTCACTTATTTTTTTATTGTAGAATTAAAAAAAATAGTGCCCATTTAAGCCCATAAAAATAAAAAGATGAAGAAACCTCCAATCCCAAATTTAAAACTCGCCTTAAATATGAGCCATTTTTTGCAAACTTGATACCGCCATAAGTTTCAAGAGGTTGAAGATACTGGAAAAAAACTATTTATTTGCTCAAATTGATGAAGAAATAGAAAAGAAATTAGAGAGAGAAAATAAAGTTTAGAGATAAAATGAATAAAAGAGAGAAAGAGAAAAATTGCAAGGGAGGAAAAAGGAGAGATAAATTTTATATAATTTGATTTAATTCTTAATTTATTTTTGAAAAATAAAAAATTATGCCTTAAAAATAGGGGCCTCAACTCCAACTAAAATGGGCTTTACATGTGAGCTTCTAACACACGGCCATTTGTCAATTTTAATTTGCTAAACAACTTCATGAATTTTTTACTTGTTTGTAAATCTGATATTTGACCTTTTAAACAGAGTATGCTTCTGAAAACTTAAGTGAAAATTTTTAATAGTTCATAATTATTTTTCTTAACATTTTCATACAAGGGAGCATGGACTTTTAGTTATAATTTATAATATTTTATTTAATTACATATTTATATTAAGAAGTACACCATTAAGCAATGAGTTTGGAACATAGTTTTCTTTCCACACGTAGGTTCAGAATTCAAAAACTTATGCTAAAGCAAAAATACAATGGAAAATTCTAAAGTCTCTAGGAAAGAAGATTATAATAATCGTGTTATCATTGTAGAGGCTAAACATATTCTAAGCAATAAGCATGATTAATTCTATAAGAATAGTTAGCTTATATAGAAATTCAAGGTTGTATAGTAAAATTGCTTAATATTGTAATATATGATTTTACAGTTGGAATTATACATAGAATAGAGTTTACCTTATAATGTTTAGAATTTATATAATATCAGTGTATAGTTGAAGAGTAGTGTGTAAGTATACATCTTTAAAAATACTGAATTTTTTTTCAGACATGGCATGTTGTAATAAATAAATAATATTAATAGTTATGAATTAGATAATGGATGATCAAGCACAAACTTTATTGTGATTATATGGGATGATTTATAAGTTAAGTTATGGAATTTAATCTGGATTTTGATTTATTACAAAGTTTCTCAGGGTATCATTCCTTTTCTTCTAAGCTATAAGGGGGTGTAAGGCCCCAACGTGTACCCTAGGAGAAAATACATATAAATGGCATGTTTGGAGTAGCAAAGAAAGAAGAAGAAAGGACATAGAGGGTATTATATGGAAAGGTAGGGGTAATTTAGTAATTTGACAATTTGGCATGTATGTGCGTATTTAAAAGGTCTAAAGTAAGGATTAAATTGAATTAATTAATAAGTTTGGAAAATGGTTAAAGAGATAAACTTAATTGGAGGACTTGTGTGGAATTTCTTCTAATGGCCACAACCGGGCCAATAAAAGATTGCCACCTATATAGTTCTAGAAGATGTAAGGAGAAAAGTGGCTTTTGAGAGGACAGAGGGTAGCCGGCTTAGGACCATTTCCATTGAGAGTTTTCTTTGATATTTCTACCATTCTCTTCATTCCATACCTTTTTTAAGCTTGTAAATAGTAAGAGAGAGAATTTAGGGGTTAAAAAGGGGATAAAGGTAAGTTATTTCCTTCTTCATCCCTCTTATTTCTTTTAATTCCTATAATTTGATTTGAGTAAGAGGAAAGCAGGTTTACAAGTGTGAATTGTATTTTGTAGAAGAAACAAGCAAGAATAAAGGAAAAAAGTTATCAAGGAGTATTGAAGACTACTCAGAGCACTTTAAGGTATATGAACTTTCTTTTTACAATATGTATGTAGGCTAACCCTAAAATTAATGGGAATGAATGAATAGGGGATTAATATTGTAGAAATAATATAAGTATTACATGAAGAGTTTAAAACAAGTGTAAAGGTTAGCTTAAGTCCATGTAGACTAGCTGAGTATATCTTAAGCCTAAATGGAAAATTTGAAGTCTAATAGATTGGTATTAACTAGAGCAAAGACTAGGCTTGTGAAACTAAAATGGTGGGAAAAATTCAGAGATTGAATCTATTACCAAGGGTCTTTGGAAGGTGCATATGGCTTAATGGTAAACTTGTTTTAAATAGTATATTGTATGGAATAAGTGATGATTTAGTTTTAATAATTTGATTGAGTTAATTAGTGATTTCTAATAAATGTGAAAAGTAGTAATTAAGCATGAGTTTGCATGGGTTGGAATAATAGAGCAAAAAATGGTTAAAGGATTGCATATTTGGGTTCCTATAGAATTTGGAATTCTGTTTACTGAGTTGGCTTTCTTCTCAATCGGGTCATACGCATTCTAGACGCATATAGGTTAACCAACCCGACTGGGTTGATATACATCTCATCGGGGCTCCTGGGTGGAAAATCAACCTGGCTGGGTTAAATGGTGACACGGTAGGGAACTTTTCTCTATTATCCTATATAGTATATGTATAGTATAAATATTAAATGATAATAAGGCACAAGTTAATTACTCATAACACTTCTATTATTTATAAATGATTGCAAAAAACACAATATGATAATACATATATATATTCATGAGCATACATGAGAATATAAGACTAAATTATGACTTTTACTCAGAATTTTCCCTAAACATGTGAAATGGCATGCCTATGAATATTTTAATGCTCTTGCCATGTGAGTGCACTCCATTGACATGCAGACATGATTACATGAATGCACTTCATAATGAATTATGAGTTCATAAATATGTGTGTGTGTGTATAATTGATACCATATAAAATGGTATATTATTTAATGCATATTCTCTTCCATTTAGGTAGCTAAGTATGTTAAATTATTTATATTTTATGTGTTTTTGTCTATTTTATGTATTTATTTGCTTTGTAGGGTAGTTTGGGTGCAAAAAGGAAGAAGGATCAAACAAGTCATGATGCAATGTGTGACTCACAACCAGGTTCACGACTCACAACCAGGCTCACGACTCACAACCAAGCTCACGAGTCACACAAAACTTCACGAGTCACACAAACTTCACAAGTCACACAAAAGTTCACGACTCACACACAAGTTCACGAGTCAGCAGGAATGTCACGAGTCGGAGGGAGATTCACGAGTGAAGACAGTCGGATGCAGTTCACGAGTGAAGATAGTTTGATGGAGTTCATGACTCGTGAAGGTGTTCACGAGTCGGACATGACGCCTGCTCCCAAACGATGCCACCTTTTTTCACCCGATCCTTCAGCCAACCATCAAGACTTTTCAGGATAACTTTCCATGATTGACAACTATTCTGAAGGGACATATCTGTAGACTTAATCTCTATAAATAGGGATCCAAGATGCTGAAAGAAGAGGGAGAGATCAATCAATGTTTTAGTTTTTAGAGAAATATAGTTATTATTTTGGATAAACATTTTTACTTAGCTTTTATTAGATGATTACAAAGGGAAAAGCCAAAGGAACATGAGATAGTTTTCTTTCTCTTGTTTGTCTTTAATTCAATTATATACTTTGGCTAGTTTCCTTTGTACATTATAAATATGCACTAGTATTTATTTAAGACATGTTTATTATTCTTATTATGCATGAATTATGATTTACATCCATTTGTGTGCTTTGATTTGTTATGTATGATTGGCCACCATATTTGGCATGTTAGTCAATTTATTCGCAACGAGAGTTGGAATTCTTTGATGGAAAAACAAATGAATGTACTTGAAGCATTGAATTCCTTTAATTTGACTTAAGGAATTCACTTTGAGGGGTTAAAGAATTGGCATAGAGCTTCATAATTTTTGTTTATCTCTATAATGACATGAGAGTGCTTATAGACTCTAAATAAAAACATCTTTACTGACAACGAGAGTTGCTTTAAAAAATCTTGGCTAAATTCTCCAGTCACTTTATTTATACAATTACTAGAACTTGTTCTTAGATGAATTACTATTTCATAATTTATAATGTATGTTCATACCATCATTTAAGTCATCTTTAATCCAAATTAATTTAATATATTCAAAGTAGTTTAGATATTTAGTTAAATGCATGATCTTTATTTTATTCGTTACCTATCCATCTAGTCTTTGTGATTTCAATACAAAATTTACCCCGTTCCCTTTGGAACGATACCCTACTCATCCTATACACAGTCTAGTGAGACTAAGGGTTCAAATAAATCCCCATTAGATTTTGGCACCGTTGCCGGGAAACGGTTTAAATAAATTTTTATTGATTGATACAAAAGAGTGGATGCTTTAGGATTATATGATATATATTAGTTATTTGATGTATGAATTTTTATGTTGTGTTTGTTGTATTCTTTGTAATTAGAGTTTTTGTAATGATCTTAGACCAAAAATATTTGTGAATTTAACAGGTAATTTATTAAATTCATTTCTTGCACAATAATCTTTCTGTTTAGGATTATTTTTTTTAGTTTAGATTTTATTTGTTCTTTGGCTTATTCCTGGTTATATTTTAAGTATTTTATCATTTTCATTTTTCTTGTCTTATTTCTCCTCTATCTTTTTAACATTTGGATCGAGATTGGTCAAATTTGCAGAAAAGTTGCAGCAAAGGGAAGCTTCACGAGTCGTGAACATGTTACCGAGTCGTGCATAAAATTATCGATTCGAGAAGAGTTTCATGAATAACGCAGAAAGCAATTCTTCACGAGTCGTGAATGTTGGTTCGACTCGTGAACCCTTTTAAATCTGCCAAATAATCCAATTTTTCACGAGTCGTGAAGTTGTGTCCGACTCGTGAACATGTGAACATATGCCTAACTTCTATTCTTCTATTATTTGGTATCTTCGCCTCTACCTTCACCATGATCTTGAGGGGAGTTTTCTTTCTTCTATCATTTAGTTTATTTCTTTTTGTTTTTGTTTTGTTTCTTCACATTGAGGACAATGTGTGTTTTAAGTGTGGGGGAGCATATGTTGTGTGTTGCATGTTTCGTTTCACATTGTTATTTTTTGTTTGGGTGTGTATCTTTTTCTTTATTTAGACTAACCTTTTTCGTAAGTTTTATTAGAAGTATTGCTCATATTGTATATAATATAGGTTGTTATGAAGAGTCATTTGCCTTTTGTGCTCATTTGATTAGTTTTTCAAAGCTTTTGGCATGTATTTTATATTTTCAAGTTATCTATTTTTACTTTTTTCAACATTTTAGGTTATTTAGTCTCTTTACTAACTATGCTTTAAGGTTGGAATATGCTCATTTAGTTTAAGATTTTTGGATTTTAGTTTCCACATGAAAACTATAGCCATAATACTTACCTTTAAGCTTTTCAATAATGGATGAGGACTAGTAAAAAAAGAAAAAAAAATGAAAATAATACAATACAGAAAGATGCATATCCAAAAGTTTAATAAAGTATGGGATGGAGCGTAAAACGCACCCAATACTACATTCTCTTGCTATTCATGGGATAAAGTCTAAAAGTATACCCATGCTTGAAAAAAAAAAAAGAAGAGAAGAAAAAGAATGAAAAATGTAGTCTAAAAATGCCATGATATTGGTTTAAAGGTATGAGTGCTTGAATATTGTCCAAAAAGGCAACTATAGTCTTAAACTCTTAAGTTTTTATGATCAATATTCTTTCTTGAGCATGGTTAGTTTTGAGACTTTATATTCTTGATGTTGGATTTAGTAAACTTAGGTGACTTGCTAACTTAGAATATATATCTTAAGACTTGATTTACTGAAATTTTGAGTGTTTAAGATATTTGACTTCATTTCAATCTTGTTTAAAGTGAATATTGAGCAATGCTTTATAATTTAACTTACTTAGTCTAACTTGGGATTAAATTTTCTCACTTTTCTCTTGCTTGGGGACAAGCAAGGTTTAAGTGTGGGGGAATTAGATACCATATAAAATGGTATATTATTTAATGCATATTCTCTTCCATTTAGGTAGCTAAGTATGTTAAATTATTTATATTTTATATGTTTTTGTCTATTTTATGTGTTTATTTGCTTTGTAGGGTAGTTTGGGTGCAAAAAGGAAGAAGGATCAAACAAGTCGTGATGCAATGTGTAACTCACAACCAGGTTCACGACTCACAACCAGGCTCACGAGTCACAACCAAGCTCACGAGTCACACAAAACTTCACGAGTCACACAAACTTCACAAGTCACACAAAAGTTCAAGACTCACACACAAGTTCACGAGTCAGCAGGAATGTCACGAGTCGGAGGGAGATTCACGAGTGAAGACAGTCGGATGCAGTTCACGAGTGAAGATAGTTTGATGGAGTTCATGACTCGTGAAGGTGTTCACGAGTCGGACATGATGCCTGCTCCCAAACGATGCCACCTTTTTTCACCCGATCCTTCAGCCAACCATCAAGACTTTTCAGGATAACTTTCCATGATTGACAACTATTCTAAAGGGACATATTTGTAGACTTAATCTCTATAAATAGGGATCAAGATGCTGAAAGAAGAGGGGGAGATCAATCAATGTTTTAGTTCTTAGAGAAATATAGTTATTATTTGGGATAAACATTTTTACTTAGCTTTTATTAGATGATTACAAAGGGAAAAGCCAAAGGAACATGAGATAGTTTTCTTTCTCTTGTTTGTCTTTAATTCAATTATATACTTTGGCTAGTTTCCTTTGTACATTATAAATATGTACTAGTATTTATTTAAGACATGTTTATTATTCTTATTATGCATGAATTATGATTTACATCCATTTGTGTGCTTTGATTTGTTATGTATGATTGGCCACCATATTTGGCATGTTGGTCAATTTATTCGCAACGAGAGTTGGAATTCTTTGATGGAAAAACAAATGAATGTACTTGAAGCATTGAATTCCTTTAATTTGACTTAAGGAATTCACTTTGAGGGGTTAAAGAATTGGCATAGAGTTTCATAATTTTTGTTTATCTTCATAATGACATGAGAGTGCTTATAGACTCTAAATAAAAACATCTTTACTGACAACGAGAGTTGCTTTAAAGAATCTTGGCTAAATTCTCCAGTCACTTTATTTATACAATTACTAGAACTTGTTCTTAGATAAATTACTATTTCATAATTTATAATGTATGTTCATACCATCATTTAAGTCATCTTTAATCCAAATTAATTTAATATATTCAAAGTAGTTTAGATATTTAGTTAAATGCATGATCTTTATTTTATTTGTTACCTATCCATCTAGTCTTTGTGATTTCAATACAAAATTTATCCCGTTCCCTTTGGAACGATACCCTACTCATCCTATACACAGTCTAGTGAGACTAAGGGTTCAATTAAATCCCCATCAATAATGAGTTTAAAGTTATGGAAAGTGAAATGATGCCTATAAAGATAATTAAAACTGCTAGTATTTGATGCCTGTTTATAGTACTTGGTAGTACGTGGATAGATAGGCATGCCTATAAAGATAATTAAAACTGCTAGTATTTGATCTCATTTGGGTTTATAGTTTATCCCCATTTGGGACCATAGTCTCAATCCCGTTTGGATCTACAGAATTTTGATACTTATGGATATCCACGTGATCGATAGCTTTGGGTATCCATAACATCTGTTATCCACATCTATAGAGTTTAGGCAAGCATTCACAAAAGGATGTAAATTAAAAGTGGAAAGTCATGTGACTGATTATTCAATGATAATGAATAAATACAATGGTTATTTATATGTATGTGTACCTACATATGAATTTATATTATTGAACAATGAACATTGTGTAATTATGTGTTATTGTTCATTCGGTGATTTACTTCCATTTTTCCTTTGATATTGCATGAATTACTTGAAACTATCTATCTGCATACTTATTTTACTTGTATGTTTGGCAACAACTGTTGTGAGTGGCTGTTCAAAATTTATGGTTCCTAATAAGCCTTTGAGCTTAGCACGAATATCTTATTCGTGTAGGTACTTTAAGAGAGGTGTCATAGGCACAAAACTTGCAAGTAGAAGGTCAACACAAGACTTAGAGAATTTTGATGTAAACGGTTATTTTGTTAATGTTTTGTATTGGTATATGATTTTTGTAAAGATGTTTGTAAGGTAATAGTAAGGAGCAATTTTGTTATGTAAAATGTAGTATTGTTTTTTTGTATACATGTAAAAGATAACTGTAGATTAGAGTGATGCACATAAATTTGTATATAACACAATCATGTGATAATCAAATAGAGTCAGGTTATGCATGTTAAATTATGGTGGTAATGTGTAGGAACATGCTTAATGCTTATGACAATGCATGAATGCTTGAGATAGATATGAGTCCTCGGTTAATCGAATTTTTCTGTAAAGAGGGCATTACAAGGGGCATGATAGGAAGGCAATTCCTAGTAGGTTAAATTAGGACATAAATCTAATAAGATCATGGAGTTCGAATTGGTTTCAATCCTTATTATTGCCCTATCATATTAAAACCATTCATTGTGATCTCATACATAATTGCCATATCAACAAACAACTAAGTCAATACCACATCCATTAAGCGGGTCATTTTTTTATCTTGAAGAACTTTACTCTTTCCTAGGGCATTGGGCATTTTTAGCCTGCCTAAAAGATAGGAACTTTGACCCTTTGGCCCTTTGAATTCTTAAAAATACAAGACTTTGTCCTCTCATTTTATTGTGGTGACTTTTATTAAGGAAAACTAAATTCCTTTATTTAGAAAACACCAATTAGTAATTTACTTAAAACGTCCAAGAGGAATTTTAAACTTTTCATATTGAACCATTTTGCTATTTTTCTACTTATTAGAAGATACATGTAATTTATATAACCAATGACTAAAAATCTTACTTCATCAATAATCTAAAGGGAATCACTACAAGAAAATTCTCAAATACCGACGAAAAATTTTTCGTAGGCAATTCCCGACGGAAAAATGTTTTCCGTAGGGAAAAATGTCTGAAAATATATATTTTGCGACGGAAAAATAAATCCGTCGTAAATAATGGAAGGAAATTTGCCGCCCAAATTTATCGACGGAAATTAGCGACGGATTCGTAAAAATTCATCGTAAATTTGGCGCCAATATTTCGCGACTAAATTCCACACGAAATTTACCGACGGAATCCTCATTCCGTAGGTAAATTACCGACGGAATCGTATTTCCGTAGGGAAATTACCGACGGAATTATGTTTCCGTAGGGAAATTACCGACGGAAAAGTAATTTCCCTACGGAACAATAATACCGTAGGTAAATTACCTACGGAATAATTTAGTAATTATATTAATAATATTAATAATAAATTTAGTAAAAATCTAAACTAAATTCATGTAAATTTTTATTTAGTAATTATATTAATAATAAATTTTTATCTAAATAATTTAACATATAAATATGTAATTATTATTATTATTATTAATTAAAGTGACTAATTAATTATGTTAACATATTAATTTAAATAATATCTAGGTGTGTTTCAAGCAAACGAAAATGCCTAATTATTGTGCTAATGCTTACCATTTGTGGACTTGTAAAATAAATGCCTAAATTTATTACATTACGCCTTTTTTTCCTTAAAAAAATAATTAGGGATTGAATGACTGGATTTATGAATATCACTTCTAATTTTAATGATTGAGACTTTAATAATTTTTTGAATTGAGTATAATTCGATTTTTACTATGTTCCAATATAGAATAACAGGGTTTGTTGTTTATGGGAAATGAAATTTCTACACACAAGTACAATTTTTTTTATTAGTCAGTAATAATTCAGTGCGAGCATATATTTAAACTGTCTTATTGCTCATTTATATTTAGTTGAACGATTTAAATATACGCACACCACATGCATGTCTGTAACTAATCACAACCCTTTATTAGTTATTAGTTGGTGAGTCCAAGTTGAAACAAATTTTTATAATTTTCAGTTGATTATACATAATGTTTTTTTTGAAAATTAAGAAAAAGGGTTTGGTATGGGGCTTGAACTAATGATTTTGAATTTGGCCCCATTGACTCTGAAACGGCTAAACCCTTTCTGCTTTTGGACTAAATCAAAACGGCTGAACCCATTCATTAATTAAACAAATACAGGTTTACTGTATCCGTGCCACTAAAGTCATAAAATAAATCACAATTTGTAGGTTTCTATACTTCGGTTAAAAATTTAAATTTCCTTATTTAAATCTGACAGTTAAACGATTTTACATATTAATTCGATAGAAGCATACTAAGATGTGCAAAATAAGTTGTATATGTGGTCGTAGATTTTAATTGAATTGGTCTGTACTTTATATATATATATATATATATATATATATATATATATATATATATATATATATATATATATATATATATATATATATATATATATATATATATATATATATATTACGTCCTTGATTTAGCTTTGTTGATCATGTAGTTATGAAGGTGGCTTTCTGATATCTACATATGATGTATGCAGTATTTATTAATTGTCAAAGGTCTGGCTCATTCCCATTATTATGTACAAATAAGAAAATTAATTAATAATAATAATAATAATAATAAATAATATCTAGGTTTCTAGAAGAACTTTTTAGAAAAAAAAAATGTAAAAGGTGGGATTTAAAATGCGTGGTTAAAATTAAAAGGAAAAGAAGAAGAAGAAGAAGAAGAATCGGGACAAATCGAATCGAATCATTTCACTGTATGGTATATAAAATTCAAATTCAAAACCTTATATAAGAGAAATAAATGTTAAAATAATTGAATAATAGTTTAATTAACATATTTTTTACGTGCACTTTTGATAAATACATACGTGAAGAAAATTGCATAATTGGAAGAAATTTTATTATATTTTCTTAATATGTATAATTGAAAATATATTTATCAATGTGGGATACTTTTTGCTCCCCCTGGAAAAAAAAGCGCTTGACTACCATAATACTATTAGTTTGATAATTGCTAAATATTTTTTATATTATATTTCTTTTTTTATATAATATGTATAAGTATTTTTTAAAAAATTCCGTATTAGTGAATTCATTGTAGTTTAGACCTAAATGTATTTATTGGAAAGTAATAGCCTCACAATATTAAATTATAGGAAGATTTAACATTAACAGATTTCATTTCTTGTTTCAGTAATGGAAATTATAATTTTTTTTGTTCATGGGTAACAATATAACAATATAAAAAAAATAAAAGAATTAATAGCCAAGTATTTAGAAGTTGAAATTCTATTACCAAGATCCAAGTATTTTAATTATGGCCTGACTGAAATTATATAAAAAGAGATATAACATAATAATGAGTTGGACATTTAATTTTTTTTAGGCAGTTGATCATGGAAGGACCTAGCAATAACTGGACACAATTAATAACCATATTTAAAGTAAGAAATAACATAGCAATTAAAAGTTATATTGTTTAAATAATATCTATATATATATATATATATATATATATATATATATATATATATATATATATATATATATATATTCTATTTTATCTTCATTTTCGTTGATATTATAATTTGTACTTTGTATAATTCAGGTTAGCATGGGGTAGGTTTTAAAGGTTTTCTTAATTACACTGAATTAATTTTACTGCTAAAATATCTTATTCGAAACCGTTTAATAGATTTTAATTGCTGATAATGTTCGTTTAAATTTAAATATATAATTTTGTTTATTTGTTAAAATCTTGAATGCAAATAAGAAAATTTTAAAAGTATGCCTCATTGTCTCATGGGATTTGTGCAACTGCCTCTAATATATTGTTGAGGCTTTAGATGATAACAATTTATTGCTCTCTTTTGAATTGCAGCCTCGTTTTCTTTTCACGATCTGGTTTTTTAACTTGCAGTTTCATTGAAGCTCGTTGGTCGATTATTCTTGGTCATGTAATTTTAAGCAGCTTATGTTTCTGTCATTTTCTCAGCATTTAATGTTATAGTTTAGTTTTCTCTGTGTCTCAGATACCACTTATCATAGCAAAAATAGCCCCAAAGAACCTTCGTGGGGGACTTACCGCGCTGAATCAGCTCATTATTGTTATACGGGGATCTGCTTCATTCTTGATAGGAAGTCTCATTTCATGGAGAGCGTTAGCTCTAGTCGGTCAATTTCTGATTCTGTATGGTGATTTCTTGTTGAATTGAATTGTTCCAGATACTGAAAACCGATTGCCTGCTAATAAGAATACTTTCTTAAAATATATAATATTTTTAGTGACGGAATAGTGACGGTTAATTCCATCGTAACTTTTTTAGCAATAGGCAAATTTACCGACGGAAATATACTTCCGTCGTTAAATTTGCCTACGGATTTTATAATTCCGTCGGTAAAATTGCAGACGGACGATATAATTCCGTCGGAAATTTACCTACGGTAATTTTACCGACGGAAAATATTTCCTTCGCCATTTTCCGTCGCTAAATTCCGTCGGCAATTTTATTTCCCTACCGAAATTCACTCAATGCCGTCGGGAATTTCCGTCGGTAAAGTGAATTTTTCTTGTAGTGAATGGGAGCAAACATACTTACAAAAACATGTTATGGTCAGAAAAGTAATGCCATGGCAATCCCACAAGATTAAAATAATTCATCATTCACGCACATCATAAAGATAAAAAATACATGTAGGAAAGAACCATATATAATTGGGGTTTCTCTGGAAAACAAACCCAAGAGACTTGCGGTTGAGAACTAATTTGTTCATGAGACCACATAAAAACACTTTCAACCTATATCCGTTTTTATTTTTTTTGTAAAAGTCAAATTATTAATTGAAAAATCCTAAATTTAAGTGTGTAATGTGTTTGTTTTTCAAATAAATTGAAAGAATTTTTATTATGTATATTAAAAAAATAATAAAAGGAGTTATTATGAATAATTTTTTATATTTGATTAAAAATATGAAATTCTTTTAGGAAGAATAAAGATGATTTATTTTTCAAAACAAAGATATAAAATAAAGATGATTTCAAATAATGTTTTATATTTGATTAAAAATATGAAATTCTTTTAGGAAGAATAAAGATGATTTATTTTTCGAAATAAAAATATAAAATAAAGGTGATTTCAAATGATTTGAATGTGCTAACAAGGCGGCTCACTAGAGGTGAGCATGAATGAGTAAAAAAATTAACCAATCTATTAATATCAATTTTTTAAAATTACTAACCATTAACCAGTCTATTATATTCGATTAACCAGTTTTTCGATTTTGATTTTTTTATTTGGTTAACTAATATTTTTCAATTAATCATTAAAATTTATAATAAAAAATTATATAAAAAATTAGACAAAGTTTAATTCATTTTCAAATTTGTAAAGTAATTTAATATAAAAATTATAAAATAAATATAATTTACTAACCCAAATTCATGTTTTATAAATTAATTGCTAATATTATAAAATAGATTTGATATTTATTGAAAATTAATATGTTTGATTTTAAACCAAATAAAATTTTAAATAATATTAAATATTATAACATAAATTTTAAAATATAAAAAAAATTATTAAATATTGTTAAGTAAAATATGAACATCAATATATGATAAAAAATAATATATATAAAAGTTAATTAGATATTATATGTAAATATTATTATATAATTAAAGATAACGATATAATATGAATTTACTTTAAAGTATTATATAAATTTTATAAAAAATATAAAAAATTAAGGTATAAAAATAAAAATATTATTTAAATATATTTTAAAGTATTATTTTATATAAATTTTAGAGAGAAATAAAAAATAATTGAAGATATATATATATATATATATATATATATAAACCGGTTAACCGTAAATTAACAGTTAACTGATACTTAAAAATTTAAACCGTAATTATTAATTAAAAATTTAAAAATTAAAAATCGTAATCGAATTTATCAAATAAAAATTAATTCGAAAATTGGTTAGCTATATTTTGGATTTTTTTTGCTTGGGCGCACTCTGCTGTAAAAGCAATTTTTGTATACTTATTGGCTTGATGCCTCCTTTTTGTTTAGTTGTAATTTTAGCTAATAATTGTTCTTCTTTTGCTGTCAATGAGAACGAATGACGTTAGTTTCGGTGTCGATGGAACGTATTGGCTCACGGTTAGATTTATCATTCTTCTTGTTGTTTCTAATTTTTTTTTTTTTTTGCTTGGTTTCATAAAGTTTGAGTTTCAAGGTGTATATATCTTTCGGAAACTGTTTTATTCCATTTTTTTCTCAAAAAAAAAAATAATATCTAATTATAACTACTCATTTAATTTAAAAATGAGTGTCCACTTTACTGTATCAAACCAAAATTAAAAAAATATTAAATACGATAAATTTCAATACGATGCCATTCCAAAAACAAAAAAGACAATTAATAGATTAATTGGTTGAAAAAAAAATTAAATATTAATTGTACTTTTGAAAATGGAATAAATATTCTACTTTTGGGAAGTTGACACTTATTTGCACGGTCATTGAAATCGGTTTGCCTATTTGATTGAATTTTCAATAATGTAAAATATTTACTATTCTGGTCTAGTAGATAGAAAAAATGTTATTTTCTTCAATTTCATAAAACAAATGTTTATACTCTTAGCAAAATTATAAATCATAATTGATTTATAGTTTTATTTATTTTAACACTTGCAACTTTATAAAATAATAGTATTTTTTCATTTAAATACAATTTTATATCTTTTAAATTTTATTTCTTATTTTTTTATTATTGCCTATACAAAATATATTTTGTGTTAAATATTCAATTGACTTTAAGAAATAAATATAATAAAAATGATGACAATAAATTATTAAAACTAATTTATTAGTTTTGTCAATATTTTGAACTCTAATTTATAATTTATTATATTTAAATTAAATTAATATAAATATTTTTTAGGTATAAAAAATTTAACATGAAATATGTAATATTTATATTTTAGGTAATTTTATTTTTATCGAATGCCACGGTTGAATATTCAATGTGTGAACATCTAATTTCACCCATTTCTTGTTGGATATAGTTCTAAACAACCATGCTTAGTGAATATGCATTTTTAAAAAATAAATACTTATTCTAACAGAGAAAATATTATTTAAATATCAGCTGTAAAAATTGAACCCAAAATTTTTCGGCACTTTTACCATTTCATTTCGTTTCTTGCGTTTCAGTATTAATATTAATAGCCAAAAAAAAATTGAAATGAAAATCAGACAAATAAAATGAAGACCTCAAAAAAATAAATAAATAAACAAGAAATGGAGACAATCAAAATAAAAAGCAAGCAAACAGATAATTCCCCACCGTCAGATCATATTCAAAACTGACGTGTAGAGGTCGAAAGCAGCCCAACCAACAAACTAGTACTTGTAAACGGCGAAGATCTTCTAATCAAACTTATTTATTATTATTTTTTTTTTTTTAAGAAAAAACGATTATGTAGAAGAAGAAGAAGAAGAAGAAGAAGGAGGAGGAGAAAATCAAAAATATCTTTTCTGTGCTGTCTTAGCTATGGCGCTCTCTGCAACAATTGTTACTACAACCGGGTCTCCTTCCGTTCTTTGTTCATCCAGTAGACACACCATATCGCTTTCACCTTTAAATTCCGTCTCTTTTCGATTTTCGAGATCAAATTTCAGCCTTATAAGACTTGTCTCTGTTCGATCAACTTTGTCTCCAGGTATTACTTTGCCATTCAGTTATGCTTAATTAGTTTCGTAATCAATCGAAGCGGTTTTAATGGTTCTGTTATGATTCTTATTTAAATTTTAGCTGCCCCAGCGGCGGAGGGGATTGCGCCAGCGATTTCGCTGACGGACAACGCGTTAAAGCACTTGAATAAGATGAGGAAAGATTGGGATGAAGATTTGTGTTTGAGAATCGGAGTTAAACAAGGCGGATGCTCAGGCATGTCTTATACTATGGAATTTGAAAATAGAGCTAACACCAGACCTGATGATTCTGTCATCGAGTACAATGGTTTTGTCATTGGTAATCACTCTGAATTTTATTAGCTTTTCTTTACCTTGTGTTAGATTTTTTTTAACTCTTCTGGCTCTGCATCAACTTCGAATTGAGGTAGAATTTTATTTATTTTTCATACTGACGTACCTGAGAAATAAGTGCATAATAACCATGATAATTTCATGTTCTATGTTTAGTTTCACTTTAATTTTCAGTACAGTTAAGTAAGTGACTCTCACTGTCACACTATATGTTTATTTTCTTGAATTTCTCTCTATGATTATTGTTATTCCCGCGGGCAATTTGTTATATAGAAGTTATTGTCTAGTTAATATAGCTGAAAGTCACAGATAGTGCATTTCTGTTAACAAACTAATTTTTGCTAGGATATTATGATTGAAAATCTCTGCCTAAATGGTTTATTGCTTTCTCTACATTTGCGAATTTCTTTATCCTCATCGTTTTTCCAGTTTTCCTGTGACTATTCAAGTGCTTAGAACATTTCAAATGGCTTTATGGTTGGCAAGCCTTGAGGTTGCATCTATTCCAGTTCAGTGACCAGTTTAGATTTCAAAAGGCTTATATTTTCAGCATTTTTTACATATTTCTTGGTTAAAAAGAGCAGTCTCCTCTTGAATATATTGATTAAGGCAATGAAATTCTTTCTTAAGTAGATTTGGAATCTGTTGGCCATATTAAGTCCAACTCAGCTATACAGCAGTTTCCAACTGCTTTTTGCAGTAACATCTAAAAGGCGCTTTTTTCAAAAAGGCAGTTTCCACCTCGATGCCAATAAAAACTTATAATTGGAAAATTTTCCCATATATTTTTTTTTAATTGGCAAGTTTGATGCTTCAGTTATAAGTTTCCAGTACCTATTCGGGCTCTGTGAATTTGCAAGCTCCTATCGTTCCTTTTTCAGTATATATATTTCAAATATTACCAGTGCCAGTGACAGCATGGTGTTGCTTTCTTGGTTTCAATTTTACTCCAATGCTTAAATTAAAGCCAGAGTCAGAGAGGAAAAATCTTTGATATATATAATTCCAATATTCATGTTGACTCTGAGTGCATATATGAGGTAGATGTTGGGTGTCAGTCTGATTCCTTAAGAGCCTGTGTGATCCCTAAAAAACAATGAATAGCTTGCATAACCTATCTAAAAACATAAGGGAATAACATTCAAGTTCTTCAAGTCAATTTTGATGCTGTACCCTAAGATGATAAAAATTACATCCTTTATGTTCAAGTTCAGCACCAAAGCCAGGTGTTGTGAGGTTCATCACAAGTTTGGGGTCTGACAACTTGATATGCATTACCAGAATATTAATAACTAATAAAGAGATATCAAACATGTTATTTTAAGGTCAAAGGAAGATAAAAAACCATAGAGTATAATTCTTAAGAAGCAAGAAGTACCGGACAACTGGTAGCTAGTAGTTGGATTAGGAAGGGGATGAAAAACATCAGGAGTTCTTATACATTCACTCGTATGTGTCTGGAATCATTCATGGGATTGGATACATATCAAATCCATATTTACTTGGAAGCATGCCAAGTATCACTGAAGTCTGCCCGCTGCTTTCATTTGGAAGAGAACTGTAACTTTATCCAATAAAGTAACTTAGGATTCAAGGTGCTTCTAAAGCGATGCAGCATAGACAGATGTGACTGCGTACAGAATGCAATGCTCTAAACTGTGGAGGGTGAGATGTATGACATATATTCAGTTTAGAACTGAGAAGCTTGATAATCAAATTTACTAAACTATGCACTATAAAATAATGTAAATACTTACTGTAAAGTATGCACTAATGTGCTAACTTTAATAAATTAAGCTTTAAACAGTAACTGCATCAATTTCACGTCAGATGAGATATGATGGGTCTTGTCTTGTAAACATTTGTAATCTCATCTTGTAAATCATCAATTTTTAGACTTTGGTAATTTGAAGTGCTTCTTTTGTATATTTGTCCTTTGTTTTAGTTTACCGAAATTCAATATAAAGGATCTACTGCTAACTGTTTGACTCTTAGATAGTATTTTACCAAGAGTGGGGAAGATCAATGGCTTAATACTACTTGTGGTTGCCAAAATTATTAGTAATCCTCTGTTACAGTTACTACCTTTCAGAACTTAAGAGAAAATAATTACTATCTGCATCATGAACAATGTACTGAAATAATTCAGCAGTCTCTCTCTGCATGGAAGATCACATGTAGTTCAGCTGTTCAAGAAGCTCGCGAATTCCAAATTACTCAGCTTATGTGAAATATGAAATTATTGTCTGCAAGTTCATGATTGTGGTATGCTTATTCCTTATAATATCTGTAATCTACTTACAAAATCACTTTTTTTTTCTGTTTTTGCAGTTTGTGATCCGAAGAGCCTCCTATTCCTATTTGGGATGCAATTAGATTACAGTGATGCTCTAATTGGTGGTGGTTTCTCTTTTAAAAACCCAAATGCTACACAAACATGTGGCTGTGGTAAGTCCTTTGCTGCAGAGATGTGAAATGATGTACACAGAACATAGCACTTGTGTATCAACTTTCTGGTTGAAGCTATGTTGGCTGGCAGACATAGCATCTTCATAGTTCCTGAACTCGTTTGTAACAATGTGCTTCAGAATATACCTAGTTTAAGAATATGATAGCTGCATGGGTATCTAACTCATATGGGCCATTTGGGGCCAATCTGCGGGTTGATTGGGGCAATATCACGAATATGGTCAAATTTTGCCACCTCCACCTGTTTAAGAATATGATAGCTGCATGTAGTGCTTTTTCTGGCATTGAAATTTTATTTGATGTTGGTTCACTTGCATAAACAGTGCTAGAAAATGGTGAAATAGCATTCTTTTTATACGTTTTGGGTAGTTTTTGAAAAAAAAAAAACTGCAATTGTTTTTCACAAATGTTGGGCTTAATCAAAGCTCTCTGTTGGGGTGTTGTGGGGGATTTCTAGTACCCTATTACTTGATGTTGCTAGTCTCTCTTGGCTATAGTAGTTTGCATGGTTACTTCTCCTAAACATGCCAAAGCTCTTGCTTTATTTGTTTGGCTTAAGGTTTTGTCTCTAATGTTTGAGTTAAAAAAAAAAAAAGCAATATTACCCTCTATATTTTTTTATTGGCGTAATATTACTTTTCATCAAAAGAAATTTGCCCATTTTATGCCACGTGTTTGCTTATTCAAGTGCTACATATCAAGAAATTGTTGAAAGAGAGACAAAATTGTCCCAATTTTTAAATATAAAATGTAATAGTGTCCATATTGCACTTTTTATATGAAAAAAAAAAGTTAAAAGTTAAAATAAGTGTGAATGTAAAACATATTTCATAGTTATATATATATATATATATATATATATATATATATATATATATATATAAGCGCACTTAAATACTAACATAGAAGGGAATGATGAAAGAAAATAATAGTAAAGAAATGAAAAAGGATGGGATTCTATTTATATTGTATCTAAGATCAATTTTGGAGATTTTTACCCTACGACTTCTATAGTGGCTTTTAAGTTTTTAATCTAATTAATTTTACTTTAACCTATAAAACTTATATGGCTTTCAAATCTATATAAAGTATTAGGATTCTTTTTGACCGAAATGAGACGCATTATGAACAAATAAAATAAAAAGATGAAACATAATCTATTTTTATACGTACTTCATTTTTTATTTTAAAATATAAAATTTTTACTCATAGGTGGTAATGAGTTCAGTTGGTTATAAATGGATTAAAATTTTATAGATCATAAATAGAACATGTTGGGTCATAATATAAATGTGTTATTATTAAATGAGTTAGGTTATAAATTAATCAAATTTTATGATATTATTTTTTAAATATTTTTATTAAAAAAAATATTAGGTATTGATATTTCCAAAAATATCAAAAATGAAAGAAAGAGATGAAAAATCTGATAGAATGAAATCTTTTGAAACCTACAAGGAAAGGAGCGCCCGGTCGAATCGGTGTAAGCACTTCAATGGTTAAATTAGTAGATGACTTAGAGAGAGAAACAAGAGAAAAAGATTTTTAGAGAGATAAAAATATTACCGGGAACCTTCCATGATTTCTCTATTTATTGTATTCTAGTGGCGATAGGTTAGTAGGCTTTCAAGTGCCTAAAACAGTAACCTATGGCAATGACATGACTATACTGTAGCAATAATACCAGTTAGGTAGACGTTACCAAACGAAGATATGGAGGCCATATCTTTAAACTGATGTGATAATATGTCATATCAGCCTGATCGGATTGACTTTGGTGCCTTTGGGCTTTCATTTGAGTTGGGCTTTTGGGCCTAAGGACTCAATTACAAAAGGATGTTATCATTTGTCCCCTATAAATCAATCTGATTGGCACTTAAAAACTCTGCATTTTGATAATTGAAAGGATAAGGTTCATTTCAAATTTGAATTTCAAATTTTGAATGAACCCCTTCATTTGGACGGACGTCAGTTGCTACAAGCAATGTTGCATTTATCTTGCCCTTAATAGCTCCTATAAACTCGAGACACCTGGCATTTTTCCAATAGGCACATCAAGCTTGCCGGGTAAGTCACCATTTTCCTTATATATGGGTGTAGGGTTTTTTCTTTCACACTTTTGCAAAATTCTCAGGCTTTTTTCCCTTCTTTTCACTTAGATTTTGGGGCTTCGGAGTTCTTCACATTTCAACATTTCATTTTCAAGTTCTTGGCCAATTTCATCAAGTAAGCTTTTTTTACTTGTATGAGTTCCTTTATTTTTATTTCATCTCCTTCATCTTCTGAGTCGACATCTTCATCGTCTTCTTCATCACCAAAGTTAAACGTTTTTTAAGACCATTCTAGAGTTTGCTTCTTGGGATCAAATTAGGAACTTTTTTTTTGAAATTGTACCTCTTATAATGACTTATAGTAGTAGCATTTCGAGTGGGAGTGGGGACGGTTTGGATACAGAATTTCTTGAAAAGCGTCGAGGGAAAGAACCTATAGTTGAACATACTAAGGTTACTACTGCCATATTGAATGACCTCAAGATAAGTTATAAATTTTCGGAGAGCGTGCTGACTCTGGTTTGCCCTTTATCTATATTTATTTTCGATGGTCCATTTAGGGAGAATGATAATGAATGGTTTATATGCCATCAGGGTAGTTTGAAATACGGTTTGCAATTCTCCCTACCTTCTTTAGATGGTGGTATTCTTAGGGGTTATGAGGTTGCTCCTAATCAGCTAAATCCAAATGGATAAAGGTATATTACCTATTTTAAAATTATCTGTGAGAAAGTGTAGGTAGTTCCTTCCCTGGGATTATTTTCCCATTTCTTTTATCTTTCTAGTTATGATGGTGGGAATGAGTATCACTTATCAAGTAGGCAAAAAAGAAGATTATTTACTCTTTCTACTTCCCTTAAAAGGTTCAAAAGCATATTCTTTTTAGTTAGGAATAAGGGAGATTTTGGAGTGAGCCTATGCTAATTGGATAAACCACATAATTTAAAGGATTTAATGACTAATTTTTTTTATAACTTCAAGCCAAAAATTAGGGTCTTAATGAAGTATATTAAGGATCACCAGGGCAAACCAATCGATTCTGATTTTTTATTGGCTTTTTTATATAGGCCGACAATTCTTGAGGCCAATCACCTTATTCCCGATCTTCCTGAGATTGATCATAAGCAAATTGTCATGTGATATTTTTTTGTGATTTTCTCTTTCTTATCTAATTCCTTTATATTTTTCGTATGTAGTCTCCATGGATGTTAATTTTGCAAAGAAGGTATCGGAGAACATCGAGAAGAATCTCAAAAAGAAAAAATAGAGAAAATCTTACTCGAAATGTGATAAATCTGCTCGTCTTAAGAAATCTTGTAAAGCTTTAAGGTTGGTCCTTCGAGAATAGCCTAAAGAAGTCATAGAGATTTTTCTTCAAGATGAGGCTAAAGAAGTCACAAAAGCCATCACTACCCCTCCTACTAGGAGCAACATTGAGACCCAAACTACACTTGAGGCTCAACCTATGCTCGATTTTGCAAGGTTTTCATCTAAGCATACTCCCTCTGAGGGGTGTTCTACCATTCTAACTCCCTCATCCTTACCTAGGATTGAGGCTTAACTATGAGGGAGATCTTGTAGCATAAGTTTGGGGATAAGTGTTCCATTCAAAAATGCCTAAGTGCTTGATTTTATTAGTCAAGGACTAATGTTGGAGAAGGATTTTAACGAGATAGGCCATGTTTCCTCACTCTGTAAGGAGCTAGCAGAGATTAACTTTGAATCCATGAGGGTAAGTGATGCAACGCAGGTTGGGAGAGTATACGTTTGGCATAAAATTATTTTCTTTGGGCTTTCGTCCTCATGGCATTAAAATGTATCATGTTAAGTGGAGGTGGTATGCCACCTATATACATCTCAATCAACACCTGATCTTTCGATATGGGACTAGGGACTTAGAGGATGCCTTCTGCATCATACTCCCCTCCTTAGAATACAGGCGCACCTGTGCCTAAGGATGTACTCAGAGGTTGAATCCATAACATGATGGCCCGTACCGCCAACTTTGATACCATCTGAATCAACACAATTTTGGAGGGCACACGTTTGGCATGAAATTGTGCACTTTGGGCTTTTATCCGTATGGCTTTAAAATGCGTCATGCGAAGTGGAGGTGGTTCACCGCCTATATACTGCTCAAAAAATACCTGATCTTTTGATATGGGACTAGGGACTTAGAGGATGCCTCCCACATCAATAAGTCATTTTTATGTTTACATTTTTCATGAAAAAGTTTTTCTAATAGCTTACTTTCATTAGGTTACGTAAAAGGCAACGCTTTCGAGGAGGTAATTGGAAGACGAGACCAATGCCAAGTGGGAGTTAAAAGAAAAAATAGAAGCTGCTAAGAAATAATTCGAAGATAAATTACAAGCTATCAGCTTGAAATATTTGGTTAAGAATGCAAACCTCTGCAGTCAGATCAATCATCTTCAAAAAGAGATCGGTTCACTTTGCTCAGTTGTTGAAGATCTTCAAAATAAGAAAAGGTATCTTCTTGAACTCCATAAAGGAGAAATAGAGCATTAGAATAATAAGTTAGCTGAGCAAGTGGGAGCCGTGCAATTTGAAATGATCAATAAGATCATTTAAAAGTGTTGAAAACATTTTCTCGAAGGAGATTTTAGTTTTATGAAAGATCCTGCTTCACTTTCAGAACTTCTGATCGACGAAGAGGAATTGAAAGAAAATGAAGAGAATGTAAATGTAGAGAATTAGGTTTTCCTTCTGTATCCAAGATTACTCTTAAATGAAATACTTGGTTTTTTTCACAATTTTCTATATTTCTATTAAATGATAAACGCAAAAGAAATATATGTTTGATTGGAATACTTGGGGAATTATCTTGTACTGATCTCATAGATCGGGAATTACTTTACATCATGTATTGTTTGAGCACCTCTACATTCCAAGATCTAGGTATTTCAAATCAATCCATTAACATTAGTCGGTATGTGCTTTTACTTAGCACTTTCACTATTTCATAAGGGCCATCCCAGTTGGGCATGAGTTTCCCAACACTCGCATTTCCTATGCTAATTTTTGCTTTTCTTAAGACCAAATCTCCAACATTCAAAGTTCGAAGCCTTATCTTGTTGTTATGATATCTAGCCATTCTTTGTTTGTAGACTGCAATCTTTGTACAGGCATCTTATCTTTTTTCTTTAATGAGATCAAAGACCTATCTTCTTTCTTGCTCATTCTCTTACTTGGAAAAAAAGTCAACCTATAGGATGGAATTTCGATTTCTATTGGTATAACGACTTGCAATCCATATACTAAAGAAAATGGTATTGTAATACCCTTATCACTTCTATTACTGTACCGACGTACTATAAGCCGGAATTTTTTTTACCAACCTTTGCTTAAACTTCTAAAGCCACCTTTTAAAAATCTTAAGGTTATACTTAAGTTCAAAATACTTTAAAGGTTCGTCGATGACCTATAACTATTTAAATCACTATGCGCTTAATAAAATTTTGGCAATATAACAGCTATATATTGCACTAGCCCTCTGAAAAACAAACACCCAGCCTCTCAGAGGTACAATAAAAATAATATAATCCTTCAATACTCATCATCTCATCATATCTATCATGCCATCCATTTCTTTTCCATACCATATTCACCTATATCTTACACATACATTCGTTCACATCTACAAAATCTCAATTTACATCACAAACCATTCAATATTACAACCCAAAATGTTAACTCTTACAATATTACAACCCAAAATGTTAACTCTTATAATACATATTTACAAATATCCAAACCCATACGTATTATTTACATATATACATGCCACAAAAATATAAGTTCTATTGCTATCAGAAGAAATCCTGCAAGGTGTACTCTTGCCCCCGCTCCTACGTACCTGCACGCAGTCATAACTAAGCGCTGAGGACTTGACATGCCCAGTGGTGACTAACAATCTAAATATTTCTTACAATTATCTCACATAGTTCAATTATGCAAAAATTTTCATCTTTAAATTTTCAAGCAAAACTTAAATAAACCATTAACCTTTCTTTTCAAATATCATTTTTATTCATCCAATGCTTATTTATTATTAAGTTATACACTTAATTTAGAACTTTTACTTGTATTCAATTTAGTCCCTTTGTATCATTAAATTATAAATTTAATCTTATTATGCTTTTTTTCAATCTTTGAGCTATTAATTAAGGTACTTAACCTCTAATTACACTTATATGGGCATTTTTATGCAAAATTATATTTTAATCCTTGTTGACTATAAAACTTCATTTTTAAATAGTTTAACGATTAATTGACTATTTTACCCTTAATTAAGCAATTCTTAATTAATTTGTTTAATTTTTACTCTTTTAGAAAAAAAATTATGATTTTGCCCCTAAACTTTTTTTCTTTCAAATTAGTCTTTTTCACTTTTAATTAACATTTTTTCACTTTCTTTTCACATTTTTACATTTTACTTTCATTATGCCCTTAGTTCAGAGCCGGTGGAAAATCTCAAATAGGATACACTGGACGTAGACCCCACAGGCCACAACAGAGATAGAGAAATAACCTCCAACGGACCAATTCTCACATAGCAGAGAACAATAACAGAGAAAGCCATGGTGATCAGAGATTCAATCCATAGCATAGACTTGCACCATGGTACAAAGGTATCCCTATGGCCAACCAATTATATACTGAGCTAGTTTTTACTGTCTGATTATTTTCAAGGGCATTATTGTACATACTTTTATTTACTTTTAATTAGTTCATAATTCTTATGAACTTTTTCATTTTCAAAAATTTTATTTCACTGTCTTTTCAATTATAGTAAATTAATTCATACTAATTTACTACTTTTCACCCTTTATTGAATTATTCTTTCGTAATTCAATAATTTTTCTTATACACATTCCATAATTTATTTCGAAAATACTTTATTATTACACATAAATTTCTTAAAAATTTATATGCACACTATTCACATTTATTTTCATTATTCCTTCATTTTATTGATTTATTTTTCGATAATTAAATATTTTCCATTGAACATAATTAACATTTTATTTCTCATTTATTTATGTAATGTACATAAATTTTCTAAAAATTTATATACACATTATTTCACATTTACTACCCATATTTACTAAATTTATGAATTATTTCTTTATAATTCATCAATTTCACTACTTACATACACTATTACCAAGCTTTAAAAATTTCTAATAAATTCCATAAATTATTTAAAAATTTATGGATGCTAATTATGATATTTATAATTAATTTAGGCTATTGTATATCAATTTTATGCAAAAATCACTATTTCCCCTAAGAAAAATTTTAGCCACCTCACTATTTAGCCTTAAAAATTTTTATACTCCATTTTAAACATTCAACTAACATCATACATGATCTAATTGTATTTCACTCACATCAATTATATTATTTAAGCAATTTAGTAATTTTTTTTCCTAAATACATAAAGGAAAATAATTCAATGAAATAGAAAATACTTAGATTTATTAGCCACATACCAATTTTTCTTGCTCAAGAGTGCCTAAACTTTTTTTTCTTTGCCTTTAACCCTTGATTGCTTTTCTTCTTCTTCCTCACTTACCATGGCCGGCCACTTAAACTTAGAATTTCTTTTTTTTTTTGTTCTCAAATGCAGAAATTAAACTCATATTCATAATCTACACCTCAAAAACTATAGGAAACCACTAAATAATTAATTAAAAATACTAATTATCCAAAAGTTACCTTAAAATCCTAAACTTTGTAACCTTGAATATTCCCTTTGTTTGAGAAAATCAGATGCTTGAGGCTATAATTGTGTTCTAGAGTGATGAAATAATAGTTTTTATGTTGAGAGTCAAGTGAGATATTGAGTGGATATGGAAGAAATTAAAGAGAGAGGGAGAGGGAGCAAGGTTCGATCTTAATGAGAGAAGGGAGAGGAGCTGAAAAAATTTGGGTCAATCTCATATTTTTTAGCTCTTAAATACTCTCTCAATTGGCCCAAATTTGGGCTTGATGAGTGGGCCTAACCCACTTAAATGTTAGGGCCCATTTTAGGCTTATTAAGGCCTAATCCTAATTCTCTCTCTTCCTCACTTCAAATTATTTCAAAAATAATTTTATCACTCTTATCATATCAAAAATAGGTAGTACGCAAATTTTTAGCTCAATCGGAGTCCGTTATCGGCTGATTCAAACTTATCAGTCCGATTCGACAACTGCCGGTATCACCGAAAAATTTAATTTTTACTACCAAAATATTCTACATAAAAATCCATAAAGATTTGCAAAATATGGTAATTTATGGAGTTCGTTTACTTTTTTTAATAATTTATGCAAAACTAAGTCACCTTCCCTATCAGGAAAATTGACTCGCTATCTTTTTCGTATTTTTTTTTAACTTTTAATGGTCCATTTGACCTCGATTTCACTTAAAATTTTAACCCCAGACTTACCATGACCAATAATTTTCGATGGTCCAATAAAATATTTTTGCCTTTTGAATATTCTTTTTGGCCCAAAAATTACTATTCACCATCGGAAAGCACTGTTCACAGCTGATCAGGTGTTGAGGCCATTACATTTATCCCCTACTTAAAATAAATTTCATCCTCGAAATTTATCTGAACTGAAAAGTAGAGGATATTACTGTCTCATGGTCGACTCAGGTTCTCATGTAACCTCCTCTACATTGTGGTGATGCCATAGGATCTTCACCAACTATATCTGCTTATTTATAAGCTGTCAGATTTCTTTAACCAAGATTTTCATAGGCTTTTCTTCATAGATCATATCAGTCTGAACCTGAATCTCATTTGGTGTTATCACATGGCTCGGATCTAACCTGTATCGATGGAATATAGACACATGAAAGACATCATGTATCTTTTCTAAAGCAGATGGTAGCTTCAATCTGTAGGTTACGGGACCCACTCACTTAAGTATCTCATATGGGCCTATGAATCTAGAGCTCAACTTGCCCTTCCTTCCAAACCTCAGAACTTTTTTCCACGGAGATACCTTGAGAAAAACCTTATCTCCGACCTGAAACTTAATATCTTTTCTCTTCAGATCTGCATATGATTTTTGACGGTCCATTACTTCTTTCAATTGGCTTTTAATAATCTGAACTTTTTCTTCAGAGTCACGGATCAAATTTGAACCTAATAGTTTTCTCTCACTCAGTTCAATCCAACATAACAGAGTTCTGCACTTCCTATCATATAAAGCTTCAAAAGGCGCCATTTTCAAACTGGACTGGTAGCTATTCTTGTATACAAACTCGGCCAAGGGAAAATATTTTTCTCAATTGGTACCAAATTCAAGAACACAACATCTAAGCATATCTTCCAATGTTCGAATCACCCACTCGAACTGGCCATTAGTCTGAGGGTGGAATGTTGTGTTATGGCGAAGTCTAGTACCCAGAGCATCCTAAAAAATCTTCCAAAAATTAGAAGTAAACCTAGGATCCCTGTCAGAAACAATCGATATAGGCACTTCATGTAACCTAACCACCTTACTGATATAAATCTCTACCAGCCTGGTTAAGAAATAATCCATCTGTACTGGCAAAACATGAGCAGATTTAGTGAGTCGATCAACAATTACCTAGATAGCATTATGCTTCTTTTGAGTCACTGGTAAGCCAGTAACAAAGTCCATGGTTACTTCATCCCATTTCCACTCTGGAAATAATAAGTGGTTGTAGTAGTCCCAAAGGAACCTAATGCTCTGCTTTCACCTACTGACATGTCAAACATTTACTTATAAATTCAATAACATCACATTTCATGCCTGGCCACCAATAGTAGACTTTCAATTCCTAGTACATTTTATTACTTCTAGGGTACATGGCATAACTACTATGGTGCGTTTCTGTCAGTATCTTCTTTTTCAATCCTTTCTGCGGGAACACAAAGTTTTCCTTTATAACAGAGACTTCCATTACTGGACAGAGAGTAGTCACTTTCACTACTATGTTGAAGCTTGTTCACAATAGCCAATAGCCGATCATCTTCCTTTTGAGCCACTTTAATTAATGTACAAAGTCTAGTTTAACTCGTAGTTTGGCTATTACAGCTCCATCTAGTGTCATACTCAGACTGGCATTCATAGCCCGAAGAGCTACAAAGATCACTATTAATCATTTACACTTATCAATATCTTATAAAAATTCATTTCAAAGCATTAACCTTACCTGACATAAATTTCCTGCTAAGCGCATCAGCTACTAAATTCATTTTCCTTGGATGGTAGCCGATGTAACAGTCATAATCTTTAATCAATTCCATTCAACTTCTTTGTCTGAGGTTGAGTTCTTTCTGGATAAGCATATATTTCAAACTTTTGTGATCTGAATAGATGTAACATCTCTCACTATACAAATAATGCCTCCAAATCTTCAGTGCAAAAATAATAGCTGCCAATTCTAAATCATGAGTAGGATAGTTTTTCTCATGAGTTTTGAGTTGTCGGGAGGTATAAGCAATCACCTTACCTTCCTGCATCAAAACACAGCCCAAACTATCTCTGGAGGCATCACTATAGATCACAAATTCTTTGCTTGATTCAGGTTGTGTAAGGATAAGAGCTTCTGTTAACATAGTTTTAAGCTTCTCAAACATGCCTAACACCTGTCAGTCCACACGAATTTAATATTCTTCTGTAGCAGTCATGTCAGAGGAACTGCAATAGTGGAGAAGCCCTTGATAAATATTCTATAATATCCTCATAATCCCAAAAAAACTTTGTACTTCAGTCACATTCTTGGGTGACTTCCACTGAAAGATTGCATCAATCTTTGAAGGATCTGCTTTAATGCCCTCTGCAGATATGACATGACCCAGTAAAGATAGCTCATTCAACCAAAAAGCACATTTGCTAAATTTGGCATACAGCTGCTTCTCTCTCAGAAGCTGTAGCACAATCCTTAAATGCTTTTCATGTAACACCCTATACCCGGTCTAGTATACAAACCGGATACGAATGTCACAAATCAGTCTACACTCTAAATATCACTAGATCAATATAATTTATGCTTAAACTCACCTTTTAATTTCTTTATTCTAAATTTTCTAAAAATTTCGGCAGTACTTCCCCTAAATATTCACAGCCTCCTGTAAACAAAATGCAAAAAAAAAAACACTTCTAAAATCATTCATTGAGTTCCACAATCTCAATCAAACTTCTACACAAAATTTTTCCATCCTTATTAATAATAATTAAGCTAATCTATTTGCCATTATATCACTAGTTCAATTAATGTACATATAGGAATATATTTATATGGGCAAGCATTCAGTCCTTGCTTTAATATAACTAACTTCACAATAAAAAAAATCCAAATTATAAATCTAAATATTTGTTACTAATAAAAAAATTTTAAATTATGTATTCCTCTTATTACGCATATATTTATACTCATGATAACTACCTTACTATCCAAGTCATCAGTGTAATATTCATTTACTTCAATTTATAATTTAGTTAATTTTCTAAATTTAACTATATGTATTAATATAACGAAAAATTTCCAATATATGTTTTAATCCAATCACTATTTTTGTCCAAAACTAAACTTATTTATGTCATAAATTCTTGAAGAGTAAAATTTTCAAATACTTAAGTTCCTACTACCTTAAATGGAAAAATTAACAAAATGTGACCCAAGTTGTTTATATATTTATATATTCAATTTGTGGCCCCAAAATCTTATACGTTTTTTTTTATCTTATATGTTTACTTTATGATTTATTAAGAAAACATATTTTTATTTAAATCACTAATTCAAAATTTAAGACAAAAATGCTTAGTCGTCCTAATTTTTTGAAAAATTATTCCCCTACATACATGAATCAAAATATGATTTTATGAATTAGAAAATATTTTCAATTGACTCAAAGTCGGGGCATTACATATCATGATCTTCTAGTATTTTTGAATGCACCAGGATGTTATCGATGAATACCACCACAAACTGATCCAAGTAGAGGTGAAAAACTCTGTTCATCAAATTCATAAAAGCTGCTGGTGCATTTGTAAGTCCAAATGGCATAACCAAGAACTCAAAATGGCCATACCTGGTACGAAATGCAGTCTTGGGAACATCGGTTTTCTTTACCCCTATTTAATAATAACCCGATCTCAGATCAATTTTGGAGAAGACACCTGCTCCCTTAAGCTGGTCAAATAAGTCTTCAATGCAAGGGAGAGAATATCTATTCTTTATAGTCACTTTATTCAGCAACCTATAATCAATGCACAGTAGGAGAGTCCCATCTTTTTTCTTTACAAATACGATAGGTGCTCCCCATAGAGAAGTGTTAGGTCCGATAAACCCCTTGTCAAGCAACTCCTGAAGCTGAATCTTTAACTCTTTCAACTCTACAGGTGCCATTTTATACAAAGCAATAGAAATGGGAGCAGTACCAGGACCGACGTCAATGGAAAATTTCACCTCTCTGTTAGGTGGTAGACCTGGAAGCTCATCTGGGAACATATCCTGAAACTCCCTAACAGTAGGCACATCTGACACTTGTAAACAATCTTTCTTCGCCTCAACTGCATAACACAAATAAGCTTCACAATCTTTCCTGATCAATCTTTTTCCTGATTTCATTGAATATAATTAATATTTTATTTCTTATTTATTCATGTAATATATATAAATTTTTTAAAAATTTATATACACATTATTTCACATTTACTACCCATATTTATTAAATTTATGAATTATTTTTTTTATAATTCATCAATTTCACTACTTACGCACACTATTACCAAGCTTTAAAAATTTCTAATAAATTCCATAAATTATTTAAAAATTCATGGATGCTAATTATGATATTTTTAATTAATTTAGGCTATTATATATCAATTTTATGCAAAAATCACTATATTTCTCCTAAGGAAAATTTCGGCCACCTCACGACCTTAGCCTTAAAAATTTTTATACTCCATTTTAAGCATTCAACTAACATTATACATGATCTAGTTGTATTTCACTCACATCAATTGCATTATTTAAGCAATTTAGCAATTTTTTTTCCTAAATACATAAAGGAAAATAATTCAATAAAATATAAAATACTTAGATTTATTAGCCATATACCAATTTTTCTTGCTCAATGGTCCCTAAACTTCCTTTCCTTTGCCTTTAGCCCTTAGCCCTTGATTGCTTTTCTTCTTCTTCCTCGCATATCATGGTCCGCCAATTAAGCTTAGAATTTCTTTTTTTTTTTGTTCTCAAATGCAGAAATAAAACTCATATTCATAATCTACACCTCAAAATCTATAGAAAACCACTAAATAATTAATTAAAAATACTAATTATCCAAAAGTTAACTTAAAATCCTAAACTTTGTAACCTTGAAATCTTCCTTTTTTTTGAGCAAATCAGATGCTTGAGGCTATAATTGTGTTCAAGAATGATGGTATAACAGTTTTTATGTTGAGAGCCAAGAGAGATATTGAGTGGATATGGAACAAATTAACGAGAAAGGGAGAGGGAGCAAGGTTTGGCCTTAATGAGAGAAGGGAGAGGAGCTGGAAAAATTTGGGTCAATCTCAGATTTTTTAGCTCTTAAATACTCTCTCAATGGGCCCAAAGTTGGGCTTGATGAGTGGGCCTAACCCACTTAAATTTTAAGGCCCATTTTAGGCTCATTAAGGCCCAATCCAAATTCTCTCTCTTTCTCACTTCAAATTATTCCAAAAATAATTTCATCACTCTTATCATGTCAAAAATAAGTAGTACGTAAATTTTTAGCTCAATCAAAGTCCGTTATCGATCTGATTTAAACTTATCAATTCGATTATACAACTGCCATTATCACCGAAAAATTCAATACCAAAATATTTTATATAAAAATTCATAAAAATCTGTAAAATATGGCAATTTATGGAGTTCATTTACTATTTTTAATAATTTATATAAAATTGAGTCACATTCTGTAATGGCATAAATATCGGGCCAGTCGTAAATAGTACTTTTTGATGATAAATAGTGCTTTTCTAGCTCGAAAGGACACCCGAAAGTCTAAAATATTTTATTGGACCATCGAAAAATATGGGTCATGGTGAGTTCGAAGTTGAAATTTGAAGTAAAATTGAGGTTAAATGAGCCTACATGAATTTTTATGTAGAATATTTTAGTGATAAGAATGAAATTTTTTTGTGACACCGGCAGTTGTCGAATCAGATCGATAAGTTTGAGTCAGACCGATAACGGACTTTGATTGAGCCAAAAATTTACATGCCAGCTATTTTTTATGTGATAAGAGTGATAGAATTATTTTTCAAATAATTTGATGGCTGAAAGAGAGAGAAATTTGATTGGGCTTTTAAAAGGCCTAAATAGGCCTTAAGAAAAAATGGGCTAAGCCCATTAAGTTAGCCCCATATTTGGCCCATTAAGAGGGTATAAATAGAGATAAAAACTTGAAGATTGGTTCCAGAATTCACCAGCTCTCTCCCTCTCTTATGGTGGCCAAACCATACTCCCATTCTCCCTCTCTCTCTTTTGCTTCTTAAGCACTCCAAATTCTCCATAAATTCCAACTTGAGAATTGTAGTCCCACCTCTCTTGATCACTAAAATAGCTTTTATTGTTTGATTTGAGCTAAAGAAGTGGAAAAATCAAGTAGAGAAAGTAAGAGAGGTAAGTTGGAACTTGAGAATTTTAGTGTTTTAATTTGATTCTTTAATATTTTTCCATATATTTTGAGGTGTAGAGTATGATTATGAGCTTGAATTTGGCATTTGAGAACAATAAAATAAAGAAATCTAAAGTTTATGGGCTGGTCTTGATAGGTGGTGAAGAAGGAGGAAGTATTTCAAAGAGTAAAGGCAAGGAAAAGGAAGTTTAAGCTTCCTAATTTAAGAGAAAATTGTAAGTGGCTAATTAATCTTTACATTTTCTAAGTTTATGAATTTATTTCAATTTTGTAATTAGGGTAAAAATTTTTAAAGTTGTTAATTAATGAAATTTTGTTAGGGTAAATGAAATTGGATATATAAGAAGATGAAAGAAAAGTTTAAATGGAGGAATTAAAATTTTTAGGATGGTTTTATATAGATGGCCGAATTTCCCTCTAAAGAAAAATGAAGATATTTTGTATGAAAATAAAATATATTAGCCTAAATCAATTATAGAATTAATGTATAGTGTCCATGAATTTTTATTGAATTATTGGAAATTATTTTAAAATTTTAAAGATTATGTAACAATTATGTTTATAGTGAAAATTGTGAAATAATGTGAAATAATTAATTATTTTAGTATAAAATGATAGTAAATAATAAATAATACATAAATAAATTTTGTTGGGATTTATTGAAATATTGGGGTTTTACTTAAATTTTAATGTTAATATGTGTATTGAAATTAATTGAAAGATTGGTGAATAATTGCACAAAAATGTGGGAAAAGGTGAATTTATATGAAATCAAATTATAGTCAATGAAAAAGAAATAAAAAGTCAATTGTTGAATTTTTCAAAAATTAAAAGGATTTATAAAGTAATTATTACTATGCCCTTAGAATTAGTCTGGCAGTAAAAACTAGTTCTGGATATAGTTCGCTAGCTATAGGAACACCCTTACGACGGTGCAAGTCATGGCGACTTGCTTTGCTATGGACAAGATCTTTGATCTCTATAGCTTAAGTGTTAAAGTAAAAATAAAAAGTGCAGTGTTATGAGAATGGTTCCTTGGGAATCATTTCTCTTTTTAGTGGGACCCGTAGGGTCTATGTTCCGTGTATCCGGTCTGAAATTTTTTGTCGGGTCTGTACTAGGGGCATAATGGAAATAAATTGACAAAGAAGTGAAAAGATAATGAAAAGTGTGAATAAAAGATGAAAAAGGACTAAAATGGAAGAAAAAGAAAGTGTAAGGGAAAAATAGTAATTTTTTCCGAAGGTGTAAAAGTAAGTAAATTAAATAAGAATTGCTTAAATAAAGATAAAATAGTCAGATAATAGTCAAATTGTCTAAAAAGTAAATTTTGTAGTCAACAAGGACTAAAATATAATTTTGCACATAAATATCATAATAAGTGTATAAGAATGGAAAATGCCCCAATTATCAGTCCAAAGATTATAAATAAGCATAATAATAGTAGATTTTGAAGTTATGCAAGTAAAATGAAAATGTTGTAAACAAAAATTTAAAATTGATGTTTTACTTAAAAATATTAATTGATTTTGTGAATACTGTTGTATATGTTTTTACCTAATTATAATGACAATAACGTTAGGAAATGTATCGATTATTAGTCACCACTAAGCATGTTGGGTGCTCAGCTTGTAGTTTTTACTGCGCGCAGGTAAGCATGAACAGGAGCAGGAATACACTTTACAAGACTTCTTTTAAGAGCTCTTGTTATATAGGTTTTTGGCATGTATATATGTATATAAACTTTACTTTGGATGTGTAATGTGAAGCTGAAGTTATTTTAGTAGGCTATATTTCGGTTATGTATGAGATGGATTGGATGATAGTGAATGGAATGGATATATTTGATAACTTTAGATTGTTGTGCCTCTAAGAGGCTATGTGAATTTTCTGTGTTTCAGGGGGCTTGTACTATGTACAGCCGATATATTATAAAAATTTTATTAAATTCATAGTGAATTAAGACAGTTATAGGTTGTCGAAAATTTATTTTCAAATTAACTAAAGCATGCTAATAAGGTATTGAAATGTAAAGATTAAGTTGGAAAAAAAAAATTTCGGCCTTTGATACACCGGTACAGTGTTAAAAATGTTAAGGGTGTTACATTTTTTAGTATTAGAGCAGAGGTTTAGACGGTTCTAAGATCGGAGTGGGTGCAAAGTTTGATTTAAACTAATTATATACATGCCAATTGTTATTTTGAGAAGTTGTTTTGGAATTAATGTATTCTTGCTCCTTTCTGTTTTATAGTGAAAAGATGTCTGGAGAGCAAAGTCATGAGACTGGAGACAATAGGAGCGAGGCCTCCAGTAACATGGGGCAGCAGGAGGTCCCACAGCAGCAGGCACTTCTGCCAACAGTGCCTCCTCCACCTCCTCCTCAATTAGATTTTCTCAATTTGATGTCCGATTACATTCAGCAGCAACTCCAGGCTGCACAGGCTCAGGCACCGCCGCCAGTGATTCAGGTTCAGCGGCCTGCTCCTCCTAGAAGGAAGCCAATATTATAGCAGTTGAAAAGATTAGGAGCTAAAGATTTTTTAGGTCAGGATCCTTTGAAGCCAAAAGCTGTAGAGGCATGGTTATTTAAAATAAAGAGGTTATTTGAAATCACCCACAGTCCTTTAGAGGAGAAGTTCGAAGGTATAATAGCTCTATTGCAGGGTCCAACTTTCATTTGGTGGGACTCGGTCAGGAGGCACACACCTGCAGACCAGTTGAATTGGGAATTCTTTATCGACCAGTTTGAGAATAAATATATTGGGTCTTAGTACAATATTGCCATGCAGGATGCCTTTTAGAGATTAAAACAGGGAAGTCGTACTGTGCCAGATTATGACAGAGAATTTGAGCGTCTGAGCGCCTATTTGGATGAGGGCCTGGCTACAGAAGAAAGACTATGTCAGCGATTTAAGAGAGGGTTGCACAAAAAGTTGAGACAGATTATTAGGGTCCAATATTATCCTAATCTACGGGCTATGATTGATGCATCTCTAAAATTAAAAGCTACTTAGACTGAGCAAGCAGAGAGGTAGTCCCGATTTCAATAGAAGATAAAACAGGGACAGAGTAGTGGAAAATCAGGACAGGGTAAAAAGCAAAAAGGATAGCAGACACCTCAGGGCCACCCACCAGCAGGTAGAGGACAGGGTAGCACCTCCCGTGGTAAGTCTACTGCCACTTCAGCATCTAGTGCACCCCGAGGCAGAGATAGTGGGTCAGCAGTGCAGTGTGAGCATTGTGGCAGGACACACCCGGGACAGTGCAGATTTTTGACAGGAGCCTATTTTAAGTGTGGGTCCAGAGCATCAGATCAAAGATTACCCTATGATACAGACTAATTCGGTTGCTTCACCAGCTTTTGGTACTGGATCTTCTGCACCAAGAGGGCGTGGTAGGGGAGCTGCTCCTAGACCTTCCACCTCCAGACCAGTTGGCCAGTCTTCACAGGGATAGAGACGGTCAGGGGGACAGACTTATACTGTTAGAGCCCGTGAAGAGAAGGATGCTCCTGATGTGATAGTGGGTAAGTTTATCCTGTTATCTGATTCTGTATATGCATTGATAGATCCTGGCTCCACACACTCTTATATTAGCACAAAACTGTCACGGGATAAAGGGATGAAAGAGGCTTACTTGGACCAGGACATCTTGGTGAGTAATCCTCTGGGGCATAGTGTGGTAGTGAACAAGATTTATAGACAGTGTCCTATTGCTGTCTAAGGACATGTATTCTTGGAAAACCTCATTGAATTGCCTTTTTGCGAGTTTGATTTGATTATTGGGATGGATTGGTTATCCGCCCATCAAGCGACTGTTGACTGCAGAAGGAAAAAAGTCACCTTACAGCTTCAGAATGGTGACGACATCACTGTAGTGGGTGTGAGATTTGACTTTCTGTCTGACGTAATATCAGCTACTGCAGCAAAAAGATTGATCAGAAAAGGTTGTGAAGAATTTATGTGTTTGCAGTAGAAGCAAAGAAAGATAGCTTAAAGGTGTCAGATGTGCCTACTGTTAGGGAGTTCTAAGATGTATTCCTAGATGAGCTTCCAGGTTTACCACCTGACAGAGAGGTGGAATTCTCTATTGAGGTCACTCTTGGTACTGCTCCTATTTCTATTGCTTCGTATAGGATGGCACCTGCGAAATTGAAAGAATTAAAAATTCAGCTTCAGGAGTTACTCGATAAAGGGTTTATTAGACCTAACACTTCTCCTTGGGGAGCATCTATCCTATTTGTAAAGAAAAAGGATAGGACTCTTCGACTGTGCATAGACTACAAATAGTTGAATAAAGTGACGATAAAAAACAAGTATCCCCTTCCTCGCATTAAAGACTTATTTGATCAGCTTAAGGGAACGGGTGTCTTCTCCAAGATAGATCTGAGATATGGTTGTTATCAAATGGGAGTAAAAGAAGCTGATGTGCCCAAGACTGCTTTTTGTACTAGGTATGGCCACTATGAGTTTTTGGTCATGCCATTTGGACTTACAAATGCACCAACGGCCTTCATGGATCTAATGAACAGAGTCTTCCACCCTTACTTAGATCAGTTTGTGGTGGTTTTCATTGATGACATACTGGTGTATTTCAATACACCGGAAGATCATGACAGACACTTAAGGATTGTATTGCAGACATTGAGAGAAAAACAGTTGTATGCCAAATTCAGCAAATATGACTTTTGGCTGAATGAAGTATCCTTTTTAGGCCATGTCATTTCTGCAGAGGGCATTAAAGTAGATCCTTCGAAGATTGAAGCAATCCTTCAGTGGAAGCCACCCAAGAATGTGACTGAAGTGCGAAGTTTTCTAGGTTTGGCTGGGTACTTTAGGAGATTTATTAAGGGCTTCTCCACTATTGCAGTGCTTAAGACTCGACTGTTACAGAAAAATATTAAATTTGTGTGGACTGACAAGTGCCAGGAATGTTTTGAGAAGCTAAAGACTATGCTGACAGAAGCTCCTATCCTTACTCAACCTGAGCCGGGCAAGGATTTTGTGATCTACAGTGATGCTTCCAGGAATGGTTTAGGCTGCGTTTTGATGCAGGTAGGCAAGGTGATAGCTTATGCCTCCAGGCAACTCAAAACTCATGAGAGAAACTATCCTACTCATGATTTAGAATTGGCAGCCATTTTTTTTGCATTAAAGATTTGGAGGTATTATTTATATGGAGAGAAATGCTACATTTTTTAGGATCACAAGAGTTTGAAGTATTTGCTCACACAGAAAGAACTCAATCTCAGACAACGACGTTGGTTGGAGTTAATTAAAGACTATGATTGCTATATCTACCACCATCCAGGGAAAGCAAATATAGTGGCTGATGCGCTCAGCAGAAAGTTTATGTCAGGTAATGTTAGTGTTTTTAAATGAACTTGTATGAGACATTGATGAGTGTAAATGATTAATAGTGATCTTTGCAGCTCTTCAGGCAATGAATACTAGCTTGAGTTTGGTAGTAGATGGAGCCATAATAGCTAAATTACAAGTGAAACCAGACTTTATGCATAAAGTGAAAGCGGCTTAGAAAGAAGATGAACTACTAATGGCCATTGTAAATAAGCTTTAACACAATAGTAAAAGTGACTATTCATTATCCAATGATGGAAGCCTTTGTTTCAAAGGAATACTTTGTGTGCCAGCTCATGAAGAATTGAAGAGAGAGATTTTGACTGAAGCACACCATAGTAGCTATGCCATGCATCCTGAATGTAACAAGATGTACCAAGATTTGAAAGCCTACTACTGGTGGCCAGGCATGAAGCGGGATGTGATTGAATTTGTGGGTAAATGTCTGACATGTCAACAAGTGAAAGCAGAGCATCAAGTTCCTTTTGGACTACTTCAACCACTTGTTATTCCAGAGTGGAAATGGGATCAGGTGACCATAGACTTTGTGACTGGTTTGCCTGTGACTCAGTGGAAGCATGATGCCATTTGGGTAATAGTTGACTGCCTCACCAAATCATCTCATTTCTTGCCAGTATGGATGGATTTCTCTTTGACCAAGCTGGCCGAACTCTATATCAAGGAGGTGGTTAGATTGCATGGAGTGCCTACATCCATTATGTCAGACAGGGATCCTAGGTTTACTTCGCACTTCTGGAAGAATTTTCAGGATGCTCTGGGTACTAGACTTCGCCTTAGCACAACTTTTCACCCTCAAACTGATGGCCAATTAGAACGGGTGATGCAGATACTGGAAGACATGCTTAGATGTTGTGTCCTTCAGTTTGGCACTAATTGGGAAAAACATTTTCCATTAGCCGAGTTTGCCTACAATAATAGCTACCAATTCAGTTTGAAAATTGCTCCTATTGAAGCATTGTATGGTCAGAGTGTATGACTCCTTTGTGCTGGACTAAACTAAGTGAGAGGAAGCTTATGGGTTCAGACTTGATTTGTGATTCTGAAGAAAAGGTCCAGATTATTAAAAGCAGATTGAAGGAAGCAATTGATCGTCAGAAGTCCTATGCGGATTTAAAGAGAAAAGACATTGAGTTCCAGGTTGGGGATAAGGTCTTTCTGAAGGTATCTCCATGGAAAAAAGTTCTGAGATTTGGAAAGAAGGGAAAGTTAAGCCCTAGATTCATTGGTCCGTATGAGGTCCTTCAGCGAGTGGGTTTTGTGGCCTATAGGTTGAAATTGTCATCTGCTTTGGAAAAGATACATGATGTCTTCCGTGTGTCTATGCTCCGCAGAAACAATTATGATCCGAGTCATGTGATAACGCCAGAAGAGATACAGGTTCAGACTGACATGAGCTATGAGGAAAGACCAGTAAAGATTTTAGCTAGAGAAGTCCGACAGCTTCGAAACAAACATATCCCATTGATGAAAATTTTATGGCATCACCACAATGTCGAAAAAGCAACGTGGGAACCCGAAGCAATAATGAGACAGCAGTATCTGCTACTTTTTAGTTCAGGTAAATTTCGAGGACGAAATTTCTTTTAATAGGGGATAAATATAATGGCCTCAACATCGGGTCAGCTGTGAATAGTACTTCTCGATGGTGAAATTTAAAGTAAAATTAAGGTCAAATGGACCTCCAAAGATAAAAAAATACGAAAAAGGCAGCGAATCAATTTTCCTGGTAGGGAAGGTGATTTGATTTTTCATAAATAATTAAAAATAGTAAACGAATTCCGAAAATTTCCAAATTTTGCATACCTACATGAATTTTTATGTAGAATATTTTAGTGATAAGAATGGAATTTTTCGATGACACCGAAAGTTATCGAATCGGACTGATAAGTTTAAATCGGATCGATAACAGACTCCGATTGAGCCAAAAATTTACTTGCTAGCTATTTTTAATGTGATAAAGTGATGAAATTAATTTGAGAGTAATTTGATGGCTTGAAGAGAGAGAAATTTGATTGGACTTTAAAAAGACCTAAATGGGCCTTAAGAAAAAAATAGGCTAAGCCCATTAATTTAGCCCCATATTTGGCCCATTAAGAGGGCATAAATAGAGCTAAAAATTTGGAGATTGGTTCCAGAATTCACCAGCTCTCTCCCTCTCTTATGGTGGCCGAACCACACTCCCATTCTCCCTCTCTCTTTTGCTTTTTAAGCACTCTAAATTATCCATAAATTTCAACTTGAGAATTGTAGTCCCACCTCTCTTGATCAGTAAAATATCTTTTATTGTTTGATTTGAGCTAAAGAAGTGGAAAAATCAAGTGGAGAAAGTAAGAGAGGTAAGTTGGAACTTGAGAATTTTAGTGTTTTAATTTGATTCTTTAATGTTTTTTCATAGATTTTGAGGTGTAGAGTATGATTATGAGCTTGGATTTGGCATTTGAGAACAAAAAAAATAAAGAAATCTAAAGTTTATGGGCTGATCTTGATAGGTGGCGAAGAAGGAGGAAGTATTTCAAAGATTAAAGGCAAGAAAAAAGAAGTTTAAGCTTCCTAATTCAAGAGAAAATTATAAGTGGCTAATTAATCTTTATATTTTCTAAGTTTATGAATTTATTTCAATTATGTAATTAGGGTAAAAAATTTTAAAGTTGTTAATTAATGAAATTTTATTAGGGTAAATAAAATTGGACATGTAAGAAGATGAAAGTAAAGTTTAAATGGAGGAAATAAAATTTTTAGGATGGTTTTATATAGATGGCCGAATTTCCCTCTAAATAAAAATGAAGATATTTTGCATGAAAATAAAATATATTAGCCTAAATCAATTATAGAATTAATGTATAGTGTCCATGAATTTTTATTGAATTATTGGAAATTATTTTGGAATTTTAAAGATTATATAACAATTATGTTTATAGTAAAAATTGTGAAATAATGTGAAATAATTGATTATTTTAGTATAAAATAATAGTAAATAATAAATAATGCATAAATAAATTTTGTTGGGATTTATTGAAATTATTGGGATTTTACTTAAATTTTAATATTAATATGTGTATTGAAATTAATTGAAAGATTGGTGAATAATTGCACAAAAATGTGGAAAAAGGTAAATTTATATGAAATTAAATTATAGTCGATGAAAAAAAAAATAAAAAGTCAATTATTGAATTTTTAAGAAATTAAAAGGATTTATAAAGTAATTATTATTGTATCCTTAGAATTAGTCTGGCAGTAAAAACTAGTTCTGGATATAGTTGGCTAGCCATAGGAATACCTTTACCAAGGTGTAAGTCATGATGACTTATTTTGCTATGGGCAGGATCTTTGATCTCTATAGCTTAAGTGTTAAAGTGAAAATAAAAAGTGCAGTGTTATGAGAATGATTCCTTGAAAATCATTTCTCTTTTTGGTGGGACCCGTGGAGTCTATGTTCCGTGTATCCGGTCTGAGATTTTTCGTCAGTTTTGTACTAGGGGCATAATGGAAATAAATTGACAAATAAGTGAAAAGATAATGAAAAGTGTGAATAAAAGATGAAAAAGGACTAAAATGGAAGAAAAAGAAAGTGTAGGGGCAAAATAGTAATTTTTCTCAAAGGTGTAAAAAGTAAGTAAATTAAGTAAGAATTGCTTAAATAAAGATAAAATAGTCAGATAATAGTCAAATTATCTAAAAAGTAAATTTTATAGTTAACAGGGATTAAAATATAATTTTGCACATAAATGTCATAATAAGTGTATAAGAATGAAAAATGCCCCAATTATTAGTCCAAAGATTATAAATAAGCATAATAAGAGTAGATTTTGAAGTTATGTAAGTAAAATAAAAATGTTGTAAACAAAAATTTAAAATTGATGTTTTACTTAAAAATATTAATTGATTTTGTGAATATTGTTGTATATGTTTTTACCTAATAATAATGACAATAACGTTAGGAAATTTATCGATTATTAGTCACCACTGAGCATGTTGGTGAGCATGTTGGGTGCTCAGCATATAGTTTTTACTGCGTGCAGGTAAGCAGGAGCAGGAGCAGGAATACACTTTACAAGACTTCTTTTAAGAGCTCTTGTTATATAGGTTTTTGGCATGTATATATGTATATAAACTTTACTTTGGATGTGTAATGTGAAGCTGAAGTTATTTTAGTAGGCTATATTTTGGTTATGTATGAGATGGATTGGATGATAGTGAATGGAATGGATATATTTGATAACTTTTTATTGATGTGCCTCTGAGAGGCTGTGTAAATTGTCTGCGTTTCAGGGGACCAGTACTATGTACAGCCGATATATTGCAAAAATTTTATTAAATGCATAGTAAATTGGGACATTTATAGGTCATCGATAATTTATTTTCAAATTAACTAAAGCATGCTAATAAGGTATTGTAATGTAAAGATTAAGTTTGAAAAAAAAATTTTCGACCTTTGGTACACCGGTATAGTGTTAGAAATGTTAAGGGTGTTACACATTCCTTATCAGGAAAATTGACTCGCTAATTTTTTCGTATTTTTTTTAACTTTTAAAGGTTCATTTGACCTCGATTTTACTTATAATTTCAACCTCGGACTCACAATGACCAATCCTTTTCGATGGTCCAATAAAATATTTTTGCCTTCCGGATGTTCTTTTCAGCCCGAAAATTACTATTCACCATCGAAAAATACTGTTCATGGATGATCCGGTGTTGAGGCCATTACAGTTATCTGATGTGTTTCCTCTCTTCACTACAAGAAAAATCCAATATCCCGACGAAATTGAGTGAAATTTCGTAGGAAAATAAAAATGCCAACGGAAATCAGCGATGAAAATTGGCAAAGGAAAAACGGTTGTGGGTACCTTTGCCGATGGAAAATAATTTCGTCGGTAATTTTACTGATGAAATATATTTTCGTTGTCAATTTCGTCACTAAATGAAGACCAACTATTGTTGTCGTTTGCCTTTTTTTACCAACGGAAAGCTTTTTCGCAGGCAATATTTCCTATGGTATATATGTTCCGTAGGTAAATTTGCCGATGAAAATTTCTATTTAGTAGGCAAATGTAGTGGCGAAATAGTTTTTCGTCGGTAATATTTTCCTACGGTATGATATTTTCAATAGCTAAATTTACCGAGACAAAAATAGATATTCGTTAGGAAAATTTAGCGACGAAAAAGTTTTCCATCGCTATAATTTGGCTATATTTTGTCAAAAAATCTCAAATTTTATTTTATTTATTGTTTTATTTTCTCTGAAATTTTAATTTTTTTCTGTATAATGAAATCGTAATCAACAATATAATATAAAATATATAATTTACACTAATAAATTAATAGAAATCAAATAAGAACATTAAATTTATAATATTCAATAACATATCATTTTCTTACAAGCCTTTAAAGTATAAATATTATCCCTAACATTACAGTCAAATCGTTATTAGTCCCAAAAGTATTAAAATCTAAAATCCTATTATGTCGGCGCAGGTGAATTCTTTGGATATTGCGATGTGCTGCCTTCCCCCCTTACTTCTTTCATCTGAGTATGAAGCTCGGCTATATATTCCATAGACTCGCGCAATTGAGTTGCTAATAAACTAATTGTAGTTCGAAGTTCAACTACTTCCTGACCTAATGCGGCTTGTCTACTGGAGGCAGCTGTACTAGATGTAGAGGAATGCGTATATTGTGTATTTGGAAAAGATCCAAGGCCAAAAATTCTGCCTCGACGGTCCCTACCACCAACTACTTATAGATATGTTTGATTCTCATCAATATTTGGGTTATCCTGCAACTAACGTTGTACCTCCTCTTGTATTTGATCCTATCATTATAATTATTTATACTACTTAGTTATAATTTTAAACTAATATTATATATGAAATGAATATTGAAATATATACTTTACATTACATATATTTAATTGCCTGCATCGATCGTTACACCATCATGCTTTTTAGTGAGAGTATGCACAAAGACCTATAGTGATGTAAGCTTTTGGCCAGTAGACTTTTTCTGCATAGAATAGAGATAAATTACCTACAGTTTGAAAAAATTTTAGCAGGATTTCATCTATTATTATGATATTTACCCCCTATTAAACAAAAAATAAGTCTCAACCAAACAATCATTAATAAGGCACCAAAAATCTTTTTTCCAAAATGAACCATCATAATATAAAAATTACAACTAACAGCATCGAAAAAGACAACAAATGATTCTAAAAAAATGGCAGTAACATAGACATAGAATAACAACCTTTCGTTTAATTCTATTTCTATACATATATATACAATTACTATAATCATTATTATTATTAGAATGTCATATATTTTACAAGTTAAGCTTACTCCGATTGGTAATTTGCATTCCTAACTTCCATTCCATATTTAACATATATTGGGTGTTGCTAATTTACTATTCATTTGGTAAAATTTTTGGTAGCATAACGACTTAAAAATCATGCTTCCCAAACCTACAAATAGCAAATTTTACACTCCCAATCAAGGTCCTCCACCTCCATAACTTCATTCACAATCACAACATATGGCAATAACAAGACATACATAGTAACAAGACATATAATCTAATAGAATTAAACATAGTGCTTCTAAAAGAATGGCAAGATCCATCAAAAGAACATAATTCTAAAAGAATGGCAAGATCCATCAAAAGCACAAAATTCAAAATATAAATGTGAAGTTTTAATACTTACAATTTTCTTTGCATGCTCCTGGTGGGTCATAGATCCACCAATGTGCATAGGTAGACTCTTCCCCTCAGGTCCTCTCCTTCTGTTACTTGAATTTCGCTCAGAAATGGATTTAGCCTCGGGCGTTGACCAATAATTCTGCCAATTGTCCCATATTTATTCAGATATAAAACGAGGCCATTTACCGTTCAGTTTATAGGAATTAATAAAATCTCTGTACCGTGCACGAGCTTTCATATACTTTGTAAATAACAACATCAAATTTTGAATCCCAAAAAAATTTTTTCTGAAAAAAAAATTTATGATTATTTATAAACAACAATAATAAACTAATTAAAGTCTACATGTACCTCAAACTCCTGATAATAGAGATCTTTTGTCTCCTGAGAGAGATTCTTTCACAAATAACCGTTAAATTCAATTTTCTCCTTGAATTTGGAAGAGATGCTATGACAGCACAATCCAGACAGGACCAAACTATAATAGATATCCAAAGGTTAAGATAATTTTCATATTAAATACTATAATCTAATGTATAAATTATTACTTTAATCATGTATAGCATAATTTTTAACCTTTTCACTCACATATTATTGACAATGGTAATGTATGTCCATCTATCAACTCCTTTTGCTCCGAGCTGCATACCATCACCTCCATCCTCAGCTTTTGTTTCTATTTCCTCATTTGCTATAGATACATTATCAAGTGTGGGAGTAGATGTTTCACCAATAGATGGTGATGGTGTAGATGTAGCAGGGTTTTCTGATGGTGAAGTACTATATAGGACAGGTGAATCTGCAGGGATTATTGATGGAGAAGGTGATGCCTCCTATGGTCATGCATAGGATGCTCCTCCCGATGGTAACCTAAGCCTTGGCGGTAACATACCCTTCTTTCCCTTCGGTGGCATCTTTTTGAACCTGAAATATATGAAATTGAATATTTCATATTAGAACAATATTAAGCAAATATAAGGAACAATATAATGTTGACATAATAATAAAGAATAACAAGCATCAATACTGACTTCCTCATCAGTTACCACTTCAGGCTAAAACACAGCTCAATTCAACAAAAACAATACAGTAGCCTCCATTGAAAAAAATTAAATATTTTCCTATCACTCTGCTCTGTTTTATAGATAAAAGGCTCCATAAGCATCATAAAATCCCTTTGTTTACAGTTTATAATATGTGATATATTGCAATATCCTTCTCCCCTGAATATCTTGAACCCTATATATGTGTGTGTGTGTGTGTGTGTGTGTGTGTAGGCCTTCTTATTCTTTTGTCATACTAAACGGATTACATTAGTTCTCCACTTATATCCGCCCATAAATTAAACATCAGAAACAACATGAATTAATTAGCATATTGACAATCACTTAAAATCAAGTAAGAATCACGGTGGTAGACATGTTCATAATAAATACAACAACGAAGATGAAGGGCCAAAAGACATAAGGAAAAATAGACGGACCAAAGATTTTGCATCAATTTAACACTCCGTTTAATCATTAACACAGGAAACTTACATATAAATATGAAAAGTTGAGTACAAAGGCTAGTCAATTTCCCATCCATCCCTCTTATTTAGGTTCAAATTAGAAGGAATGTATTCTATCTTACTTCTATTTAGCCTATAACCGTCACTTTCAAATATAAATTTCTAGTTTTGCCTCCTTCTACTCGAATAGGATGGAAATTTAAAATCATTGAAGGAAGTAATTAGGTAATAATACTAGACAATTAAGGTAATGATTAATGGCATAAAAGTATAATATTAGGTTATCATATACTAATGATCTAGAGTTTGAAACAAAGAAAGAACACATGAGGCGTACGTAGACCTGTTTTAGAGGCGATCAGTGGTTGAGCATTTCATTTACATAAGTATACCACAATAACATTAATAAAAAGAACGTACATGACAAAAGATTCTAAGAAGATACTCATCTCATGCATAATAATTATATGTATCTTAGTTAGCTATTCCTTTTTTTAAAAAAAAAAATCAAAACAGACAGAGAGATAAACTTTTGAATGTGAACAAAATAAATAACACCATACCAACAATGTACAGCGTAGCAATGAAAAAGAAAATGAAACAGCCGAAAAAGAAAAAATCTCAGTTTGTTTTAACCTAAAGGATAACACCCCCGGCAACTTATGCATTTCCTGCCTAAACTTATATTTCATCCTCGAAAAATATTTATTCTTTTCTAAAAGTCAGAAAAACATTCAAAACTGCTAAGATTTGCATATGTCCCACACCAAAAAAAGGCCAAAATACTATCAAGTTACAACCCTTTTATTCTGCAACAAATAATACTTCATCCTAGCTCTGAGTGCAACATAACTAGGCTTACCAACCAAAATCATCTTGCATCCTTATATCCCATCGGATGGTCGGTCACCGACTGTAAGCACGAGATCCATTAGAGGAGGATCGGACTGGAAAGTTATATTTTTCTTTTCAACTTTTCAGCTTTTTCTTATATTGAGAAATTAAGGTTTTATTATCACTTCCAATGGGAAAAATATTAACAGAAAAATTAAGCACGAGATCCATCATTACTACATCAACAGTATATATGTTAAACTTAGATATATTTATCCTAACTCAGGATCTAAATGTTAAACCCTTAAATTTTACCAAAATCCCTAGATCTAAATGTTAAACTGCCAAATTTACCAAAATCCCTAGATCTATTTCTCCTAACTCAGGATCTTCAATTTTCCATCACAAAACAAAGATTGAAGGGTGAAATAGGACTTACCTAGTTATTATGAGATGAAAAGAAAAGAGTAGTTGCACGGCGGTGATGGGAATTTATTTGAACCCTTAGTCTCACTAGACTGCGTATAAGATGAGTAGGGTATCGTTCCAAAAGGAACGGGGTAAATTTTGTATTGAAATTACAAAGACTAGATGGATAGGTAACGAATAAAATAAAGATCATGCATTTAACTAAATATCTAAACTACTTTGGATATATTAAATTAATTTGGATTAAAGATGACTTAAATGATGGTATGAACATACATTAAAAATATGAAATAGTAATTCATCTAAGAACAAGTTCTAGTAATTGTATAAATAAAGTGACTAGAGAATTTAGCCAAGATTCTTTAAAGCAACTCTCGTTGTCAGTAAATATATTTTTATTTAGAGTCTATAAGCACTCTCATGTCATTATAGAGATAAATAAAAATTATGAAGCTCTATGCCAATTCTTTAACCCCTCAAAGTGAATTCCTTATCTCTAAGTGAATTCAATGCTTCAAGTACATTCATTTGTTTTTCCATCAAAGAATTCCAACTCTCGTTGCGAATAAATTGACTAACATGCCAAATATGGTGGCCAATCATACATAGCAAATCAAAGCACACAAATGGATGTAAATCATAATTCATGCATAATAAGAATAATAAACATGTCTTAAACAAATACTAGTGCATAGTTATAATGTACAAAGGAAACTAGCCAAATACATATTTGAATTAAAGATAAACAAGAGAAAGAAACTTATCTCTTGTTCCTTTGGCTATATCCCTTTGTAATCATCTAATAAAAGCTAAGTAAAAAATGTTTATCCAAAATAGTAACTATATTTCTAAAAACTAAAACATTCATTTATCTCTATTTCTTCAATTAATGCCATCTATATTTATAGAGGGAAAACTCTACAAACACATCACTTCATAATGGTTGTGAATGTGAAAAGTTGCCATGGAGGGTCATGATGGTTGGTTGAAAAATTATGTCGCTTGAGAACAGTTGCCATGGAGGGTTATGATGCTTGGCTGAAAAATCATGTGCAGAAAGATGGCATCGCTTGGGAAACAGTGTCTTGTCCGACTCGTGAACACCCTCACGAGTCGTGAGCCCCTTCTGCCTACCGAGTCGTGATTCATCTCACTACTCTTCTGGACTCGTGATTTCATGCTTTAGTCGTGACTTGTACTGCCCTCCTTATTGAGTCGTGACTACCTTCACGACTAGTGAACTACTGCTGCCTAGTCGTGAATGGCTTGCTCTTTCTTCTTCACTCCTTCTCCACTCGTGAGGCTCTTCACTAGTCACACAAAACTGTCCGAGTCGTGAACCACTTCACTACTCGTGATCTTTTCCTTCAAATTTTCACCATCTTCTTCATTTTCTTCACACTTCACCAATTTTAATTTAAAAACAAACATAAACACATAAATTGAACATAAACACATAAAAATACACATAATATTATATACTTAGCTTCATAAATAAGAGAAAAACACATATAAAAAGGTAGATATTTTACATGACATCAGGCGGCTGCTACAGTGGAGGTGACGATGGCAGCTCACGTCGACGCGATGACGGTAGCTGAGCGGAGCTTTCGTTGGGGTTGAAAAAGAGAAACAAAGGAAGCAAAAGAAAAAAAAGGAAAGAAGAAGGAAATTATTGTATGGCTTCTGGAACAGGCAAGGGTTGATAGAGAAATAAATTAAAGTTCAAAACAAAACGACATAGTTTTTATAAAGTATAAATTTACCGACGAACATATAATTTTCGTAGATAAGATAAATAAAGTTTTTCACCTTTAATTGGTCGGCTGAGTAATTATAGGTTGCTCAAAAATTCTTTCAATTCTTCAAAAGCCTTTTAGCAGTCTTCTCCCTAAGCAAAAGCATCATTTTTTAAGTTTTTTGAAGAAAGGGGTGCATCGCTTAGCTAAAGAAGAAATAAATCTGCCCAATATTGTGGTTCTTTTATTTAATTTCTGGATATCTTTTATGCTGGTAGGAGGTTGCATGTCAATTATAGTCTTAATTTTTTAAGGGTTAGGCTCTGTGCCTCTTTCAAAAATCATAAACCTTATAAACTTTCTTGAAGGTACTCCAAACACACACTTTTATGGATTTAATTTCATTTTAAATTGATTAAGTGTGTCGAATACCTTCATCAAATCAGTAGGATGATCCGCCATATTTTTACTTTTCACAATTATGTCATCAATGTATACTTCCAGATTCTTTAGCTCGAACGGCATGCTTTTATAGCAAAAGGTTCTATCATCAGTAATAAAGCTCTTTTTTTCTGATCAAGTAGCCACATCATGATCTGATGGTATCCCACGTAAGCGTTGAGTAAAGAATAGATGGAATGACATGTTGTAACATCTACTAATTGGTCGATGCTCGAGAGAAGGTAGCAATCCTTCGAGCAAACTTTATTGAGATCGGTGAAATCCATACACATTCTTAATTTGCCATTCTTCTTTTTTACCAAGATCATGTTGGCTAGCCAATCAGGGTAATTGACTTCCCTGATAGTTCCAGCTTTCAGCAATCTGCCTATTTCTTCAGAGATGAATTTCTTACAATCGAACGTGTGCCTTTTTAGCTTTTGTTTGATCGGGGGATGGTTAGGATCCACGTTCAACTTGTAAGTGATTACCTTTTGATCTATACCCTGAATTTCTTTTGGTTTCCAAGCAAAAGAAAATTGATTGATCATCAACACTTGCATTATCCATTCCTCCATCTATTTTGGCATACTTGAGCCTATCTGAACCTTATTTCCTTTAGATAATTCTTTTGTAACTATGTCACCTTCTAGATTTATCCTCGATCAGCTATCACATTTATTGTTCTATAGACCGGGTTGTATTATGTAAGATTATTTTCCCTCTTTAATCATGGCGATATAGGCTCTCTCAAAGCATTTTGGTTTTCTCTCAAGATTGCTATCCCTTTTTCAGTAGGAATTTTCATCACCATATATCTTATGTTGGTGACAGCCCCTGTATGAAATAATAACGGTCTTTCAAAGATTGCGTTGTATACAAAATTCACATTTATGACCATGAACAAGGCTTTACAAGTATGGGTCACTGCCTCATCTCCCATTTTCATAAAGAATTCTAGTAGCATTGCTAAGTTCGTTCAGCAAGGTGGTGATTTGTTTTAATTATCCCATTAGTAGATTCATTCATTTGTAAGCTTGTACGGTGGGGATATTCACCGCACTACCATTGTCTACCAAGATTCTTTTTACAAGAAGATTGTTGATTTCCACTTATACTACCAGCACATCCTCATGGAAAAATTTTAGATCAACCGTATCTTCGGGAGAAAGGGTGATTGATGGTAACTTTTCAAATTTGGTGGAGAACTATAAACCTTTCCCTTTCTTTCTTTTCGTGAAATTCTCTCTGTAAAATGAACCTCCAATGATCATATTAATTACGCCAAGTCTTTATCTTTGTTGATCAATATCCTTAGGCTTACACCTCTCATCCTCTTCTTCTGAATCTGATCTGCCTTTGTTGTCAATCAATGTTTTACACATTTCTTGCAGCGAGGATCTCACAACTCACAAATATTTTCAGTGACCCCCTTCTGTATCAATCTTTCAATTTCTTCCTTTAATGATTTACATTCATCAACGGTGTGACCTATGTCTTTGTGAAATTAACCATATCTACTTTTATCCTTTCTGATGTATGACCGTTCGAAAAGCTTTTTGGTCCTATTCTTCTTGTTATATTTCTCCTTTATCCACATTAAAACCTTGTTGGAAGACGAGTTGACTAGATTGTAGGTTCTAGCCGGATTATTTACATGGTGATTAGACCTTCCATACTCATTCTCTTTCCTTTTCCCTTGGTTTCTTGAGGTACTGGCTCCTTTATAATTCTTTATTTTGACATCTTCCCACCCATAAGGCTGCATTGTATTTGCCATCGAGTTTACGCATCCTCTAGCTCATTTGGGCATCATTGAATTGTATTTATTCGTTAGCCCTTTCCATCATATCACCGAAATCTATCGGAAGCCATGTCGTGATGGATTCAAACAATGGAGGCGCGTGTCATGCAATGAGCCAAGGCATTCGTGACTACTTTAGGATGTAGATTCCTTATTTTAAAGGCCAGACTCTGGACTCTATCATTATAACTTCTTAGAGTTTCATCTGATCTCTGTACTAAATTACACAGATCGTTAACAGTTTTAGGATTTTGATCTGCATGATGAATTTGGTCTTGAATAGATCATGAAGCTACCTAGAGTAATGAATTGATTCTAGAGGAAGATCATGGAACCAATCCAAAGCATCCCCCCGCTAATGTTATAGGAAACACTCGACAAAAAATTCGATCATCAAAAGAATACATTTGTATTAGCATTAAATATTGTAAACTATGGTATTTAAGATCATATTTTCTTGTATATCTAGTCATTTTGATCTCCTTGAATCTGTTTGAAAGCTCGGCTTTATGGGTTTTCCAATTGGATGGAGAAACTGTGATGCCATCGAACATTGGCTTTTTGGAATAGCCTAACTTAAAATTTTCACCTATTGTAAAAACCATCTTACATTTTGTTCTGAAACAGAATCATTTATTTCACCTTTTTTCTTCATCAGCCTTTTCTTTGAGGCGCACATGTAACCCATATCTTCTTCTAAGTTGACGAGGGGCAAAGGGGACCATTTGGGAGCAATGCCTGCATTATTTTTGGAAGAATGGCTTCTACTGTCTTGTGATACCTTCTTATTTCCTTTACTTCTTTTGTCACGCTTGTGCACCCGAGATCTAGTGCCAGATTTGAGGTTAGTTGGTTCTCTGATTCTCAACGGGGAGTTCGTGTGTCACCTAATATCACTTTCCCCACTTTCTCCTTCTGATTCCCTCATGAAAACTTCAAGATGCCTTTCCCTATGTATGGATTTCATGATGCTTTACTGAAATCTCCCAGGATTGTTCTCGAGTATTTCATGGTAATAGGGGTGGATTCATTGTGAACCATGAACTTTCTATCGAATTCATTCAAGAGGTTATGGCGAACTGGTAGTACGAATGAGATTCTTTCGGTGTCATTTGTTCTCACAATGGATTTAGATCTCCTACGATCTTCATCAAAATGATTTTCGGATTCGAAATGGCTTTGTTGCCCATGCAGACTTGCCATTGCTTTCAATGAAAATACCAAATGATGTTTTTAAAAATATCAAAAATGAAAGAAAGAGAGGGAAAATCTGATTGGATGAAGTCTTTTGAACCTGCAAGGAAAGGAGCGCCTAGTCGGATCGGGATAAGCACTCTGATGGTTAAGTTAGTAGATGACTTAGAGATAAAAAGAAGAGGAAAAGATTTTTAGAGAGATGAAAATATAACTGGGAGCCTTCCATAATTTCTCTATTTATAGTATTCTAGTGATGATAGGTTAGTAGGTTTTCAAGTGCCTAAAACAGTAACCTATGGCAATGACATGATTGCATTGTGGCAACCACATCACTTAGGTAGGCGATACCAAAGGAAGATATGGAAGCCATACCTTTAGTTGTCACATCAATCCGATTGGATTGACTTTGGTATTCAAATGTGGGCTTTCATTTGAGTTGGGTTTTTAAGCCTAAGGATCCAATTACATAAGGATGTTTTTTTTTTTCAAGTTTATCAGGTATGATGAAAAATAAAAAAAATATATGTATTTATGAATTATAAAAATTTATTTCTATATTTACATTATATAAAAAATTTACTGAAATTATAAAAATATAGATAGATTGGGTTGGATGATATTCTAAACCGGTGAAATTGCATAACCGGTGAAATTAGATCAAATTATAAGCAAAATTCATTGGATTTGGATTAAAAAAAAGGAATTGGATGGAATTAGCATATCCTACCAAAATTTGACAATGGCATATCTACTTGCACGCAATAATTCATGTCCCTTGGTAAGGTTATGCGTGCCTGGTAGTTGGATGAAATCAAATTTCTTAAAAAAAAAATACATGAAATGTATAATTTTTACATATAATATTATTTTAATTAGAAAATACTTAAATTTTTTTCAAAAATTCAACAACGATATGTCACACAAATTTCAAATTTTTCATAAAATGACACATGATAATACATGTAGGTGGTACTCATTTAATTTTTCTTTAAACTGATAATTTATATAATTTTTATTATTTAATCATTGAAATGAAATTTAAAAAGGAATAATAAACTGCAACTAATCCTGATAGTTTGGTTAAAAAAATTTACAGTACTACGATATTGAAAATATTGGAGCCGTTGATTTGGGATCAAACATGTATTAATCTGACGGCGGATAGATGATGCAACCTACTCATTGAGAGGATACGCACTCTCAGACTGTCAGAGCTTAGATACTTCAAAAACGAAGACTCAAACCCTAGCAAACAAATACAAGATCAAAGACGAAAAAACAAAATTTTGAAGCTTCAAGCCTTCAACTATGGCGTTTCCTTCCCGTCTCTTAAGCAGATCCAAACAGGTATTTTTTTTCGCTATTTCAAAACCAGATTTTTATTTTCTTATGATATAATCGTTTTTTGTAATCCGACTATGAGCTCATTTCGTTAAATTTTGGTCATCGTATTCGATGCTTTGATGCTCCGTTTGGTTACGGTAAAATGACTGGAGATTTGGAAAAACTGGGAGGAAATAAAAGAATTGCCTAATCTGAATCATGGGCATTGGCATTTTAGGTCTGTACTTATTTATTTGGGACTGATGCTATGAATTTTGTATATTGAATGAGTAACTTAAATATCAAATGGTGTGCAATGGACATGGAATTTTTTTGGCAAAATGGAATTGTGCTTTTCCTTTTGCTCTTTTGGTTTCTGAGGAGATTGAATTTGGGTTACATTGTTTTGTTGTGGTTTTCCTCATTCCCTCTGCAACCTTGCTCAGCACGATAAAGTTGGTAAAGAATTAGTGTACTGGCTTAGTAATGTAAAACTTATATATAAAATCCTTATTGGAAAACCTGGTAAGAAGTACTATACTGATACCAATACAGCAGAGATTGGCATAAGCTTGCTTCACTGCTGGAAACATCCATCCATTACTATGGTTTTTTATTTAAAGAAAACACAGTCCTTGAGGAAAAGCTATGTGGTTGATATCTGATTTATCTCTCTCTTGTTGTGGTTCCCTAAATTATAGCATTTATTTTCTTTTGGAATTATGCAGCTGTATGGCAGTGGAGCCATTTTGCAACAAGAGTGTGTTATTCCAGTTCGTTACTTTGCCAAGAAAGCTGATGCTCCAGCTGAACCTCCAACTCTCAAGGGAGATGGTTAGTGAATATTTTATTCAACATTGATGGAGTCTTTGTTGTACATAAGTAACTTGATGACTAGGCAGATTTTCACTCAGGAAGTACACAAAATTTCTTGCATGCTGTAAAAATAGCACCTAAATATCAAAGCCCCTACTTGAGAAGTAACTTTCATTCAAAATTGGATTTCACTTATGCATGTATTGTTAAGTCAGCACTTTTGGCTGAAGATGTAGAATTTCATTGGCCTTTAAATATCTTAAGCCCTAAAATAGTTTTTTTTTCCTCATATCGTGCTTGAATTGAACTACTACTTTATTTTTTCCTTTTGGTGAACTTTTGTTTTCAATCAACTGTTAATTTTCATTTTTAATCAACCGTTAATTACTCATTACGCACAAACACACTCATGTGCGCCTGCAAACACATGCTATATTGTGATTACATCAATCTGCCTGGCACATGAAAGTGCAAGTTCTTTTAACCTTGGGGCGCTATCATCATGTCATTTGATGTAATATGGTTCATGTAGGATTTGGTTTAAAATATCTGTGCAATTGCACTGCACCCAACTGTTTCGAGCTGAAGATTAAGTACATGTTTTTTTTAAAACAATTTTTGGACATGCCTTTTGTATGATTTGAATGTCTTTTGCTACAATTTTAATTATTATTTTGGATATGTATTAGGTAGTATAGGTGCATACTTCTCATTGACATTTTTGGCCAAGCAATATGAAAGCTTCATACTAAGCTTGCCTATGTGAATTTATTTGTCAATCATCATACAAGTTTTTTTTTACTTTTGCAAGGTCACCTGAATTCCTAGTGTGTACATGTCGGTGCTGAAGATTTATGATATCAGCTTAATAACTCTGCTTCTATTATGCAGTGAAAATTTTGGCTTGTTCATTTATCATATGGATCTATCTTTGCCTCCTAGACACATTTTTGTTTCCATTGAAACTATTCCTGATGATATGATAATATACTTACAAAATTCTTTTGTTTTTGAGCCGAAAAGAGATGTTAAAGGGCATCTTTTTGGATGTCAAAAAGAAATTTGAGACAGCTGTTGGGATACTAAGGAAGGAGAAGATCACCATTGCTCCTGAGGATCCAGCTGCTGTGTCTCATTATGCGAAGGTCATGAAGACAATTAGAGAAAAGTAAACAAAATTTCCCGGACTTTCTTATACTGCCTCATTCTCCTCTCTCTCTCTCTCTCTCTCTTTTTCTCTCTCTCTCTCTCTCACACACACACAAGTAAAATTAATATTAGAAAACATCTTGGCATTGCAGCTCTCTCTTGAAGTCCAATGTCTCCTTGTTTAGCATCCTTTTGTTTTGGTTCTCTCATAGATGACAAATGGATTGCATTTAACAGAAAACACTTTTGTTTTCTTTTGATGTAAATTTCTTGTCCTAATACACTTTTGTTATTTGGTATAAATCATTTGAGACTTAGTAGTGGTCTTCCTTTCAAACCTAGATTTGGGTAAAACATATCCACGTTTAGCATCTTGCTTTTTAATTTGTTCATCTACTGCTCCCCTTATACTGTTGTCATGGATCACCATAGCTTGTCTTGAGTGGAAGAGTGTAATTCTATTTTCTTGTTATTTTTTTGTACTTGTTCTTACCTTTGAATCACCTGAATCAACCGTTGATTTGTTTTCCATGTGTTTCATGGCCTGCAGGGCTGATTTGTTCTCGGAGTCACAGAGAATTAAATTCACTATTGAGACACAAACAAAGGATATTCCGGATGCCCGTACTTATTTACTGACATTGAAGGAAATTCGAATTAAGTAATTACTGTTTCCTTTTCAATTGCAGACCCTCTTGTTCTGGATATTATTGATGTTGCAGTTGAAACTTCTCGTTTGTCCATGTTGATGTTGGATAGATGTCTGTTTTACAAGTACATTAGTAACGCAATTAATATTGTTTTCTTTCCTTTCTCTATAATTTTATTGTGAATAACAGGTGCAGCTTAACTTGATATGAATATTTTGTTAAAGTTGTTTGTTCACCAGTTCTGAAGTTATTTTTCTTTTACTAGTATTTTATTGAAATTTCAGAAAGTTACATTTGACACCATCATTTTCTATTTCTCATTTGTTTACATGTGCATATTTTCCTCGTTTCTCTGCAGGAGAGGTCTTACTGATGAGCTTGGTGCAGAAGCTATGATGATGGATGCTTTAGAGAAGGTTGAAAAGGAACTCAAAAAACCTCTAATGAGAAATGATAATAAAGGAATGGCTCTTTTAATGACAGAGTTTGATAAAATTAATAAGAAGTAAGTATCATTTTAATGATATTATTCTTCTGATATTTTCCTATTGTTGTGCTGGAGTATGACCCAACTTTCTCAGAGCTCATTGTTCTTGCTTTATCTTTATGTTTTACTACTGTCTAAGTGTTTGAGACAAGGGGTTTATGGAGCTTGCTATTCATGTGACCATTTCCCCTAAAAGCAAGTCATTGTGACAATGAGCATTGATGTTGTGAATGCTAGGGCAATGAGTTTGTACTTGAATGCATTTCAGTTTTTTTACTTAGGGTTTCATGTTGTTGTATATTGCTCTGTTTTGTGCTTCGAGGTCAGATCTTTGATGTTGAGTCAATGCTATGCTTTGTGATGCAGAGTGGTGAATTCTAGCACAATGAATTATTATCTGAATGCATCGGGTTTATTTTCCCTTGTTCATGATGGTTTGCTACATTTTCTTGTTTTAGTGAGATTTATAATCGGTTTGCTTTTCAGTGTAGTCGTTTATTGTTGATGTTCATTTCACCAGGCTAGGGATTCGGAAGGAAGATCTTCCAAAGTATGAAGAAGAGTTAGAACAAAAAATTGCCAAAGCACAATTAGAGGAACTGAAGAAAGATGCTGTTGAGTCGATGGAAACCCAAAAGAAGAGGTACACAGTTGTTTCCTTGCTTATCATTTTTCTACTGTCAACAGGTCATTTTTCTAGACTAGTTGGGTTATTTGAATATTAGCCTGGAAAAGAAACATCTCCCAATAAGTTTTTTCTTTGGTCTTAGATTATTCTAATAATGAGTTGGTATGTTATTGGTGTGAGATTGAGAACAATGGCTTTGAAAGATGAAGCTCAAGAGAAATAAGTGAAAATTAATTGTCCAATATTAAGGCTGATCAATGACTGCATGAAAGCTTATTAGAAGAGCATGTGAATCATGCTAGGTATCTATTAAGTATTGCAGTAAGACATCAAAGCATTGGACTTTTGATGTAGATTTTGTGTTGGATGACAATGATCGAGATTAAACAGTTAAGATCAATTCTGTTGAGAATGTGTTCTCAGGAAATGCACTACATCTTTTCAATTTAAATGATGATTGTTGACAGAAAAAGTTTGGCCTTTTCTGCACCCTATTTTTATGTGTTATGTTTTCTTCAGGGAGGAATTCAAGAACGAGCAAATGGTGGATGTGAAATCTTTGGATATCCGGAACTTCATCTAAGACCATTAGCTTCTTGATGAGTTTGATTTGATATTGAACAGTTGTTCTGATACAAAGGAGACAACCTGCAACATTTTGTGGGGACTGCCTTATCCGGTTTGCATTTTGATAATAATAATAACCACCTATCTATATTTAGGGATACAACTATGGCAATTGGGTACATATTATGCTGTTGTGTATCCATTTTCAAATTGCCAGGAAAAGCTGGAAATATGTGGTTGCTGTTTTTGCTATGAAATTATTTTCTTGAAAATTTTCTTTGATTATGCCTCGGCACATGTACTCTTAGACTGGTCACAAAAAGTCATTCGGCACCTCATCTTTTCGGAAATAATATTGATAGCTGAATTCACTAATTTTATTATTTTCAACACTTTTTGGTCATATGGTATTGATCGTTGCGAGATGGGTCACACCAGCAGGTCCAAGAGAAGCAAAAATTGACTTGGTCTGAACGTGTAATAACAACTATTTGATCTTGGATGCTAGATTAGTAAAATAGAAAGAAGCGCTATAAAAGGATTATAAGCTCACTTATATTGATAGTAATAAACATCTAATAAAAACAAGAGGCTGAAGTTTGAAACCTTCACGAAGCTTTGTTTTTCCTGACTGATAACCCTTTGATTCTAGTTTTACTACAACACTTTTGTCCTCTAATTTCTTTAATTTTGATTACTGTCTTACCTTCCATATAAAAGAATTTCCTTAATTATTTAACTAGAGTGAAGCATTGAAGAGTGAAGCATTGAAGTTTAAGAAAAAAATAGTACGGTAGCATACCATTTTCATTTATTCTCTCTTGTTCCAGTTCCTATTTCTTTCGACTATCCCCAATGAATGTGCCTCAGATGCCTGAATTGTCAATTCTAGCATTAATGAAAAGTTGAAGTAATAAGAACCTAAAAATTAATAGTGAAATGAAAAAAAAAAATCAATAAATAAAATACCAAAACCTGATCAAACACCATCTGCGAATGCTGCTTTGCTTACATAAAATATCAAGAAACTTGGTCATCCATTAAAATTTATATAGAAAGATCAGGATAATGGTTACAACAAATCAGTGGCCATCTAATTGCACCCTACAGAAGCCATTTTCGCTTCCTAACTCCACAAGGCATTTTTATAAATTTACATGCTTAAAAATTAAGATTTACTCTTTTTATTTGATTTTGAGCCTGCGTCTCCTTTTCGCTTTTTCCCACTTTTGTGACTCTCCTTCCTTTCATGTTTTTCTGCTTTTGTTCTACTGGATTTGACACTAACAAGACCGCCGGACGTTATCTTTCCCCCATTCTTCAATGCTTTCTCTAAATCACCTTCTTTATCCACGATGGCATAGTGTTGAAGGAGTTCTGGATTCAGCATGCCCTCCATCTTGGCTTTCATTCCATCCTACAGTAAATTCAGCAAATCTCAGAAAAGCCGGAAAACAAAAAGATTAAGAGAAATAAGATGGAAGAATATAAAGGCTTAGAGAAATTGAACACACCTCAACTTGCTTTGCTGCTTCATTAAGATCATCCTCCACTGAGATTTTGTGAGGCTCCAGAGCTTGCTGAAACCGATATTTCATCAAAGCACTTTTGTGATCAATCAAAATATATTAAAAAAAGAGTAGAGCATCATAAGATTAGAACAACAATTAATTAAATATATAAAAAGAAGGTACTATGAAAACAGTATCTCGATAATGCCGTCACAATGCCTTAAATCTGAATCTGAAGGTTCAAGTAATATTCTGAATTCAATCTGTTTACAAGCATCTCAATAATGTATTTTATAGTTGTAATAAAATAACAATGCCGTTCATGCACATGTTAGTCAGTGAAGCTTTTGCTCCAGATGTTGGTTACTAAAGCAACTAATTGAAAATCACCTTATTGAAGACAGACAATCAGTATTTATGCATATATACAAAACATTCTAGAAATTATTCATTGTGGCATATGAAGTTCAGTTCTATGGACTTACCTCTTTTAATCGAGGTAATGTTGATTGGATCTCACTGGATGCTACCCCATAAAGATATTTGTAGAACTTCTTCATAACCTTTATAAAAAGTGATAAAATCTGTGTCCTTTCCAACGTCATTTGTCCCTGTAATTAAAAGAGAAACTCAAACTCCAGATGCTCAAAGTACAACATAAACTACCTCACATGACAAAAACTGCAACTGAAATATTATCTTAGGATCAGGAAGGATATGATTCCTGAGCCTTGGACCAAAAAGAATTTCTTTATAAATGAGCAGTCTCTAATCCATTTCCCCAATAACAAAACATATGATTCACATGGAGTTCCACAAACTGCATGAGTAAAAAAAATAACTAATGATTTAACTGAGAATCAAACCTCAATATAAGAAATATTTTGATGCTGCAATCCAATGCAGAGCAAAACAGAAGCCTGAACATATGACATCGTAATAGGAAGCTTCCCTCGAAAATATAGACGAGCAAGGATCGGAACAATGTCTAAAATCTGAAAGAAAGTAGAAAGAAAAGCATTTATTTACAAAAGTTACAATGATAAATTGCATCAATAAAGTTCTGGAGAAAAATCTTGAACAATAATGGGGTGAGGTTAATTTCAATGAAATCGTTTAGGCTTCCCCAATGAAGATATGAGGATGGAAAGAAATATGATATGTAACTTTCAAATATTCTCCAGTAAGCAATAGATTAACATAAATTATCTATTCTTATTTCTTCCAAATGCATTCTCAGATAACATTAGAATTGTACAAATGGTCGGTTAGCTTCGATTTTGAACCGAATCAAATAAACCAAAAATCAAATTTCACGAAAAAGAACCAAACCGCAAACTGAAATATATAAAACCGAAATCGAATAGATCGAATTAATTTCGGTCAGTTTGGTTTGATCTATTTGGTTCTAGATCAATATGGATTTTTTTAATTGGGTTTTTAATTTATATTAAAGCATAAATTAAATTAATTTACATTCATCAAAATAAAACTATTTAATATAATTAAAATTAAAACAATATGCATAAATTTATTATATTATATCCATAATAAATACTAATTAAAATTATAATAAAAAATATACTGGTAAATTAATATTTAAAAAAAAAACATTTAAAATCCTCCAATAAAAAAAGCATTCATGTAAAATAAATATAACGTAAGTCCAATTTAATACAACATTAAAAAAAATAAAGATATTTAGTGATTTAGAATTTAAAAAAACAAAAACTATGAAAACAAAACATTTAAAGGAAAAAAATTTAAAGTATAAAAAACTGAGAAAACAAAACTTAAAAAAAAAAACTACAAAAAAAATTTAAAATAGAAAAAATTAAAGAAACAAATACTAAGAAAACAAAACTTTAAAAAAAACAAAGTAAAAAAAAATGTAAAGTATAAAAACTGAAAAAACAAACTTAAAAAAAAAACAAAGTACAAAAAATGTAAAGTATAAAAAAATGAAAAAACAAAAATTTTTAAAAAATAAAGTACAAGAAAATTAAATTACAAAAAACTAAAAAAACAAAACTTAAAAACTGCAAAAAACATTTAAAGTAAAAAAAAAATAAATTAAAAAAATTGAGAAAACAAAACTTAAAAAAAAAAAAACTACAAACCTGTCCCTTCTAAGATTCGAACTCAAGATATGAAAACGTTAATTATGTTTTCACATGATAAGAAGCTGCTGGACCAGGAAGAAAGCAGAGAAGATTGAAGGCCCGTGATGTGTAGGGTATATTCGAGAAGGCCAAAGAACAATGCTGGGCAGCATGTTGAAGCTGATGTGGCAAGAGTTAGTTGAGAAAGGAAGAGAAAGAATTAGAATAAAAAGGGTAGGGAGCTAATAGAACTCACAACAATTTTCAGATATCTCAAGCAAAGGATCGAATTGGAATAGAAATATGGATCGGGACTGTTTCATTCAAAAGGAAAAAATTACAAAAGTCTCAGGAAGAATATCTTCCCTCTCCAAAAGAGGAGCCCTGCTCTCTAAGGCAGAAAATACAATTTAATTCTCAATACCCGTCCCTCCCCAAACAAACAGTTAAAATAACAAAATTCAAAAAGGGTAAATCCGTTTCTGCTCCTTTCCTCCAGCTAGGCCTAGGCACGCTAATTTCATAACAGAATGCTCCAGCTCAGCTTTACTAGTTTCCTTCGCTGCCCCTGCTCTGCTGCTTCTTCTTCCTATGATAAACTTGAAGTCTCTTCGGCCCATTGAAGTCCGGGTCCATGAGCTCCTCTTGCACACCTTGGCCTCCAGCAGCATCTTGCTCTCTATCATTGCCGCCCTCCTGAAATTCAGTCTTGTCCTCAAGACGTAGCTGAGGATAATCACGTCTCATGGTGTATTCATCCTCCCAAGTGGCGTCCTCCACACCCTTTGTCTGCCATTGTACCAACCACTGCGACACCCCTTCCCCGTTCCGTTGTACAAACCTGGTAGCTATTATCTTATCCGGTACCAGTTCATCGGTTGGTTCTAGGTCCAACTCAGGTGGCAAATCATGTGAGCTAGGCTGAACTCCTATGGCCTTCTTGAGTAAGGAGACGTGGAAAACTGGATGTATTTTAGATGATGCAGGGAGTTGGAGACGGTAGGCTACTGCGCCTACTTTTGCTTCAATCTGATAGGGCCCGTAGTAGCGTGCGGATAGCTTAGGATAGATTCTCCTGGCAACTGACTGCTGTCGATGGGGCTTAAGTTTAAGATAAACCCAATCTCCGACTTCATACTGGATGTCCCTGCGGTGCCGGTCAGTTTGCGCTTTCATCAGCTGTTGTGACCGCAGTAGGTGTTGCTTGAGTTGTTGCAAGGCTTCGTCCCTGTCTTGGAGATCCCTAGCTACTGCTTCAACCTGGACCTCGCCAGGAATGTATTGGAGTACATTTGGGGGTCGCCGGCCATACATCACCTCGTATGGAGTGGTTCCTGTACTCACATGGTAGGTGGAGTTATACCAGTATTCTGCCCAAGGGAGCCATTGACTCCAAAATCGGGGCTGATCAGAAGCGAAGCAGCGGAGATATGACTCAAGGCACCTGTTGATCACTTCGGTTTGACCGTCGGTTTCCGGGTGGTATGATGAACTGAACCTGAGCTGTGTCCCTTGGAGTTTAAAGAGTTCCTGCCAGAACCGGCTCATAAACACGGGATCTCGATCACTAATTATGGTCTTTGGAAAACCATGAAGCTTCACGACTGTTTGGACGAACAGATCTGCCACCGTTCGTGCTGTGTAAGGGTGTTTAAGTGCTGCAAAATGGCTATACTTCGATAGCCTATCAACAACAACCAGCACAGCATCATATCCCCTAGACTTGGGCAGCCCGGTGATGAAGTCCATGGACACATCTTCCCATACTGCATTTGGAATAGGAAGTGGCTGGAGGAGACCTGCAGGAGCCAGAGTTGATGCTTTGAACCGCTGGCAGACCGAGCACCCCTTTACAAACTCTTTCACCTGCTGCAACATACCTTTCCAGTAGAAGTGTGTTGCTAGTCGCCTGTAGGTTCGGTAGTAACCAGAGTGACCTCCCATAGCTGAATTATGGTATTCGTTAAGCAAGGAAGGGATCCACTTGGAGGAGGCGGTGAGTACTAGTTTGCCATTACGGTATAGAATTCCATGCTTCTCCATGTACTTTGGGTGGGAAGATGGGTCTGATTGGATTGCATTTTTGAGGGCCAGTAACTGGGGATCCTGGGTCACTTCCTCGATTAACTTGCTGCCATCGAGCCATGTTGGGGAAAAAACAAAAGCAGCAAACTCAACTTCAGCCAACTCATGCTGCCGTGATAGAGCATCAGCAGCATTATTCGACTTTCCGGGCTTATAACGCACCTCAAATTCGTACCCCATTAATTTAGCAAGCCAATTCTGTTGGTCAGGGGTGGTGATGCGTTGTTGCAGCAGGTGACGCAAACTCTTTTGGTCAGTAAATACAGTAAACTTCCGCCCCAACAGGTAGGGTCTCCAATGTTGAATTGCCAGAGCCAGCGCCATAAGTTCCTTCTCATAAGCTGACTTCGCAAGGTTTTTCTCAGCCAAAGCCTTGCTGAAATATGCAAGGGGTCTGCCCTCCTGCATCAAAACAGCCCCTAATCCAGTACCAGAGGCATCACACTCCACAATGAAGGGCTTGCTGAAGTCCGGTAAGGCTAGTAAAGGGGTGGTCGTCAACTTGGTTTTTAACTCTTCAAATGCTGATTGTGCGTGCTCATTCCACCTAAACCCACCCTTCTTGGTTAGCTCAGTTAAGGGCTTCGCAATCTTTCCATAATCCTTCACAAATTTTCTGTAATACCCGGTCAAACCCAAAAAGCCCCGAACACCCTTCACATTCTGGGGTATCGGCCAATTTTGAACTGCTTCTACCTTGGTCGGGTCCACTGCCACTCCAGCCTGCAAGATGCTGTGCCCGAGGTAGTCAATAGATGTTTGTCCAATAGTGCATTTCTTCGGGTTAACCCGGAAGTGGTTGTCTCTCAGCACTTGTAAAACAATGGCCAGATGCTGCTTGTGCTCTTCCCAGCTGTCGCTATAAATCAGTATATCGTCGAAGAAAACCAAGACCATGCGTCGTAGCCAAGGTCGGAAAATGTCATTCATTACACTCTGGAAGGTGGAAGGGGCGTTAGTAAGACCAAAAGGCATTACTAAAAACTCGTAGTGCCCATCATGTGTGCGAAAAGCGGTCTTGGGCTCATCCCCTCCCCTCATTCTGATTTGGTAAAAACCCGATTTCAGGTCCAGCTTTGTGAAAAACTGTGCCCCATGTAACTCATCAAGTAATTCGTCGATTATGGGTATAGGATATTTATCAGCGACAGTGACCTTATTTAAAGCCCTGTAGTCTATGCACATCCGCCAGGAGTCATCCTTCTTTTTGACCAAAAGGACTGGGCTTGAGTAAGCACTTTGACTTGGTCGAATGATCCCCTGCTGCAACATTTCCGTCACTTGTCGTTGTATCTCAGTCTTTTGTATCTGTGGGTACCGATAAGGTCGGACACTAACCGCTGCATGCCCTGGTTGTAATTGGATGGCGTGGTCATGAAGGCGTCGGGGTGGTAACCCACTTAATGGCTCGAATACTATGGAGTAACTGTGCACAAGAGCCACCACTTCTGCTCTCTGCCCTGCAGTAAGGCCCTGGTGCATTGGGGCTGGAAATTGTTGTGGGTACAGGGCTTTACTCATAGTCTTCAAACTGCCCCCGCCCAACAAGACTTGCAAGGCCCCCATATCATGAGGCGTTCCATCTATTCCTGTCAACTTAACCTGCCTTCCCTGATCCTCAAATCGCAGCCACTTGTGGTCCCAATTATGCGTGACAGTGCCCAGGGTCTTGAGCCATTCCATTCCCAAGACGACATCTAAGGGACCCAGATCAAAGACTAATGCACACAGACATAAGGAAACAGTGCCTAACTGAATCGTGACATCCACACACCGTTCTTGAACTGTGACCCGATACCCATCTCCCAATCTAATATGAATAGAAGGTATAGTATGGACAGTTAGGTTCAAGGACCGTACCAATTTGCGCGAGATGAAGTTGTGGGAGGCGCCTGAATCTACGAGCAGCACTATTGGTATCCCTTGAATTGCACCTTGTAGCTTTAACGTTGTAGGCTCTTTGCTCCCATCCCCTGCCCCAAAATAAGCTGTGATTGCGTTACATTCTCCTTCGTCGCCCACGACAGCTCTGTTCTCCTCTTCCAGTTCTGGTGCTGGGAGCTCCTCAATGTCAACGTAGAGCTCATTATCCAGAACAGTAAGTCTCAACTCCCCGGTCTGGCAGCGGTGCTGTGGGCTATAGGGCCGTGCACATTTGAAGCAGAGGCCGAGCCGCCTACGCTCCTCCATTTCCTTCATGGAGATGTGGCGATTTCCTCTGTTGCGCCCTGGCTGTTGTTGGGTTCTAAGAGATGAGTGAAACGGTGGTGGTGGTGTCGTTTGGGGTAGGGGGCTTGGGCCAGGCTGGGAGTATTTCACTTTTGGGTCGGAATGGGCTGCTTCTTTGGGGTTAAGAATATGTGAGTGATGGGTTTGTGTATAGGGAGAATCCAGACGACTGCAAATCGCTCCTCCCTTATCCCTTGCCGCCGATCTGCTCCCCGGGGAACTGAAGGTGAGCTCTGCATCGCGCGCCAATTCCATGGCCTGCTCACACGTCTGAGGCTTGAGGTAGCGCACCCACCTCCCCACTTCCTCCTTCAACCCTCCCATGAAATATCCCAAGAACTGCTCCTCGGACGCTTTCGGGATGTATCCGGTGAGGGACTCAAACTCCTCAATATAGTCATCAACGGTGCCGGTCTGGAACAAAGTACGGAGTTCCTCATATGGATTTTGAACCCTGCGTTTGCCAAATCGCCGATTTAACCGGATTTTGAGTTGTTCCCACGTCAAATATGGATTATCGCGCAACGCCTGCGAGAACCAGGTAATAGCAGCTCCTGTCATACACATCTGAGCTATGGTGAGCTTCATCTGCTCTGGCGTGTGGGTGACGCTGAAAAACAGTTCAGCTTTGGCAATCCAGCTTCGTGGTTCCAGGCCGTTAAACTCCGGCACCTTCACCTTCGGCAACGTCAATGGTCCAACCCCAAAGTGATTGGGTCTGACACAAGAGTCCAATGGGGATGTGGTTTGATGCCCCGATTTTGAGTGTGTGGGAAGGAAGACTCGGGCTGGTGTTTCAGGGGAGCTGGCGAGTTCCCTGGTTGCATGATGGTCGGTTTCTTCCTCTGTTAAGGGCTGTCTCTCAAATTGTCGTTGGAATTTCACAGTCATTCGTTCAAATTGTTCCTCCATTGATTTTTGTAAAGCAGCGATGGATCGTTGCATTTGTCCCATAGTTTGTTGCATTGTACCCAAAGCTTCATCATGGCTGGCAACTCTCTCCTGCAAATCATTCTGGGATTGCAAGCGAGTTTTAGGTGGGTCTCCCATTGTTTTCGTTTCCCACATACGGCGCCAAATAATAGAACTCACAACAATTTTCAGATATCTCAAGCAAAGGATCGAATTGGAATAGAAATATGGATCGGGACTGTTTCATTCAAAAGGAAAAAATTACAAAAGTCTCAGGAAGAATATCTTCCCTCTCCAAAAGAGGAGCCCTGCTCTCTAAGGCAGAAAATACAATTTAATTCTCAATACCCGTCCCTCCCCAAACAAACAGTTAAAATAACAAAATTCAAAAAGGGTAAATCCGTTTCTGCTCCTTTCCTCCAGCTAGGCCTAGGCACGCTAATTTCATAACAGAATGCTCCAGCTCAGCTTTACTAGTTTCCTTCGCTGCCCCTGCTCTGCTGCTTCTTCTTCCTATGATAAACTTGAAGTCTCTTCGGCCCATTGAAGTCCGGGTCCATGAGCTCCTCTTGCACACCTTGGCCTCCAGCAGCATCTTGCTCTCTATCAGGAGCCAGGTAGGAAGGATGTTTTTGAAATATTTTGTGGTTTCAGTTGTTAGGCTGAAAAGGAAAGAGGGAGTGAGAGCCTGTGGCAATTCCCTGCTCTTGGATAATCTGTTTCCTTTGTTATTAGCTATTTTCTATGTTTGTTCATCAAATGTATTGATATTGTGAATCAACTTGTCTTGAGTTTACTATCAATACAAATCTCTCATTGTATATTCATTTGTTCTTCTTTTACTGTCATTTATTGTGTGAATTTGTTGCTCTCCATCATTGATCTGACCTACCGGATAATCACCTGACCGGAAACAATGGAGACGAGTCATCAGGTTCTATCACTACGACTGGATGAAACTGAGAAGCGCGTCGGAGAGTTAGCCGACTGTGTTAAAGAGCTAACCAAATCAGTCACCGAACTGCAGACCTGTTTGGCTACTTCTCAACTGAGTTACCAAGCCGATAGAAAGAAGAAAGATGCCTTTCAAGATCAGGTTTTTACTTTGGATTAAAAGATTAGACAAACAACCTACCACTATAGAGGAGTACAGTTGTCAAGAGGAAACAACTATGGAAAAAGGTGGAAATCACCAGGAACAGGGTTCAAACCCGCGAATGAACTACCATTTCTCCACAAACCATTTTGCTGATCCATTTGAAGATCTAGCAGACTCGAAACAAGGTAGGAGCATCGAAGTATCAATTGAAGCCTTCGAGATGGTGGCTGCTACTGCTCCAGGTTTTCTTGAACCGCAATATGTGGGATGTTTACTTAATGGGTTGAAGGATTGGGTGAAGGTTCACAAGCCGGCAGATAAGGTGGACTCTATGAGACTCGCTCGTTCCGTTGAAGTTTCGTTGCAATTCGGAAAACTAGGAATGAGTAATTGGCAGTTGATGCAAAGTTCGATGAAGGAGAAAGAAGGGGTTTTCAAGGCTCAAGTGACAAATGGGTCATGGGTGGGGTCAAATAAGTTTGGGTCATCACAAACACAGCCTATTTCCCCTCATGGGCCAACCCAAAACAAATACCCAACCCAATTCACAAACAACCACCCACTAGTTCCCTCCTCCACAGATTCCAATCGATGGGGAAACAGAAAAATGGGAGTTCGGCACTTCACCAAGACCGAGTGGAAAGAGAGACAGAAAAAGGGGTTTTGCTTCCAGTGTGGGCTTGCCTATTCTCCTTAGCACTGATGTTCCAAGGTAGAACTGAAGGTGATGTTGCTTGGCGAAGGAGAGGAAACCAAGACTGAAGACGAATTTTTCGAAGCAGAGGGGGTCAATCTCGAACTGCCAATTGATGGTGAGTGTCAGATTCTTGAATTAAACGACATAGGGGCCGACGATGGTGCTTCAATGGTAGAGGGGTTGGGATTGAGTGCCATCAAGCTCCTGAATACTACTAAGGGTGTGTCATCAATGATCTTGGTGGACAGTGGAGCTACCCAAAATTTCATCTCACAACATTTGATCTTTGTTCTTGGTTTAACAGTAACGAGAATTAAAAAATTGGGAATACGGTTGGGTGATGGCAATTTAATCACTATCGATAAAAAAAGTACAGGGATTCCTATTCAATTGGATGGATACCAGTGTATTATAGATGCTTTAGTAACTGAACTTGGAGGATTGGGCTTGATATTGAGGTGGAATGGCTGTCCACTCTGGATGATGTGACTGTTAATTGGGCTCTGGGGCATTTAAAATTTTGTGTTCAAGAGAAATGGGTGGAATTGAAGGGTATATGTGCAATCCAAGGGGCCAACAACTCTTTCCACACTTGGGTAGAAGGTCAGTTGCAGCAATTCCTTACAGAGAATGATAATACAATTCCATTTCAGGTGAACTCTCTGTGCCAACTCTCTCTTACTCAAAAACAACAAATGGTTGCCTTGTTCTCTACATACGGCGCCATTTTCTCTAACATAGAAGGCCTTCCACCAGTCCGGTTAGTAGAGTACTCGATCACTCTCCAATAGAGACAAGGACCAGTTTATGTTCGTCTCTATCAGTATTCTCATCATCACAAGGAAGAAATCCATAAGCAAGTGGCCAAGATGTTAGACAAAGGAATCATATGGCCCAACCAAAGCTCGTATTCCAATCCCGTTATTTTGGTCAAGAAAAAAAATGGCTCGTGGTGCCTATGTGTAGGCTATTGAGCATTGAACAAGGCTATAGTTTCAAACAAGTATCCAATCTCGGTAATTGAAGAATTATTTGATAAATTATGCAGTGCTAAATTTTTTCCAAGTCGGACCTCAAGTCAGGATACAATTAGATTTGGGTGCATGATACAGATGTGGAGAAGATGGCTTGTCACACTCATGATGGCCATTATGAGTATTTGATGATGCTATTTGAGTTGCCAAATTCTCCGACTACTTTTCAATCCACTATGAACATTTTTCGTTCTATGTTACGTAAGTATGTATGGGTATTTTTTGTTGATATTTTGATCTATAGTCGCCAAGGAGAGTGTACATTAGTGGTTAGTGCAATGGAAGGATGGGGGTGTTGATAATGCTACCTAGAAAGATATGTTTATTATACAGAATCAGTTCCCTGATCTGCGTCTTGAGGACAAGACTGTTCTTCCCCCAACCGGCAATGATAAGGAGCCGCTGGACCAGAAAGAAATTAGAGAAGATCGAAGGCTCATGATGTAGAGGGTATATTCGATAAGGCCAACGAACAATGCAGGGCAGCATGTTGAAGCTGATGTGGCTAGAGTTAGTTGAGAAAGGAAGAGAGAGAATTAGAATAAAAAGGGTAGGGGGTTGGGCTGGAAGGATGTTTTTGAAATATTATCTGATTTCAGTTGTAAGGCTGGAAATGAGAGAGGGAGTGAGGGCTTGTGGCAATTCCCTGCTCTTAGATAATCTGTTTCCTTTGTTATTTGCTATTTTCTGTGTTTGTTCATCAAATGTATTGATATTGTGAATCAACTTGTCTTGAGTTTACTATCAATACAAATCTCTCATTATATATTCATTTGTTCTTCTTTTACTGTCATTTATTGCGTAAAAAAAAAACTACAAACCTGTCCCTTCTAAGATTCGAACTCAGGATATGAAAACATTAATTATGTTTTCACACCACTCATCCAAGGTGTCTATTTTGCAATTTTAGTACTATAATATATATATGTAAAAAAATATCGATATAATTCAGTTTTTCACTTTTAAAAATCGAACCGAACCGATTAATCTGCAAATTCATTTCAGTCCAGAACTGAACAAACTAAAAACTGAATAAATAAAACCAAATGGATAAAAATCCATTCGGTTCAGTTCCGGTTCGATGCTGCACAGTCTGAAATAACATACGCAGAAGTCCTCAATAGTATATCTAAGAAACCCCTGGACTTGGATAGCTGTAAGTGAAATCCTTCACGGAGGATATGGCTTTGGACGGAGAGAAATGGAGACAAAAAATCCATCTAGCATGGGATAAAGAATTAGTTGTTGTGAAAACTCACTTCGTTCAAAGAGACATATCCACATGCAGGATCCAAAAGCAACTCTGTTAGACCTTGAAGCTAGTTAGCTTCATAATAAAGGCAGAGCATTACTTGTTTGACAAATACACAAATGAAATAAGTTCATATTATCTATAGCCTCCAAACAAGCTTCTTTTTATTATTTAAAAAAAAAAAAAAAAAAAGAGTTGAGTTTTGCATTGAGGGGGAGTAAGATCCATTTAGCAAAAACTAACCATTGCATTACTTACGAGCACATTCTACATAATGTAATTAGGGAAGTCCAAAAGAAAATTGAGGTTCAGGACTTTGAGGCATTTTTAATTAAGTTTGATTTAATTAAGGTTTCTTACCACTTTAACAACAAATTGTGGAAGATAAATGGCACCAATTATATGAGGATCTTACCAAATGAAAATCAGCAAGATTTTCAGTATAAACTTTCAACCGCTCCATATCATATGATGATATATCAAAGCTCAGTGACTTCCAAGATACTTCTGGCAATGATGTAGTTTCTGTCTCTGCATCCACATAATTGATCTTGGGATCCAGCACACTAGAATTGTGAGGATGAGTAGTGAGCATAATTCAAGTAAGAACTTACTAGCAGGTAAAAACAGAAAAAAATGTTCTAACCTCATAGCAAGCTTGTATTCCATTTGTCGGAAACTAGATTCCAGTAATCTAGCAAATCTTATCCTGAAATCTGAGGAGATTGAAAAAAATCAAGCTAGAACCATCAAGCTAGTAAGCAATATAGTACTAACCTTGGTAGAATGGGCTAAAAAAGCCCCACTCATCAGATCTGCTGACTTCAATATCGTTGCTATTTAATGGTTTCAGGACCATACATGTGTGCTCACCAGTTACAGTACTCTATTCAAAGGACAAAAACATCTTAAGTTTCCATGCTATTTTGCTCATACATAAATAGTTTGTGTAAATCATATGCGGGAAGATAAATGAAAAAGATGATAGAAAAGAAAGTTAACTGGAATTTGGCCTATGTAAAATGGTACAAATTTATGTTTCCTCCAGAATCGGAAAAGATCCAAAGTAAGCCCAAAAGAGACACCAAGGTAGTGAAGCTTTTCAGCTCGTCGTTCACGAAGATTTACCAGCAAATGTGGAAGATCTGTCCTTGGTTTTATATTTTCTTCAAGGAAAGAAACCTGTAAGAGCACAAGGAAAGACGCATATGACACTTGCACATTTACAATAAGTGACTGTCTAATACAAAAATTGCCACATTAAAAACAAGAAGAAGGGTGTAATTTTATTAGTCATAAGTTCAATCATCACTTCGATTTAAATAGTTTAGTAAATTATTGGTTGTACAGATTAAGGTTGGGTTTATATACAAAACATCCCCAAGGTTTTTGACCAAAAAATACTTCGGTCCCTGCAAATGCCTAAATTCTGCAGTCAATCAACTGTTTGGACTCGGTTTTGAACAGACAAATTGCTTTATTTTTATTTCATATGTTTAATATAAAGGAATTTTAACTTTTGCTCTAGTCAGAGACTCAATGCTGGGAGGCACAAGCCCAGTGGATTTCATTATTTGTCCACATTAACTAAAATTATGTCAATTAAAGAAACTTTCAGTAAATTAAAAGGGGAAAAAAAAGATTCTGATGCAAACGCCATTTTCGAGAAATTAATACCAATAGAAATAGCATGGAGTTTATGAAAGGGGATTTCTTAAACAGAGAGATTGCATGTGAGAGAGATAGAGAAACAGAAAGAGAAGGGAGTCTAATAGATACAAGCACAAGCGCGCGCACAGGGTTAATATAGTGACTTAGGGTATTTCATTCATTTCATTTCTATTTACAAATTATTTGACAGAGTTACAGTTCAAAGATAAAAAAAAATACTAATAAAAAAATGGACCAAAATGTTTTTTTAGTCAGACCTTCGAAGGTATGTCATTAACCATGAAGGTTCTCATATTCCGGCAAATATTCAAAATGTATAGTGAAATAAGTAGCTTTTGTTAACAAAGATCTAGTCAACCAATTGTATAGAGAATATGACAATAAAATCAATCTGGTTCTGAGAACGTACTTTCTCTGCAGCCTCTGTAACTCTAACTGGAGGAGTCTCCACATCATTTTCAAACTCTACTTCAGAAATAGGAGTCAACTGTCCTTCATAATACCTATAAACAGTTAAATTAGAATGTCTCTTTACACAATTTAAGTAGCATAACAAGATTGAAGCATAGAAAGTAAATCCACTATCTTCCCCCATATACTCCCATAGCACTTACAGCATTAATTTAGCAGCATGCACCCCACCCCACACTGTACATTATATCTGCAAATTATTAAAGCCATATATATCTGAAATTTAAGACGACAAGAAGATTCATTTTTTTGGTCTTCCAGTTTTTCTCTATGAATCAAAGTGAGATTTTGTACATGAATTTCTCTCTCAAGTTATCAATTATTCTTCAATAAGAAATGTCACTTTTATTTTTAGCTTAGAACTTATCACTTGTTGAAGAGGTACCATAAAATGCATGGATACAATACCAACTACTGGCACCACATTATTTGTACACTTGCAGGGAGCAACTGATTCAGATTCTGACAACTGTTATATAAATTAATCAAAATATTTTAAACCTTTGGGTAGTTACATCCGCCATATAAATATAGATAATACCAATTTTCTCTACATGTTATCAGCCTACATGCCTTAAAAAGGATCAATCTTCAGCCTAGAAGTATAAACATTACACTTGCGGACATCACTTTGCATGTCAAGAATTCCCCATGCAGGCATTTAAACAGCACATTATTTTGGGCCCAGGTATCGGCATAAGCTCTTCAAACAGCGTATTTAACCACAATAAACAAAGAAAAGTAAACGTGTATATAACAATTCTGTTGAATTCAAATTGCATTCCCTAAAATGCCTTGTTATGTACATCAGATTCATCTTCCCATAAACTAGTTGCAATCTCAGTAACGGTCCATCATGAAATCTTTTAGTATACAAGATATTAGAAGGAAGCCAAGGATGCACATACCTTGCCAATAGTTCCACTGCAGCAGAGCCATATCCAAGCTGCATTAACCCCACAGAAAGTCTTACAATCATTCACCAGATTCATGCAGTTAACATCAAAATTATAGGATATAGAATTACCCTCATGGCACTTGGATGGGTGGCAATGCGTACAATACGAGCACCTGAAAGGCTGGGGAAAACTGTGTCCCGGAATTGCTCGCAGAACTTCCATGGAATTTGATCCCCAAATGGCTGATGGCCATCACCTAAGCTTTTCATTGCAGATTTACGAGAAATCTGGCCTTCAAGTGCAACCTGTCAATGAAAATTGACCTCTTAGTGCATCCAGCAGCACCATATATAAAATATTTTTACAACTTAATATTACCAGCATCAGATAACAATTATGTATTCACACATGATAATATATTCAGCATCCCTGCTTATAGTAGATACAAGGAGTAACAATAGAACCTAATCAACTATGAGTTTTGATACAAAATAAACACTTTCCTACTTTATAGAATTGCTACATCAAATCTCTACAAATTGTGATATCCCAAAAATTATAGCACAAAATCCCTACAAATCATGGCAGAAACACACAAAGATTTGACCACATTATGGCAGAAATTCTTGTTTCCAATACTCCCCTTCAAGCTGGCTTCAATGTCTTCTATGGCCAGCTTGCTTACTAAGTAGTTGAACTGCATTTTGTGTAGGCCCCTTGTAAGAACATCTACAGCTTGACCTGCAGGGGTATGCAACTCCATAGACCAGTCCCTTCTCAATCTATTCTTGGATAAAGTGCTTATCAACTCCCATGTATTGTGGAGAACTGGATTATGAGAAATTAAAATTGCTATCAAAGATCAGCTTCCTCTGCAGTATACGGAGAACTTTTACACGTCACAATAATCTCTTTATCCGCATAGCTTTGAAAGCGCCATGAGCCACTGATCTAACTCTACTTCAGCACTATTCCTAGCCACTAAGTTTTTTTTCCCCTCTTTCTTGGAAGATTTTTGTGAAACGAGATCTTTTTTTTATTATCTCAATTACACACTTAATAATACAAAATAGGGTTGATATATATATAAAGATAGTATAAATGAAAAAATACAATTCTACCCTTTAATTACAAAACTAACTAAAATAATATATTAACCAACACTCCCCCTTAAGTTGGTGCAAAAATATTACACATGCCCAACTTGCAGACTATAATATGAAAGGCTCAACTACTGAGTCATTTTGTGAAGACATCAACCAAATCTGTCCAACGTTACATGATGTAAACTCAAGACACCATCAGATAATTTGATGAGAACTCACAATAACACAGAACAGGAATAGAAAAATGACCAAGCAAGTGAATGAAAATGAACTTGTATTAATTGTAAAATCCGGTTACAGTATGAGTTCACTGCTACTCTACTGTATGAACTTTACAGCCAAAGAAATGAAAATCAACAGAAACGAAAAAGATAAAGAAAGAAACAACACTTCATGAGCAGGGATGGACTATGCCCCTCTCTCCTTTTCAGCAAAACAGCTGACCACCAAATAATTCTTTCAACATGCCCTCCTCCCCAACCACTCTATCCCTTTTATACTTATTCTCTCTCCTCCATGCTCTAGCTAATTCCTACTACATCAGCAACAACATGTTCCCCTGCATCTTCCTTTGGCCTTCTCGAATATCCCTTCCATACTGCGGGCTTTGGGCCCATCCTTCCCTGCTTTCGGTTCCAGATCTCTATCATTGCCGTCGATGGGGAAGCAGTCTTGTCCTCAAGACTGAAATGGAGACGCCGGAAAGGTCCGCTTCAAGATTCCTCCTCCAATCCATCAACATTGCCTGATACACTATCGTGCTTCCAAACACAAAGCTTATAATGCCAACTCTAAGAGAATCCCTGACATATTTTTGGTTCAAAAATTTCTCCATGTTTGAGAGGTCATAATCAAATTTTTTAAGCAACCCTATATCCAATGCATAATATGTGGGAAATAATGATGATTCAACTATCTCAGGACGGTCGTCAAATAGGCGATTTATTTCATCTTCAAATATAGCCTTTGCTCGGTTGGTCTTTCCTCCGACTGTCTCTGAAGTTCCATCTTGTGAGGCCTATATATGAGAATGAGACTAGTAACTGATGCAAGTTTTGAGCATTAAAGCACTAAACCCAGCATACACTACTGGTATCCCTGGATTCGTCTTTAATTCAAGACCCATACTTCCAATTACATCTTCAATAACTATTTTTGTTCCATCTATGTCAATTGGAAGTTTAGAGTTAGGTTGTCGATCTCCAACAAATTTCCCTTCTTGTTCATATAATACAATTGATTGCAGATCACGAGCAAACGTTGATATTCCCTCGACATTAGAGGAATCAACATCGCCAACCAGTAAGAAAGGTCCGAAGAGTTTCTTGTCACCATTGACTTTGAGAGGAGCCATAGCCAAATGGAAAAGTCCTTCATCACTCTGCAATATTTGTAAGGTTGAAAAACTTCAATCTGTCTGGTATATAGTGAACCCACCATAGCGTAAGGATTGTTCACACCTATTGTGTTTTCTAACACAGCCTTCCCATCAAGATCAAATAATGTAAGATCACCGTAAAAATGTTGCACCTCGCCACTATCATAGTAATCCCTGTAGAGTTTGTTGACGTGAACCTCTGCATTGAAAGCATCAGTTGATGTAGTTCGAAACCCATTTGGACCTAGTACATCTCCTACAATGAAATTCAACCCCTGTGGCACGGTAACCGAGCCTCCGAAACTCCTCACAGCACTAAGAATTCCCCCAGCCATACTAAGAAGCATTGCTAAATGTACCCCAATAGGGGCAAACCAACCAGCTAGTCTCCTAAAAGCATATAGAGATGATCCTTTCAAGAAGACCTCATATCCAACATAACGAATTTTACGGACATAAACTCTATCAAATTTGTCAAAATCCTCGTATTCAAATGCCTTGGCAAGCATAACCATGCGATCTGCACAGAAATTGAATGTGACGACAACATCACCATCCACAATTGGGCCCACAAACTTCTTGCTTTCATAAACAATGACATGAGGATATGCACTCGCAACGATTTTGAAATTAGGATCCGGAACCTTTGCTGTGCCGTCAAGTGACCCAAGTGCTCTTATCACCAGTGCATAGTCAGGGGGAAAAGAGAAGTCGAATTCATATCTAACGTCATATAGTTGGTTCATTATCGCCTCAAAATCTCTAGAATATCTTCTCCCATCACCCAAGGATACTTGCAGTGCATTTAAAAATGCTACGATGTCCACCCCTTCTGGAATAAATCCCAAAGAAAGAAAATCATCTGCCAAACCAAGGGAGTCACGATTAACAAAGTGCACAAGGTGATATCCCAACACGGACACTAATTGGAAGCAAAACCCCTTTTTTCCATATCTCTTTCCACTCAGTCTTGGTGAGACGCTGAACTCCCTCTTTGCTGTTTCTCCATCGGTTTGAATCCAGAGAAGGAGGAGGAGCTAAGGTTTTATTATTTGTAAGATGGGCTGGGTATTTGTTACGGTTGGGCCTACAAGAAGATATGAGCTGCAACTGAGAGGGCACAAACTTACTGGAACCATTCCAAGGCCCAATGGTGGAATGCGGCTTAGGGAAATCTTCTGTCTCCTTCACCAAGCTCTGCAACCACTATAATGAACACAGCCCCTACCGATTGGTTTGCCGAAATGCTTCAATGGATCACGCAAGTCCCATAACTTCCACCATTTCACCCAGTCCTTCACTTCTTCTTGCAACCCATTAATTGATCTTCCCAAATTTTGCGATTCTGGAAGATATGAAGAGGTAGTAGCCACCGTCTCACAGACTTTACTGAGTCCTTCGACGCTCCCACCTTATTTTGAGTCTGTTGAATCTTCAATTGGACTGGAGGAGTACCTGCTACTATATCTCCTCGTCATCTTCGTTTTGAACTGCTCCCATTTCAAGTTAGGATATATATCCAGGAGCATTGAGTATCAATATATAGTTGCGCCTTCCATAGAAGTTTCAGCCAATCGAACACGCATTTCAGGAGCAATCCGGTATATATAAAAACGTATCTCCGCTCGGATGATCCATCCTCTGGGGTCAGATCCATTGAACATAGGGAGCTTAATTTTTTGCAAGGATGGATGAGGATCAGCAATTCCAGTTCCCTCCACCACCGGTTCTCCTGGGAAACTAAAGTCCTCCGTTGATTGAGGTTGTTTGTCTAATCTCTTAATCCAATTCATGAAGAACCCTCAGAACTCTTCCTCCTTATCAGCCTGGAGCTAGGAAACAGACTTAGTTAGCTCATTCATGCGAGCAGTGAGCTCTCCAATTCTATGGTTGGTATCATCTAATCTGGAATGCAAGGATTGTTGAAGGGTTTCCATCGAATCCGGTAGGTCAGACCAATGATGAGAACTCACAATAACATAGAGCAGGAATAGAAAAATGACCAAGTAAGTGAATGAAAATGAACTTGTATTAATTGTAAAATCCGGTTACAGTAAGAGTTCACTGCTACTCTACTGTATGAACTTTACAGCCAAAGAAATGAAAATCAACAGTAACGAAAAAAATAAAGAAAGAAACAACAAAGAATAACACTCCAAGAGCAGGGATGGACTACGCCCCTCTCTCCTTTTCAGCCAAATAGCTGACCACCAAATAATTCTTTCAACATGCCCTCCTCCCCAGCTACTCTATCTCTTTTATACTTATTCTCTCTCCTCCATGCTCTAGCTAATTCCTGCCACATCAGCAACGGCATGTTCCCCTGCATTTTCCTTTGGCCTTCTCGATTATCCCTTCCATACTGTGGGCTTTGGGGTCATCTTTCCCTGCTTCCGGGTCCAACTCTCTATCATAATTTCTCTTTGATGAAATGTCAATCAATTTCGATATGTTTTGTCCTGTTATGTTGAACAAGATTATGAGTAATACTGATTGCAACTTTGTTATCATAATACAGAAATAGACTATCTCTTTCAACCAACTTCAACTTTGTTAACAACTTTTACAACCATAACAACTCACAAATATCTTGAGCCATAGCTCTGTATTGTACTTCTGCACTAAATCTTGCAACTACATTCTGTTTCTTGCTTCTCCAAGTGATTAAGTTACCTCCAACAAATGTATAGTAACCGAGGTAGACCTTCTATCATCTAGAGATTCAGCCCAATCTGCATCTGTGAAAGCTTCAATTCAAAGTGACCATTTTTTTGAAAAATAAGATATTTTTCTGATATTGATTTTAAATACTCAAAATGCAAAAAACAACATGCTGATGAAATTCTCTAGGATCATGCATAAACTGACTCACCAAGCTAACATAAGCAATGTCTGATTTGATGTGAGATAGATAGATAAGTCTACCAATCAATTTTTGATATCTGCCTTTATTAACTGCTTCTTCAGTTCCTGCTTGCAACCGATGGTTACTTTCAATGGGTGTGTGTTGATTTGCATCCCAGCATACCAGTTTCATTCAAAAGATTCAGGATGTATTTTCTCTAAGAAATGAAGATTCCTTTGGTTGATCTGGCAACTTAAATTCTTAAAAAATATTGTAACTTTCGAACATCCTTGATCTCAAACTCTTAAGCTAAGAGTTTCTTCAGTCAAACCATTTCTTCTTTATTATCCCCTGTCATCACTATGCCATCAACATAAATAATGAGAAGAGTAATATTATCCTTGGAGTGTCTCATAAAGAGGGTATGATCATCATTGCTCGGTTGATAACCAAAAGAGATCATGATCTTGCTGAATCTGTCAAACCAAGCTTTCGAAAATTATTTCAACCCATACAAGGCTTTCTTTAATTTGTACACCTTCCCTTTAGTTCTTTCATCATCAAAATCAGGAGGAATCTCTATATAAACCTCTTCTTCCAAGTCCCCATGAAAGAATGCATTCTTCACATCAAATTGCTGTAAATTCCAATCCAAATTAATTGCACAGGATAGAAAGATTCTAGTTGTGTTCATTTTGGTAATAGGTACAAATGTCTCCTGATAGTCAACTCCTTAAATCTGAGTGAATCTCTTTGCCACTAATATGGCTTTAAATCTCTCGATTGAACCATCAATTTTGTATTTTATTGCGAACACTCACGTACAACCAATTAACTTCTTGTCTGGAGAGTCAACTAGTTCTCAGATTTCATTTTTAGAGAGATTTTTCATTTCTTCTACCATTGCTTCTCTCCACTTTGGATCCCTGATAGCTTCCCTCTAATCCTATGGAATAGATATAGAGGAAAGAGACAAGGCAAAGACTTGATAGGAGGGAGATAAAAAATCATAAGAGACAAAGTTAGAAATGGAATGTTTTCGACACGACCTGACTCCTTTTTTTTTAGCAATAGAAAAATTTAAATCAGAGTCAGAAGATAACTCACCCGAGGATACTGGTAGTGTAGAATGCATGATGGCTTCTTCAGACCTATTTTTCCTTAAGTATCTCAACAAATCAGGTTTATCTAAATGGCCAACAACATTTTGTTCCTCCTGAACATCAACATTCTGCTCGCCCTGAACATCAACAACATTCTCCTCCTGAACAATCTCTTCCGTCTCCCCTTGAACAAGATCACGAGATACCACAAGTGCATTAATCATCACTTCTTTCCTACTCTCCCCCTAAAGAGATGATGGTGTAATGTCAAAATAAGGTTCAAACTCCCAAAAGGTAATATTCATACAAATATAGAATTTTCTAGATGGAAATTAATAGCAATTATATCCCTTTTGAGTTGAAAAATACCCAATGAACACATCTCAGTATCCTCGGATCTAATTTCCCAACATACACATCCAAAAATCATTGATGGAACAGTATAGCCATTTTTTCCGATTAAGACTTCTAAAGGAGTTCTAAAGTTGAGAGTATTGAGAGGTATTCTATTAATAAGATACACAGCCACCACCACTAGAATGATCTTTCATTCCCAAAGATACGGGTCAACCTAACCCACGATCTAGAGTTGCGGGCTCTAGCCCAATGACCCAAGTTAAAGGCCCTCCAAAGCATAGCAGCCTGCTTCCGCCCACCAGATCGCAGCAACCACCATATCGCATCTCGGAGAACGAACTTTACAGGGATATAGGGGAACAAACAGAAGAAAGGATGACGACAGCAAAACTAGAGGAAGAACATGGGGAGGAAGGTGAATGCAATGCAATTAAAGTTTCATTTGGATCCATGAGCAATGCCCAAGTACCTAGAACTATGAATTTACTGGAAGAAGCTCAAAATTCCTTACTGCTAAGGATTGTGAAAGCTTTCAAAGAATACCAAAATCTCTATGTTGTGCAGCATCCCTTGGGAGGGGCGGATGATATATCCAGAGTCTTTAGGTTCTTACCTTTGTATGGCTTAGCACTTAATAAATCAATACCTCTTCAAGGAGGGGCTACTAATGTTTAGCTTGATGAACGGTGTGCTGCGGGATTTACGATGATGGCATTACCTATTAAAAAATTGCTGAAGCTTTAGTACCCTAGCTTGATTCGAGTAGATGATCATTTATTGAAGCCTTTTGCCCAAGCAGATGAGTTTAGAAAAAATATAAGGAGGCTACCATTAACTGCAGACAGCTTAGATCCTAGAGGCCTTTATATATATGACGATGGTTTCCGCTTTGTTTTATGGTTTGGTAGGATGATCTCACTTGATATATGAGTCTGCTTGGGCCAGATGTTGCAGCTGAGTTATCAAAGGTTACTCTCGGAGAGCATGATGCTGAAATGTCAAGAAAATTAATAGGCTTACTCAGAAAATTGAGAGAGAGTGATCATTCATATTATCAATTGTGCCATCTTGTAAGGCAAGTAAGGTCCCTAAACCTTTCTATTACTTCTATTTCATTTAAAAACATCAAATTGGGGGATGGGTACCGTGTTACTGTCAATGAGAAGTGTAAAAATGTTACATTGCAATTGGGGTCCATCCTACTATATATGGATGCACTCTCATTTGATTTGGTTCCATTGGATGTCTCATTGGGTATTGTACTTAAAACCCCGGGTACTGTTAAGCATAATTGCGATCAGAGGTTGATACAGTTTGAAAATGGGGTTGAGTTTTTCTCGAAGTTGAACTTGGAATCTGGATTTTTCCAAACACATGATGGGTACCATGAAATTCGTCTCGCTCCGCTACTTTGGGCCATATTGGCTTGAAGCCAAGCTAAAGGGATCCGAACTAGCTTTAACAACTTGCCACCTAAGTTAGAGTTGGAAATAGCGGAAGATCCTGCCCTTGAAAAGGTGCTAGCCACGAGTTAAGCAAAAGGAGAGCAAAAACATATCCCAATGGTTGGCGCCATGGCGATCAAAAGGCATTGACGAAGCAATATAGGGAGATGAACATATAATGAAAGGTGAGTATCCCTAATTCAATCTTGAGGACAAGACTTTATTTTAAGAGGGTGGCAATGACAGAGATGTTGATATACAAGATGAGCTACTGGAACCGGATTCACTTGGGCCAAGAAGGCTTCGAGCTTATTCACAAAAGGAGAAGCAGCATGGCAAGGACAATGAGGGAAACCAGAAGTAGCAGAGTAGGGGAAATGAGGGAAACCAGCACATTTGAGCTGGAGTATTCTGTTAAGAATTTTAGTGACGCCTAGTCCTAGCTAGAGGGTAGGCAATTGGAATGGCTTTTGCTTTTTCATTCTGTTATTTAGCTTAGCTTTTGGGGGGAGAGAGAGACATTTGGAATTTTTTATTGTAATTTCAACTTTAAGAGCAGGGCTCCATTTTGGAGAGAGAAGTTTTCTTCCTGGGGAATTTTAATCCTGTATTTCCAGCTTTTCTATCAATGAAATCATTCTCTTCTTTTATTTCATTTCCGATTTGATTCTCTATTTGGTTGATTTATTGGTTTCTTGAAATTGTTTTTTATCACTCAATTGGTGTATCAGCAACTTTATGTCTAAATAGGCCTGTTTCACCAAGTCAAGCGTATACTTGTGTAAAGGAACAAAGAAACCCTCTTTTGATTTAGTAAACTCCATTCCAAGAAACCTAAGTCCTGTGTTGCAAAGAGTATTGCAAGTTTTTCTTTCAATCTTCCTATTCAGTGCCATCATCACTTTTTAGAGTGATATCATCTCCATTAACCATCGATATAACTTCTTTACCTTTCTCCAGAGTGTTTTCAAAACATAGTATGATCTATTCAGCTCCAACGGTATCCACATCCATTCGAAAACTTCCCAAACCATTTACAATAGTGCCCTTGGTGTTTCTATGAGACTGTACAAAGATATTTACACTCAATCTTTATCTTCACCATACTTCTCTCAAAAACTAGAGGTATATAAATTTTGTTTGGTATATCACCATTAAGAAATCATTCTTCACATCTAATTGGTGTAAAGGCTAGTTTTAGTTCACAACTAGAGGCAATAACACCCTAATTGAGTTCATCTCATCAACTCAAGTAAAGGTCTCTTGGTAGTCAATCTTGAAGGTTTGTCTAAACTTTTTTGCCAAAAGTCATGCCTTAAACTATGCCACACAACCATCAGCTTTGCCTTCTACTACAAGTAATCCACTTGCACCCAACGGTCTTGTCACTAGACAGATTAACTATCTTCCAAATGTTATCTTGTCCTTAGTTATTTTTAAAGTTATTACTTTGACCTATTGGAAAGTCTATCAAATTGTAACTATTTTTCAATGGAATGTCACGTGTACTTTTGTACAAGGTTGTTAAACCTAGGGATGATCATGGGACGGTGAATCCTCGTCCTGATGGGGAACAACCCCAAATCCCCGAAAAGTTCCTCCATAGAGGCGAGGACGGAAAAAAAAATATTTCCTAATTTAGAATTCAGGACGGAGATTGTGATTCTCGACCCGAAATTTAGTAATTATTTTTAAATTATATTTATAAAATTTAATTTTAAATTGTGTTTAATTTTAGTTTTATAAATTTTTAAAATTTATATTAATTTAATTTGTAACTAAATTTATATTTTTTAATTATTAATCAATATATTTCAATTATAATTAATTATAAAATATTATATTTTACTTATAATTGATTTAAAATAAAAACAATTGATTTTTGACTGGGGACGGGGATCCCCGCATGGCAAGGATGGGGGAAATTTTCCTTCCGCAATCTTACCAGTGGTGAGGACGGGGACTAGGCGGGCCAGTAGTTGGGGAGCCTATTCTCGGTGTCGTCCCGTCTCGTGATCATCCCTAGTCAAACCTGGAACTGACATAAAGCTGGAGGAGTTAGAGGGTCAAGGGTTAAAAGTTTTAACCAAGGTTAAATCGAGGTTGAACCAAGGTCAATAATAATAAATATATACTATTTAAAGATATTTCAAATAGAAATTTTCATAATAAAACGTTAAAATACTAATATTCATCATAATAATATTTATAATTAATATAATAATCATGTTTTAATAAAAAAAGATAAATTTAAACATAATAATATAAAAAATAATTATAATTTAAAATATATTTAAACATTTATTTATCATAGCCAAATATGAGTTGAATGATATTTATAAATATATTTGTGTTATCAAAAATAAATTGAAAAATTTATAGAAAAATCTAAAATTCAAAGTCAATTTGAAATTAAATATATACAGTATAATTAATAAAATACAATATTAGAGTTCAATTGGCTAAATATGACAAAATTAATGATAAAATGGATAAAATTTTAATAATTTTTAATATTTATAGACTAAAATTTAATAATTCACAAGTTTAAAGGAATAAATTATTAAACAAATAAGTTTAGGTATCTTAAAAATATTTAGTTGTAAAAGTCTTGTTAAAGTTTTTGTAGGGTCCACTGGCAAAGTAAAAAAGAAAAAGAAAAAAAATGGTGTCAAGAGGAGAGGGGGACCACCTGACTTTGTAAAAACTGAAAACCAGACTAGACTATGCGAACCAGTTTATAATCCAGCTGGCCGGTTTTAAAGGTATTAATCCGTTTTTTTATTAGAGAGTTTTATAACATATTTGGACCAGATCCAATTCCAGTTCCCAGTTTTACTGGTCAGACTGGCTGGTAAGATCCAGTTTTTACCATATTGCTTTTCAATTTATTTCCTACTATCTATAGAAAGGTTACAATCTGTGAGTATATCATGTAAACAATGGACTCAAGCCTAAATAGAGCTTGACCTACAATGTTGGACGAGCAAAGCAAATAAATATCTAGATGAAAATAAACATGACAGCACTCAAGAGTAAGAAAAAATAACTTCAATAAAAGATAGTACCATTAGAGTATCCACCAAGAGAGTTGTTGAAAATCAAACCTTGAGCTTAAATAGCTAAGTTTTGTTTTGTCTAGCTAGAAAATCAATCTATTTAACCTGTGATGAGCTTAAAGCAAAGCATTACCTAACTAAGAGAAAGATATGTTTTACTTCAATTAAATTAATAAAATGTTACTAGATGTCGCCTTCTTCTTATCTTAAATTTTCAGAAAATAAAATTCGCAAGTATTAGTCTAGCATGCACCAAAACAATTAAATAAACAAAATTCGCCAGTGAAAATATAAATAGCAGCAAATAAAATTGATTCACTAGCAAGAAAGATATCTGCAGAACGAATATTTTAGAGTAACAATTTAGAAGTCAAATAATCATCTTGAGAATCAATCAAATGCATCTACACAATGTACATGAGGTAGCAAAGGCGGTTAGGGGAATTAGATCTCAACATTTAGGCTATACTAGAAGTTGGAACAAATAAGATGATTAGGTTTAAAGAAAACCTTGTAATATAATTCCGAATTAAAATAAAACAATTGAATTCATAACCTATCTATGCTATCTTATTTATACTAGTAGAGATAAATCCTAATCCTAGAAGGAAAACAAAAATTTTTAACTAAGAGAAATCATAAACAAAATAGGAAAACTAATAAAAGAATTACTGAAATCCTGTGAGAATTCCTAATTTGACTAGGAAGCCTAGTTAGGATAGGAACTTGATGTGGCCGCATTAGTTAGGATAGGAACATGATGTAGCCACAACAGTACATGTTTGCTATATAATAACAACTAGAAAAACTTATCCATGTTTTAGAATTTACCTGAATAACACATAATATATCAGGAAGTTGGTTCTTTGACTCATCAACAGGACCTACATGACGAGATCAACAGATCAGTAGATGATTTTTTTTTCACTCTTAATAAATCAAACAAAATCAGTTGAAAAAGAAAGGCACATACCAAGCAATACAAACAAGTGGTGTGCAGGAGCATCAGCCATTAGTTGTAAATCATTAGGGGAATTTTTATAGTGAGATGAAACATACAATGCCATCATTCGCTGAAAAAAAAAATCACGACATCAGAATCAATTAAGCAATTTATACAACATTTGAAAAAAAATAATAAAAATAAATATGTGTCATAAAGTACCTTACCTGCAAAAACAACTCACTATCTTTGTGATAAGAGAAAAGTGTATCCCGATTAACATAATAGAGATCACACTCACTCGGTGGAGGTAATCTAGTTGCAGAAAGAGAAAACATCAAAACATTGAAGGAGACAGTTATATAAAGGGTCTGTGGAGATGATTGTCACATTTTCCTGAATGATGTATTACCAACCTGCTGATATTAGGTATTGAATTTGAAACATCTAAGCACAGTAAACCATTGAGCCAGTATTCAATTGGGTCACCAGAAGCATATCTGATAGACTCACCAAGTTCGATCTTTTTGAAAAGACGGCCTATGGATAACACAATAGCAAATTCAGAAAATTTCCAAAATAAAACATGCAACATCTATGTATTTAATTGTTAGTTCAAAACATTAAAGAATGTGAGATATTGCAAACCATAACCGTTAGGAAGGTATTGCAAACAATAACAATTAGGAGGGCTTTTCCTATCCATAAATAAATAAAGGCCATATAGGCAAAAATGCCCTTAATGTTTACCAAAAAGAACAATTTTGCTTTTAATATTTAGTCACGTGCAATGTTACGCCTAAAATTATCAAAATGATGAAATTTTGCCATTGAATTAATGGAACCGTTAGTTTGACGTAATTCCATCAAAATGGTGCAATGTGCCTACGCCAGCAATCAAAATACGAAATACAGTCAAACTAACGGTTTCGTTATTTCGGGGTAAAATTGCACCATTTTGATAACTTTATGGGCAACATTGCACGTAACTAAACATTAGAGGCAAATTGCCATTTTTGGAAAACATTTAAGGCATTTTTGCATATTAAGCCATAAATAAAATATTCAAACAGCTTGTCTATGTAGAGAAGCTCGATTGAGATTGGCAACAACCTGAGCATAGCTCATTAATGGAATAGATATATTTTGGCCTTGTGGTCCCATCTATACTAAACTTAGCTAGCAATTATAATCCTGTTCTATTTTTCAATCATCAATTTGTTTGTTATCTTCAACTTTCATTTCATTTCTATTCTCCAGGTCCAATGCATGAGGCTCCTAACATGTAAATTCTAGTTGCACAAAACTCTGTGAAATGAAAATAGAATTTTCCCCAGGGCCAATTTGCAGAGAACCTAACATTATTATGGAAAGTCAAACTCAATAGTTAACTTTGTATTGAATTACAATAGAAAGAAAGATTAGAAGTATATGCAAACACAAAGGACAAACTATATTAGGTAATTCCATAATCAACAAAAATTCATTCGTAAAACCAAAGGGATTTCTAAAATCAGAGTTTATAGGAGACAAGCATACATGCAGAATTGAAAAGATTGCAGCAGTCCCTCAAGCTGATGAATGGATATCATCCATTCCAAGTTTGCTGTGTAATTTCTAAAACAAATCCTTTAATGAGAACATCTACTAATTGACAACTTGAAGGAATAAAGGGAGTGCAACCAAAGCCTCTATCCAGCTTTTCTAAAACGAACGTGCAAACTAAGCCACTATCCAGCTTTTCTAAAACGAAACATCTATCAATTTCAATATGATTAATACTATCATTTTGAATTGGATTATGCAATATTAATAGCAGACTTACTGTAACAAAAGAGTTCCACAGGTCATTCCGTTTTGTAGCTCCTCCAACTCACTATATTACCACCAAGAAAAGTAAAATAACCAAATGAAGATCTCCAATCCACAGTGGACCTTGCATAGTCAGAATCTATATAAGCTAAAAGAGTCAACCCTTTCTTGAGTAGAATTCCTCTATCAATTTCAATATGATCAATACTATCATTTTGTATTGGATTATGCAATATTGATAACAGACTTACTGTCACAAAAGAGTTCCATAGGTCTTTCCAATCAATCTTAGAATCTTCTAAAATTATCTTCAACCTTAAAAATTCACAAATTCCAAGTGTCATGGCTCTCAACTCAGCTTATGCACTAGATCTCACCACCACATTCTGTTTTTTTAGCTCCTTCAGCTCACCATATTACCACCAAGAAAAGTACAATAACCAAATGCAGATCTTCAATCAAAGATGGACCTAGCATAGTCAGAATCTATACAAGTGTCGGATTTCCTAGTTAAGATTGGAATCCTTTCATTTTCCTTAGAATTTTTAAGCTGAGAGAATTAATAAAATTTTTGTTCTAAAAAATGTTCATGGTATCAGAACCTTGCTCTTGATAGAAACTGAGTTTTCTCCTTCTAAAGAGGTAAAGTTTTTTCCCTCCCAGCAACAGGTAAAATACTTGTTTTAGAGAAGTATCAAAAAACTGAGTTTTCCTTCTTGTTACATCAGTCCCACAAAATCTATTTTTTGGTTAGAAATTCCTAATTTTTCTAGTGTGATTTGAGAATCATATAACACCAAAATTTGGTTAAAAATCCCCAATATTTTTGGTATGGTTTGAAAACCCTAGAACACCAAAATTTGGTTAAAAATTCCTAATTTTTCTTGGTATGGTCCAAGAACCCTCAAACACCAAGATTGGGCTTTCCTATTCCAAGTAAAAGGTGGCTTACACCACCACCGACAAATCGACCTGCCCACCAAATTCAGTTATCAGAGGAGCTGCAAGTGACGTACATGCACCGCACCAGTTGAAGCATTTGGTGTTACTGTTCATGCGACGGAGCATGTTAGTGCATGAAGCCCTCTCTATTCACCGCCTTCTATCCATTTTTCTTCCAACAGTCTTGCCGGCAGTTTCCAACTCTAGACAGCCTTTTCCTGTCATTGTTGGAGTTCTTGAGTGTTGAGCCTTCTCCATTATTGGCTGATGCTCACACTCAATATTAGTGCTTTGATACAAGACTTTTTTAGTGCTAAGCATATAATGGCAGGAGCCTTAAAAAATTTAATAGTTTTTTTATTACAAGGATGTGTTTACTAAAGCACTCAACAACAGGACTTATCACATCTTATTTTGCAAGTTTGGGCAAGTGTATATCTCAACACCAACTTGAGCAGGGAGTGTTGGATTTTCTACATAGGAATGGAATCCTTTGATTTTCCTTGTTAAAATTTAAATTTCCTAGTTAGATTAAAATTCTATTGTATATTCCTATTTAGTTTATTTTTATATTTTCTAGTTAGTTTTTTATCTTTCCTTATTAAAATAGGACTAGAATTCTTTTTATTTTCTCTATAAATAGCTTAATCTTATAATTTTTCATATGAGAGAATTAATAGAATTTTTCAATAAGCTACAAGAGTCAACCCTTTCTTGATTAGAATTTCTCTACCTAGAGCACCCTTTGAAAACTATTCTATTTTGTAGACTATCATGAGATGAGATTCTTTAGGGTTCAGCATAAATTGCCATACCACACTAACAAAATATGTTATATATGATCTAGCATAAGACACATTGATCCGTTTCCTCAAAACTTTTAGATAGGAGCCCTTATCCTCAATGACATATTCTAAGACATCACAAAGTTTTATGATTTTTTCAATAGGTAAAATTCCTAGGCTATACTAAGGGATTCCCCAATCAAATTCCCATACGCTACAGTAGGTAATTCTCTAATCAATACAAAGTAACTCCTACAACATAGAACTTCCTAAATCATAGAGATTACCATTTTCTAAAATAAAAAGGATATATATAGAACCGAAAAGGTCACAACTGTCTAATCTTCCACAATAATGCATTGTCGTTCTCTTGTATTGTTAAATTCCTGATACGCTGCAACCTCAAAGATCGTAGAAATGAACCTCCATGAACCAATCAAGGATCAAGGTAAGATGGCCACATGCCTCTCCAAGCATCTGCTTTGAACTGAAACCAAAGGGTTTAATTTAGTCTTGTTGTGCTCAATATAGATAGAGCCTACCTTCACTGTTGACAATTCAATTTTTACTCTCTTTCCTCTAGGTCCCAGTCCAGTGGCCTGAGCTCCTTATCATCAAAGCTTATTCCCATGTTCCACACAAATGGAAGTGTTGTTAGTGGGCCAAAATTATTCATGAATGGTTTTTGAGTGAACCAATCTCTCCACTCTATGCTATTCATTTCATTTTGGAATCAACACGTTAGTTTTCTAGTTTATTAGCTTTTGCTTGTCTGTAGAATCTCTATGGTTGTATATTCCTTATGGCTAGAAGGTGCTTTACGATGTCAGTTTATGTTTATGATTGCTAAAATAGCAAACCTGCAAAAGCACAATTGGATAATTTTAGCAGCTTTCCTTGTTGAAGAACTGATTTCTAATCCATATTCATCAATAGGAGAAACAAGGCAACATTTTGATGTTGAATGGCAGCAGAGCCCATCAACCAAAATGCAGGTATTTCATGGCGGCAAGTGCAGCCATGTCCAATTCCTAGCCAATAAGCGATTTTGGTCTTACTAGGCATGCCACAGCAACACTGGCACATGCCTAGGGTTGACAGATAGAATAGAAGCCAAAAAGCAAAGAACATGAAGCAAATTGATGAAAAGAAGGACAGGAAATGAAAATGGATGCAATCAAGGATAGATGGGACCTTTTTTTTTTTAACTTTCATTGTTGGATATCATATTCTTGTTATTAGTTTCATTTAGAGAGACTGAACAAACAAGAGAGATGGTCAACTAAAAATAGCATATCACTAAATATATGTCATAGGAAAAATACCCATACTTTGGGAGTGAGTAAATAGTTATATTATGGAGAATATTGGTTGGTTGATTCTAATAAAGACATCAGCACCACAACAGATTAAAATAAATTACAGCAGCAACAAATTTTTTGCAGCACGTTATTGATTCAAATAACTACCAACACGGTGTATGACTTAGATTTACCAGAAAGAGAGCCCTCGACATTATTGGAAGCCATTTGGCTTTGTTCTTCCAATTGCTGCAGAAGTTTGAGTGACAAAGATCGACCAGTACCTTCATAGCTTCAAATGAGAAGACCAATAAAATATAAGTCCATAAGATATTTGCTTTCAAATAAAACAAACTCTAATGCAATTCATCCCACAAACATGCTTTTACAGATACTGGAAACAACTTAATTGGATGGACAAGACAGGAACAATAAGTTTTATGAAAAGACTTTTCAAAATCATACCCATTAACAGTAGATGAAAGGAAGACCAAGTAGGGGCCCAACAGGGACTTCACAACTGGCAATGGAATGGCAGCGGCTTCATCAACAACCAATAGTTCCACCTGGGAGAGCTTTTCATGCTCATGTGGCTGTATATACTGCAGAGAAGCATAATAAACCACATCAGAACTATGCTCGCAACCCAGCAAAAAAATTTGAAGAACGCATCATTTTTGCAGAAACCATTCAGCTGCATTTCCTTACCTGAATTGTCTGTCTGTGCTGTTTGTAGATATTGATCCGCACAATAGCTTTCTTGAACTCAGGATTTGAACTTCTCACAACATCATAATCAATATGTTCCTGCAAAGAAAGGCTGCAGGCATAAGCATATGACAATCGTTGGATGGTATGCCATGTTTAAAAAGAAATTAAAAGAAAATTAAAAATGTATATATATGTTAATAGATAGACTTGTGCACAATCACTTGGGACTTGATACAACATTTAGCATTTGTATGGCACAGAAAATGTGTGAAGCCAAATTCATGAATTGAATCGGTAATGAAAAAACTGCAGCTTATCCACTGAACCTATGTTTCAGCAAACCGTAGCAGGAGCAGAGTATACGGCAGTATAGGCTACACAATATCTTCATAACAAATGTTGTCAGACATCAGCATATTTACAACATGCCAAATGACAAGTTTTCACTAGCAAATTTCATAATGTATCTTCCATAGTTGACAAGGACACATAATTGCATAAACCACAAACTCACAGAGCACAATCAGTATAAGCATAGAAAAAACCATTTGTTCTATTTTGATAATAATACCATTCCATTCAAAGAGAAAGAGGAAGAAAAGGTACCTTATATTCAAGTACATCAAACCCTTTGCAGATAAACTCAAACAAAGTTTTTAAGTTTTCAGGGCTGGGTGCAGTTACAAATATATTTGAGTACCTAGAAAAATATGATTCGCTCATTAAGATAACAAAGGTCAATACAAGGATATAGATCACCGCAATGCACATAATCAAATGTGTAAGAAGTGAAATTTAATATCACATTACCCCGCAGCAATAGCTCCAGCAACTGCTAAACCAAGTGCAGCAGATTTCCCACGACCACGGGCAGAAAGCAATGCAACCGTGCTATGTAATGTCTTATCCAAAATTGAATCAAGAAATGTGATAACAGCTTTTCCCTATTCAAATATGAGAACTTTATGAGCCATTGAATCCATTTTGAAGTTTCAAAATGCTTTATAGTTCCTAAGAATTCTGTACCTGATCCAATGTACAACACTTTTTGATCAAAGGACCAACAGGAAAATCATCATGTAATTGCTCTTTCAGATTCTTCAGGTCTCGTTCTGCTTCTGAAAGACCTTCAGAGTCCTTCAATACCACGACAATGAAAATAAAAATAATGTAAAATTTGAATTTAGTATGGAACAAATATTGATGTCATAAGGTCATAACAGAAAAGTCTGTCAAAGAAAGGTAGGAAAAAAAAAGGCTTTATCTGAAATTTTTACTGTTAGAAATATACACTACAACTTGCACTATATTTAGATAAACAATGCATTTTTTGAAGCATTCTGAAACACATCCACATAATTTAAAAAAAAAAGCTGTTACCTCTTTAACTGGAACCGGGATAATTGACCGCATATGAGATGAAATGGGTAAAATGTTCATCTCATCATCCATAACCACACATGCTTTGCATGAAGCAAGTGATAATAAGAAGCGCTCATTAAAGCGCCCAGAAGCCTCAGAATGGGATTCAGTACGGAATCTCTCATGAACATCCTGAAATAAGCAAACTTCCAATTAGCCTTCATTTCTATGGTTTAGGAAAAAATAGAGATCTTCCAAAGAAGCAATCATGTAATTTTATTAACATGTATGATAATAATAGCAACAGGCATAAATTTTGATACATTATCACCTGAAGAACTTTTAAAAACATGAATCCTTCAGTGTCTTTTAATGATATTGAAGAAAATGTAGTGCCATCTATAATTGTTGAATTATGTTCAGGCATTATCAACTTGTGACACTACTCACCTACAACAACATATAGTGCCAAGCTCATGTAAAGGGTTCATCATATATTTGACATATGAACTTGCAAACCTAAGCGGAATTTATTCTAACAAGTCATTTACGTAAGCCAAAATAACATTCTACCAGAAACTTGTCCACTGAGAATTTCCTTTCTCAACCTTGCTGCTTTTCTTTTTATTAGTTAGATTCTATGTAGCACATATACACAACATTCAACACACATTTTTGGTTAAGTATATGCAGAAAGTAAACAAACATAATAGTAGGTTCCATAAATAGCAATATACACATATTGATCATAAGCAAAAAAAAAAAAAATCCATCACCTTTGCAACATGCTTCCTTAAGACCATATATGCAACTTATATTATCAACCAATACACAGAGTGCAACTCATATTATCAACCATTACTTATACCTGGCAATACATAGAGTGCATAATTTTGCACATTTTTTAATGGAAAGAGATCTTAGTTACTCTGGTTTACCCTCACAAGATGAACACACTTACAATTTCACCTGTTAAATGCATTGAGCAGCCTCAGTACAAATCTTATTTTATAAGTCTCTAGTTTACAAAATTCATAAAGTTTTTGTTATTTGACTAGGAGAATTAGTGTATTGACTAGAATATAACTTTCTAGGCCACTGTAGGTTTGTAAATCTAATAAATGGGAGCTCACTAAGCACATCTTTCAATAGTGAATTTAGTAAATGGTAGCTTTAGAATACAACCAAATCATAAAGGAACCAGACTATTAATTCTTGAGTCTTTGCAGGACTGTAGATGTTCACACGGACCTTCATTTTAAAATATGCCCCCTTAAAAATATTTAGTTTCTTGTTCGTATACATAATGGCACATTATAAGATTCCTAGAATTACATTCATATAGTTTAATTCACAGACCGACCAAATTATACAAGGATGGCATAGCATCAATAAGAAAGCTTAATACTTTGCAGAATTTGCAACCATTAGAACACTGTACAGCTATTATCAAAATGCAAGAAGCCATAAATGTTGAAAAAGAAATAACATTATGTATTAAACAGTTATTTTTTTACTAACTGACAGTTAACAATGAATGCAACTAAAGTTATAAAGAAACAGAGGAAATGAATTTATACCATAACCATGGTGTAAAGACTGGTTAGCGAGGAAAGAGAACGTAACAGCAACACAATTAGTCCACCACCTTCTACTGTCTCTATAGTTCTAGCCAAGAGATTTGGGGTTAAAGCTTCAAAGTCCTAACAAAAAGGAAAATTGTGTTAATCAAAATAATTACAGCACTCAGCATTGAAATACCAGAATGAAGGGTTAATAAGCTGAGCTATCCACGTTTAGAAAAGCTAGTAAAAGATCCATTGAGAAAAAAGTCACCTGCAATATGCACATTCCAAATGTATTTCCAAGGATTCTTTCAGAATCCTTGTAATAGCAAAATGTTAATCCTGCAGTTTCAATAAAAAGTTGAAAAGGATCAACTTTCTCAGGATCCAACAGCCCCCGCTGCACTAACTTTTTTATCTGCTTTCGTCTCTTTTTCTGGTGACTGCATAATCATAATTACCACAATCACACTCTGTCATGACTATGGTTAGCAATTAACTTCAATATCAAAACTACCACGTCATAAACACCATAGCCAACTTTTGGCAGCTAAAAACTATGTATCTATTAATAAATATACTACGCTTAAAAATACATACAGAAACTTCAGCCCAAGTCCCAGCTCAAACGTTAAAGAAAAATCTAAACAAAAATATATATACAAAAAAGAGTGGGAGGGACAATACCTGCTAAGCTCAAGGTTCTCCTTGTAGCACCATAAGACAGATGGCCTAGATTTGACCACTGCCTTAGTCAAAATGTGGTGAAGATTTACAATCTGCAGAAACCACAATAAAATTGCCAATTAAACAAATTGCCTTAAACCAATTCCAAATTCCCTATGATTTTCATAATAAAATAGCATGCCTGGTCGCGTGACTTGTCGCCAATAATAACAAAGATAGAACGGTGCCGCAATTTCACGCCATTTTCAATGAGAGTTCTGATCCGCTCGTCTACCTTCTTTCTCATTTTCCCCCTCTTTTTCTCCTCCCCTCAAAAGAATTCTCTTTAGGTGTAAGCAAGGAAATAAATAAAACTTAAGCTTAGATTTGTTGATTAGTTAGTCAAATATCCGTCAGCAGAATTTGAATTTGATTGCTCTGCTTCTGTCAAGTTCATTGCTTGATGTTTAGGGTTTATGTGAGGTTTTATAAGATGGCGGTTATCGGCCACCGGATCAAGAAGACTGAACCACTAGGGCAGGCGTTCAGTTTTTGAACCGGACCGGTTTGCTAAGAGATTACGTTACCATGTCTCCAGAGCAATAGCTGCAGGGGCCTTTTCATGAAAAATGTTTTTTAAAAAATAATTTGAAAAATGGTATGATTTGAAAGTTTTTTTTAAAAAAGGGTTAAGGGGCAATTAAGGATCCAAAATTTTGTGAAATGTGCAATTTAGGATCTAATATTTTTTTTGTACAATGTTGGTCCTGATGTTTTCAAAATGGTGCAATATAAGATTCAGAGTAATAGGGTCGTTAAGTTGACCAAATTCTGTGAGTTGATCGATAACGTGATAGGAGTTGGGATACGTGGCACGATAGGTGGCGATCCAGTGGAGTTGATGCGGAAAAAATTTGACACGTCATCACATCATGTGTTCCTCACGTGATTTGTTAAATTAGGATAAAAAAATTTTCACCCAACCTCTTCCATCTACCATCTTCAATCATTTTTTCCCCTTCAGCTCCATTGTAGCTGCTGTTCGTCCTTTCTAATTCTCTTTTGTTCTTCCTCCTTTTTTCTGTACTCTTGTTGTTCCCATAATATCCCATCGTACCACGCATTGAAGAATTCGGTATATCTTCATCTAAATGTTGTTATCACCAAGTTTGAGATTTCGAACAAGGGATAGTACTGTTGATTACACAAATGAAACAGCATGACCAAGGTGTTTCTATGGTGATAAAGCGATTAGGTTAACTTCGTGGAGCATATCAAATTCTGGAATGCGTTATTACAAATGCCCAAAATTTGGCATGGAGAATGTAAGTATCAGTGTTTTTTTTTTTAATTTGTAATATATGACATTGAGGGAGTATATTTTACGGTTTCATTGTTAGGTGATGGAATGCAATATTTTTTGCGTGGTGTGACAATGTAAAAGGGATGAGAGAAAGGTCAAGACTCCTACTGTATGATATGCACAAAGAGATAATTATGTTGGAGAAAGAAATTATGAAATTGAATAAGAGGATCGAAAGGCAAGACATGAATATGTACATAGATAAAAGTGAGATGTATTTTGAGATGATGATGAGAATGAAGAAAGAGCTAGAGACTGTAGTTACTTCAAGAGATGTCAGTGGGGGTTGGTTTAGGTGGTTGATGCAAATGCTTTGTGCATTTATTGTTGGGTGCTTGTTTTTTGCAGGATTGAAGTAGTTGTATTTGCTTTTTTGGTGTAAGCAAATGATTAGTGGTATGTAATAGTTGGGATTATAGCCATGTAATTGTTATTTACACCTTGAATCCAATGTAAAAGACTTGTGTTCAAGCTTGCCGATTCAAATAAAAGAGAAAAACATTGAAAACTGATATAGAAACAACTTAAATTGTGTTTTATTGGTCATGTAAAACCTGTTTCATTTTCATTGTGTATTTGATTGGGTATTTTTACTTAAAATCTATGCAGCCACCATTCCATTAAAAAAATGCAATAAGAAACAAATATCTATAAGATCTTCCAATTGAACAAAACACATGAGATATTCATTGATGAGTAATGCTGGTTTCAGGACAAAATACTTGTACAGATTTACAACAAAGATAATTCGATCTGCAAGAAGTTTAGTTTTAATTGGAGTACAAAAACAAAAGATAAAGCCACCATCAATGTCTGCATTACAGATAAACATACTTTGTACAGCTCAAAAACACATCTATTTTTTTTTTTGCTATCTTTGATTTTCTTTGATTCTTTTCCCTCTCCAGATCATGTAATTGGAGTGTCTTCTTTGAATGAGGCTTGAATGGCAAATTAGATGGAAGTGACACCTCATATTTATTGCCTTTTTCCTGTATAAGCCTTGAACCTATTGGAATATGATGTATTTTCCTTACATTGATGTTGATCTCTTTCTCACATGGTACTTGAAATTTCTTTTTAGGATCTGGATCATGATCTAGCATTATAGGTTGTGGATCCTTATCATCAGAATTTCCATCCACACCAATATAGGAACCGACCACATAGCTAGTATTCAGTCCAGGCTATACAATTAATCGCAAAGAATAATGTTGTCAAGTTATAATAATTAAATAATACTCTCATAAAATGCAACTTGATTAAAACTCTCATGATAGTGTAATGATATTGTCACAAATAATATTTAACTTACATTATAAATAATACTACCACTCATTATAAAAAATACCAAAACTGTGTTCTTCACTTGCTTTATTTGAATCGCTTCTGCCTTGGATAATTTTTTTCTCAAGAAGGCATTGGGTTTTCTTCCTTTCTTTGAATCACTTGCTAATGTAGTATCAGTTGTTGGATTGGAATGAGTGGCTGGGTTGGAAGGAGGTGTTGCTTCATTGATGGGTGTAGTTTTAGGGCCAAATGCTTCCTTCTCACATTGTACATTACCTTTATCTGCTTCCTATCCAATTACCCAAGTCGAAAAGCAATAATATTTAATCAAGCAGCACATAATATTCATGTTAACAAATATAATGATACAATTTATTACCTTGTTACAACTTCTTTTGTTGTGCCTAACTTGTCCACATCTACCACAACTTTGTTGCTTTCCCTTCTTCGACAGCTTTTGACCTTAGAATTTTTCTTTTTGTTCAATGAAGTTTGACTTGTTGGTACCTAATCATATTCTTCAACATATTTCTTGGGCTCTTTTTTGTTTTTCTTCCTCAACTTTTTTGGCCTTCCTGGCATTTTGGGTATAGGAGGTGGTTCAATTGGCTTGAAGGTCTCTACTTTTCGGAATCTCCTTTCCTTCACTGGTTGCAGTTTGTTCTGGTAGGTAGCATCATAACTATTCCTATGGTAGTTGGGGGAGATGTGATTAACTGGATCCTCACCCATATGAAAATAAGCGGCAATAGCATGGGGACATGGGATTCCAATTAAATTTCAAGCTCTACAGGTACACTGCTAATCTTGCAAATTAACACAATGTCTGTCAACACCTTTACTAACTTCATAACCCCTTCCTCCATTCCAGTTAATCCTGCAACTTGATGCAATATATGCCCAATCTTCATAAATTTTCATGCATTTTGGACTAAAATAGTTTATACATCTGGTCACTTTTAACTCATTCTGCTTCAGCAAGTTCATCAATTTGATTCGAATTTCATCGATCATCTTCACTATAGGTTTAAATCTTGCTGCGACAATCCATGTATTGAATGTCTCTAAAATGTTGTTGTCAGCCATATGAGACTTGCTTCTACTACTGAAGTAAGCTCGACACCATGTATTTGGAGAATATGAAACCACATCAGCTGCAGCTTTCTTACTGATTTCACCCATAACCAACACGTCGTCTTTAAATTCCTTTTTAAATGTGCTTCAAGCACATAACTAGAATTTTTTCCTCAATTGGTCTCCCCTCTACTTTTTACTCTAATTCACATAGATGTGTCTTACACACCATCTATGTTTAGCCATTGGCAGCACATAAAGTATTGCAAGTATGGGTCCCTAAGATACAACACAAACCACAAAAAATATTAAGCATCACAAATATAAATGGTCCACAATATATTGCATCATATTACTAAAAGTAAAAACTTTAAATTATCTTCTGCATATCGCTCATAATAGTCAAACCAAAACCATTATTTAAGCCCAGCACTTTGTCCAACATTTGCAAAAACCGTTCCCAATTAGACTTGTTCTCTTTACTAACAACAGCAAATGCAATAGGATACATTTGGTCTATTGCATTAATGCCTATTGCAGTAAAAAAAAAAGCATGCCTTTAACCTTTATTTTAAGGAAGCATCTGTCAAGCCCTATAATTAGCCTGCATCCTGCCTTTCACCCTCATTTGCAAGCCTCAAAATAGATGAACATTCTTTGAAAAACTCTTCTACCTTCTTCCAACGTATGCTTTGACAAATGAATTATGATATTACTACCAGGATTTGTTTCCATGAACTCATTTGCATATGTTTCAAGGACATTAAAATCATCCTTATAACCCCCTTGCATATAATTTGGAATCAGTCTCCTCACTCGCTTACACTTATCAATAGAGATATGGACTTTAAACTCTTTCTCCATCTCAGATTGTATTTTCCTGACCTTAATTTCTAGATTCTTCTGTATTCTCTCTCTCCATTGTTAAGCAATCCATTTTGTAATAACCCTTGTATTTTTGAAAATTCTGTAACATTTGTGTTACATGCACAAAGTTTTAATCTTCAAACCTGGTTTTCCTTTCTCATTTGCTGCATATAAGAGAAAAGGGCATTTATCCTTTATACATTTTTTCCTAATCTTGATAGAAGAATTCTTTACCATTTTGAAGTCTTTTCCAGTAGTCATAGCGTATCCAACCAAAGCATTCCTAACAGCTTTAATATTTTCAAAAGTCATCCCCTTCCTAAAATATGCTTTCCATTCTTTTGGATCGTACCTAACTCTCTTCTTTTCAATTTGCTATTTTAGTTCTCTCTCATTAATTACATTACCTAAATCTAATTCCTCTTTGCTTTCATACCCCGAAGAAGAGTCACTATCAAATTATTCTATATCATCACAGCTTTCATCCCCATCCCCATTGGCCCATCAACATTACTCACATCTCTATTTATCCCTATTTTATCTAATAGTCTTTGAGGGAATACAATTAAGTCATAGTATGTTATGGGGAAAAAACTAATATCCCTATTTAAAGGATCCACACACATTAATAGCCTGTGCACACTAGAATCCCCATAAAAATAAACAAGCCTTCATTAATTTCTTTACCTGGTTCACAACAAACCAAGTACATAAGATCTGTAACAGCAAACCTACATGCAAATTCATCATATATATCCCTATAGCTAATAAGATCAAAGTCAAACCCAAAATAAAACCTCCTTTTTGCCCATCCTTATAAAAAATTTATCCCCAAATTCCCATCTACCCTCCCAGTTATCAAACAAATTTACATTGCCACCATATCTGACCCTGCATAAATTTCAAATTAATAAATAAAATATTATATTCTATCTCTATGCACTGCTTGCGGAACAAATAAAGCATGCATAACTTTTAATGTGCACTTCAAAAACAGGGACACAATCAACTAATTTATCACTAAAAAATATGTCAACATCAGGTAAATAGAATAAAATAATGTGCACTTCAAAAATAGGGACCACAAACAAAAAAGGTATACTATATCCGCCAAAAAATCTATGCAATCTAAAGTAAATTTAACCCCAAAATCAAGCCACATACAAGAGTATCTTTAATCTATAACAAACCAACCATAAAAATAACCTCCATAAAAAAAAACTTAAGCTACATACTGAAATTGCTCGACACCTCACATACAACCAATGTAAAAAAACCTAACTTATAAATATACCTCGATGGCGCATCCTTTTTACTGGAACTGCCGCTCGCCATCGCACTCGCTACTGGCTACAACCACTGCCATTTGCGTTTCGATTTGCTCATTTTGTGATACGATCATTTATGAATCAATTTGCATTTCGAGTTGGCTTACCTATTTTCTTTCAATTTGCCGACGGCGAATTGCAAATCGCTACCGTCGTTTCCAAGATTCCGACACAAATCGGTGGTTTTAGATGTGTGATTTGGGGAAGGAGAGTTGGCTAGGGATTTCAAGAGATTTCGCGATCTTTCTCACAAATTAGGGTAAAAATATTTTTACATTTTTATTTTAACACATATCACGTGAGGAACATGTGATGTGATGACATGTTTGATGACGTTTCAAGTTTTTTCCATGTCAGCTCCACCAAATCGCTACCTGTCATGCCACGTGTTCCAACTCTTATCACGTCATTGGTCAACTGATGGAGTCTGGTCAACTTAATGGTTCTGTTACTCTGGATCCTACATTGCAACAATTTGAAAATATCAGGGCCAACATTGCACACAAAAAATTAGACACTAAATTGCACATTTTGCAAAATTTTGGACCCTTAATTGCACCTTAACCCTTTAAAAAATGAAAACTTTTTATTAAAGAAGCAGTAAAGTGTTGTAAAATTGGGATACGTAAAGTAATCATCCGAATAGGAATAGTCTGCTATTTGAAATCATATTAAGTTTCAAACTCAAAATACCGTCACGTATTCTAATGTAATTTTGTTCTAATGGCACAAATACAATTTTAACTTTGAATATGTCTCTTTTTATGTTGTTTTAGTAGTTTTTCCATTATTTTTCATATTTTATTTAATTAGAATTTACAAATAATTTTTTAAAAAAATTATAATTAAAATTAGAATCATCAAAATTTGATTCGAATCATAAAATTAATTCATTTAACTTACTTTTTTTTTATATAAAATCAATTTAATTTGCTAATAATCCATTTTTTACCCGTCAAAATGATTCAAGTTGATCCGTTTGGATCAGTTATTCAATACCATCTATTTATATTTTTATAATTAAATTTTTTTTAGATAATGTAAATATAAAACCATTATCTATATTCTATACGTCCATATTAAAAAAAAAAAAAGCTACCTCCGTTACTTAATTTTTATCCACCTACCCATTTTCATAAATGTTGTCAACTTTTGTTCTTTGTATTATAATTAACATATAAATTGTCTATTATAATTCTATTTAAATATGATTGAACAATATGAAAAATGATTGCATAATATTTAAAAAGAATCTAATCACTCCATCGCTATGCATGCCTTAATTTAAAAATAATCAATAATTTTTTAATGTCAATTATAGTTACGTTATATATAGATTGAATTCGCATATTAAGTCAAATGTTGACTAATCTAATTATTTATATTATATTCAATTATAAATTTTAAAAATGTTATTATAAATTCTAATATAAAAAATAATAAAAATAAATAAATTGTTCGTGCCGCACCACATGCAAAGTTAGGATTGCATTTTTGCCACTATGGCAAAAGTTCGAATCTCAAATTTATTTCCAATACTATGAATTATATTAGGACGTGTTTATATCTGCACCTAAAATCGCACGTTGCTGTTTTAATTGAAATCGCAGTAGTCTACTGTTGAAAGACGCGGTAGACTATTTCTGATGATGACGGTGCACATTTCATCATAATTTCACAAGAATCTGCTGCATTTTTAACAAAAAAAAAAAACTCTGTTTTCTTAAATATTTTTAAATTTTATTTTTTGAAAAAAAAAACATTGTTTATATAAATGCCCCTCAAAGTATACTATGCAACATATTTAATTAATTAAATTAAAAATGGAAAATCATAATAATTAATTAACTGAATTGAGAATCGATAAACATAATAATACCCAAAGTTTAATCAATTTTTAATATTTTTAGTTTTAATTAGATTTAAATATGTATCATTAGATTATCAATTTCTTTTTTTTTTATTTTAGTAGTGATCATAAAATTTAAGTTCTTATAACTTAATTTTAACATATTAATTGAATTGAAAAGGAATAAACATAATAATTAATTGAATTAAAGATGGATAAGCTTAATCTTCTATCTATATAATAAAGCTAGAACTATTCGAGAGATTTCTAAATATTTAATTTTTTCATAATGTTTTCAATTATTATATTTGTTTATTTATTTATTAATTATTATATTTTTATTAAATACATTTTAAATTTCATGGAATTGCATAATTGTTATTAGAAAACCCTATCATTTCAATGAAATATTTATCTTTTTTCTTATAAATTTGCTAATTATTATATTTTTTTATTCATTTGTTAATTAATTATATTTTTATTAAGCAAAATTTAAGATCTTGTTTGGAGTTGCATAGTTAGAATAATATAATAATATTAAACACCATAAATCATTCCAATTGGAATTGGAGCTTGGAAAGGTGCATCTTTTTCCTGGCTCTTGTGAGTAATCCTTAGCATGCTATTGTGAGTATTCATGGGACTTTTTTATGAATAATGTTTTTCGAAAAATTATTTAAATTTTTGAGGTATTTTTCAAAGTATTTGAGGGAGTGGGGTCTTTTACTTTTCCGTTGGGATTCTTTGCTGAAATGGCAATGTAGGGTCCACGCTTGAGGGATGATCTGACTTCATTGTCGCAGAGATTTTATACGGAAATGGATAGTGGGGCCCAGCCTTGGCATGATGACTTCCGCAAGAATGGGCTACGAAAATGGTGATATGGGCCCATCACGGGACTGCAGCGCCAGAATTACTTCTGCAAAGCTGGGCTGCAGAAATGGCAATGGGAGCCGGCCCTATACCTAAGTGCAGACAATAAATGGCTATAATTGAAGTGCATTTTCGCAAAGACCAGATGCGGACTTGAATCTTTTCGGGCCTTTTTCCTTTTCTTTTGGGAAATAATGAAAACTATATATATATATATATATATATATTTGAAACTTCAAATTGTTGAGCTGAAACTCTAGTGTTTGCTACGTGAGAGTTAAAAAAAATAGGCAGTATATGAAAGTTATTGTGAGGATGAGTGAGAATAGTGTGTTATAAATTTTAGTGTGTTATTAAACAAAAGTTTATAATCATTTTTCCAGTTCAATTATCGTTATATGGTGAGAAATTATATTTTAATTTTTTTAATTTGATGTATTTAATTTTAGATTGTAATGTATTAACATAAATATAATATTTCTTTAATTTGATATTATAAAGGTATCAATTAAAGTATAAAATGAGCAATTCGAGGATGCACAACGGTCATAATATTAAAAGTAAGTATTATTTGACTAACAGTTTTTTTATTTATTTGTAAATTAATATGAGAAAATTTTTAAAATTTTTAAATAGAAATATTATGTTATTATAATGTGAAAGTGTAGAAATTTTATAAAATGATAGAAATAAATTTAATTTTAGAAAATAATGATTAGAAAATAAATTTTAATTTGTAATATAATTTTTCTATTAATTTTATACAATAGATAGTGCACACCTATTTAGCTCCAAGAGCCATGATGGGTAGAATTGCAAAGAAAATTTGTTATGATATTAGCAAAAGATGTATATAAAATTATTGGAGAAAATCTATTAAAGATTAGAGATATAATTCCTGTTAAGCAAAGAATTTATTGTAAGTGGTACAATTATAATAAATGGCCTAAATATTATATTCATTAGAATATATGTTCAAAATTATGAGCTTGTATCAGTGAAAATGTAAGTATATATTTGTACTAATATTGTATAATGATATTATATATTTTAAGCAATTATTATCTTTTTTTTATTATTATTAATTGTTTTAGTATTTATAATTTTGAATTTTCTTTTATTTATTTTGGATTTATTTTATACGTCAAATGAGAAATATTTATATTTCTATCTCATATTATGTTGCTTTATTTTATGAGTACAATAAGAAAAAATATTAATAATATAATTGTATTATAACTTACAGATAGAAAGAAGATGTTAGCCTATACCGATATTTACTTACACAAGGGAGGAGAAATAAGCTATGTGATTGCTGGTTTTCAATATGACATATAGTATCCAAATGCTGTTACTAAGAGACTCAGACTTAAAAGTAAGCCAACTCTTGCTGAACTGATACATAAAATCCACATTAAGTTGAATTTAAGTATTAACGATGTGATTTCAATAATTATATACAAAAGTTCACTGTACGATCGAGGATCGTTATGTTGGACGTCGATGGATTTGGAAGATGATAGCGACATAGATATGATATATGAAAAATTAAGAAAATATGATTATTACACCGTGGTTAAATTAATAATTATAGTGGATAAAAGGGGGTTTAGAGCTAATATGTCTACAATATACGGAACGGGCGAACATGGTAGAAATGATACAACACAAATGGAAAATATTAAGGCAAGTCAACAATTTTTTGTAAATGATATTAATCCAAGTCAGCCTATGCATTCCGTCAATGGGCAAGATATTGAATTTTTTTTGCAATCAAATTTTTATCAGTTTGCTGGAGATGAAATACAAAATATCGATCAAAGCCTAAAACATCAATCAGTGTGTCATGGGGGAGATATTGATCCTAATCAGCCTATCCAATCTATAAGTCAATGCGATGGTGAGTTGCTTATCAGAGAGGGTAGTGTAAGCTTTGGATATAGCTTTCTGCATCGATCACTTAGCCATATGCCTGATGCAGCTATGAGATAGCTTAGATACTCAATTAACTATATGCCCGATGCTTCAACAAGTCAGCCTAGATGGTCTATTAGCTAGGTGCTCAGTGCTTCTATGAGTCAAGCTAGACGATAAGTGAGCTATATGCCTAATCATTGTATTAGTTAGCTTAGGCGTTCATTGAGCCGAAGGGTTGGTAATTTTTTTAGTAAGTCTATATTTGGCAATAGATCAAGTAGTCGTCGAGATGATAGGAGTTTTGTACAACCGGTTGTTGCTTGACCGGTGTCTAGCAAGTGTACTAGATCGGCTAGTAATATAGGAAAATAAGATTATGACAAAATATCGAACCCAAGGGAAACTTGTGCTTGTGTGTGCTATTTCAATTTTAAAACCAATTTTGTGTGTAAAGAGAGAAGAGAAATCCCAAAATTGTGATGATTTGAAAACAAGAATTTAAAACTAAGTTAAAACAATTGAAAAAACTAAAGTAAGTAAGAGATCTTTTGAAAGCAAGTAAATTGAATAAGTTAAAAATCAATGATAAAGACAACTTTCACTAAAGGACTATCCACCTTAACTAATATTGCTATGACTTAATTAAAAGAAAACATACAAGTGATTATGGAGAATTCAGTTTAATAAACCCAGACAACTTTATTCAAGATTATCATTCCAAGCATTAAAACTCTCTTATTCAGAATAATTCAATACTTAGCATCAGGAACTGAATTAAGTCTCCTAGATGTCTATTAAAGTCTTTCTCAAGAGATTTAACTTTCACCTATTCTTGGTTACACTTTTCTTAATCTTAACTTACTCAAATTAACACACAATTATAGCTTATTCATATTATAATCATGCATTAATCCAACTAAATTAAACTAAGAGCATGCAAGTTATTAATCAACTTAAACCAATTAATTAACCAATTCTTAATCAAGTTAATAATCAACTTAAAATTGAGAAAAGACAAGACTATGTTTAAGAACCAAGAAATAATCAACTTGTATTAAAATTGAAGAACAAACTCAAGTCATAACAATACAAGTCAAGGATTCAAGTATCCTTTAGCAAAAGTAAAGAAAACTACTCACAAGACATTCTTTAAAACTAAAAACAATGTTTTGAAAAGACTGTAAAAACAAAGAATGTAAACAACTAAGAAAAAAAGCTTAATTCTAAGGCTTAATTCTAAAGCTTGATGACAAAGATTGATGATCCTCTTCTGTGTTTTTGGACTGCTATTTATAGGCAAGAGTTGTAATAGACTCCTTGTTAAACTCTGGTCATAAAATAGAAATCAAAGTCTGCTAAACAGGAAGTTCGTAAATCCTTCGCGACATGGGAGAGTTAATCACGTGGCCACGCCTCCTTTGTTCTTCCTTCACACGTGGGCACGGCTCACTTTCTTCTTCTTCCACACGTGGCCACGTGTGGTCCTTCACTGGGAATCCACGTGGTCACGTGGTCTTCAAAATTTCATCCCTTCTTTATCACATGGCCACGGTTCTTACAAGAGGAAATTTCACATGCCCATGGTTCTTATTGCTTTTGTTCTTCACGTGGCCACGTGATGAATTCTTCAATACCCTCACGTGGTCACGGCTCAAGGCTCTAGACTGGACACTAGTTTTCTCGCCCAATTTCTTCATATTTGCACTTTTAGCCCTAAATTTTGTCCTTTTTACACTTTAAGCCCTTTTATGTCAAATTAAACCTGAAAATCAAACAAAACACAGAATTAACCTAAAAAACATAAATATTAACAAATTAACTCTAAATTAACCTAAATCAAACCAAAATAACTAAATAACTTAACTAAAAACACATTAAAAACTATATATAATTCACACTTATCAAATACCCCACACTTAAACCTTGCTTGCCCTCAAGCAAATTAGAACAAACCCTCCTTCAAAACTTTTAAACTTGTATCAAGATATGCAATTTCATAACCAAACTTAGAATTTTAACACAAGCACTTAATATAATCTCTAAATAAATCAATCTTCAAACAAGACAATATGAGATAGTTTCCTTGTGTGTGTGCAAGACCAAATCATTTTAAACAATTTTGAAAATCAAAACATCAACGCAACTAGGTAATGAAGTATAAAATATATGAATGCATAAGCATACAATCGGTTTCGTGCTTGAAACTCTAGAAACACAATATGCCTCTCCTTTAGCACCGAAACCCGTAGGTCATCTCCGCTAAACAACTCAAAACAAGCTTAAAATCACATAGGTCTTATAAAGGGTGTAATGGGGCTAAGGGTATGCTTATCAAAGAATGGATACAAGATAATCAAAATGAATATAGCCACTCTAAGACCAAATAGATTACAAACACCCCAATAACTTAAGTAATACAAATTTTGCTCATTCTTGCCTTAATTCCAAACTTTCTTTATGCTCTTTCACCAAGAAGTCAATATTTTTCCATTTTTCCTTTCCTTGTACTACCCCACACTTATATTTTTTTCATATTTGCTAGTTCCCCCCTTTTTTTCCTTGCTTTTGTAATTTTTTTTCTTTCTCTTTTTTTTTTCTCTTTCTTTTTTTTATTGAACTAGCCTTTACAAGCTAACCTCAAGGTAATACAAGGTATATTTTCAATTGACTTCATCAATAACTTTGTTAAGACTTTCTTACTACACCCAAATGAAAATTTACTCTTTCACTCATCCCTTTAATCCTAAAGTGGCTAACTCCATAGGTGAGATAAAAGCTTTTTAGGTTATATGGTTAAAACTTTAGGTATAACAAGAAAATATTAATGGTATGCATTAAGCATACCCTTATAAGCTCAAAATGGTTAATCAAAGGATAAATTCATCAAGGTAGGACACAAGTCTTTTTAAAAGAGTTTATCAAGAAAATTGTTGCCTAGATCATTTTCTAAGATGCTTGAGTTGTTCATATGCTTTGAAGGGTGATGAGGAAGGTTCTAGTATTCTAAATTTTCTTACTTCACTACTTTATTGCATTGATTTTTTCTAAGTTAAAAACTGGTCTAAGTACTTTTAAGAATTTGGAAACTAACAAATATTTATCAAGTTGAAGATTAACCCATCCAAAGGTATATTAAACAACATAAATGTTCTCTTGCTAAGCAAAGGTCCAAAACATGCATATTCTATATCCAAGTTCAAAGTGTTCCAAGTTTTGAAGTCAACGAGTGCAAACTAAGTTTTCATGCAAATTAAATGAAAAGGTGAACTACATACGTCTTTAATATGTTTTACAAACTCAAACTAACATAAACATAATAAAACAAAACAAAACACAAAATAATAGAATTTTGATTCATGAAAAAGAAAAATAAAGTTGAAGAAAAACTTCCTGAAAAGAGGCTACCCCCTCCTTAAAACATTGCTGTCCACAGCAAATGATGATCTATTACGGTGGCGGTGGTGGTGGAGGAAACCGCTGCCAAAAGTGATGAATAAAATGCTCAACTCTCCGATTTCCTTCCATGACCGTATCACGAAGTATATCTAATCTTCCTTGCATTTGATCGAGTCTCATTTGTTGCGCATCCAACCGTCCACTTAGTTGATTAAATGGTGCTTCCCATTCCGGTGTTGTAGGCTCATTAATTGGGGAAGGTACAGCCGTGGCAATATGCTCCTCATTCGGTTCCTCTTGCTGCTCCTCTTGTTGCTCCTCTTGCTGCTCAAAACGAATATTGTTCTCTCTTAAATACTCCTCCCGAGTTGCCCAATGACCATGAGGCTTAGGTATCAGAATCTTCATCCTTTTCAACATTCTATTATCAATGCAAGGCAAATCTCCTGGAAGTGGCTCGCCAATAACCTGATGATTAACTGCACCTGCCAAAACTGTAGCTATCCATCCAATAGAGATATTATCAATGTTACCTGGCATTTTCTGTAAATCATTAATTCAACTAGCTATGATGCCTGCTCCATTAATTGTAATGCCATCCATCATACATCTTAAAACCATTGCTTGAGAGACACTAATAGTACTGGCATTCTTCAAATTGTTATACATAGTTTTTGTCAAAAACCGATGAATTATTCTCAAAGCATGAGTTCTTAGAGCATGTACCTTGCATTGTCCTCCTACCCAAAGCTCATTCAATTCAAGATCTTTAATTCTCTCCCAATTCTCTGCAGGTGAAGCATCTTCCAATTCCTAGGGAGCAGTTGGCATAAAACCTAAAATTTCAGAAAACTGAGTGAAAGTTAGAGAATAACCTTTCTTACCGAGTTTAAAGCCCACTGTTCCATCCGCAGCATCTCGCTTGAAATAACATTCAAAGGAATAAAGAAAATCTCTAGCCATATCCGGGTACACCTTTGGTTTCTTTTTTATGAATTCCCCCCAGCCAATATTTTGAATCAATGGTTAGATCTCATAATCCCACAAATTTTCTGCTGGGATATTGAGGAACAAATGGCTTAAGTAGGCTGGCTGGACATAGGTGCACTTGCTAAAGTAGTCAAACTTATTGATTTTTGCCCTGTCCATATATGACGGAATGCGTACACCGGATGAACTAGCGACATCAGGGTATTTAGTCCTTCGAGGTGCCACTGCAACCAAAGAAAAACACAATGTAAATATCAATTCTTAACCCAAAATAGATTGATTATGAGTGCATGAACATGTATAAAGTGAAATAATGCACAATTTGGATGAAATGCTAAGTTAAAAGCATATGTGATTATCGGTAAAAGATGTATGATGAATATAAGCACAAAGAATGTGTGAATAAGATCATAAACAACTCTTTCACAAGGTATGTGCCATGCATCAACGCCAACTATAAACATGCCAATCAAAGAGTGGAAGTTAAAAGTTTTTATTTAAAGAAAAACTCATTGAGGCATTTCATCAAACACATTGTGAGCATAAGTTTGAGCATAAATTTAAGAAGCATAACAAAGAGTGTTCACTACCCAATTTCATACCAAGCATCTATTACATGCACATATTAATCATAAACATCCAAAGAAGCGAAAAGAATGAACATGCAAACAATATGTGAAGTGCAAATTAACCTAAAAACTAAGCTTTTATTGAAAAAATATGCACAAAACACAACCATTGATGCCAAACAAATGATAATTAAGGAGTAGAGGAAGTAAATACTTGGAAATGAAAAATTTACCAAAAATGTAGCACAAGGTGGAGATAGTGTGTGAGATCTAGAAAAACCTAAAATAGTGAAGAAAATGTGCAGAAGGAAGAAATTATGGGTATGAGAGAGAGAAAAATGAAAGAGGAAACAAATGGAGATGGTGATGATTGGTGATGAGTGAAAATCCCGTGGTCACGGGTTAAATTCATGGTGGTGAGGCGTGGGCACGGAGAGAGTGAAATGAAATGAAAATGAAGAAGAAGAGAAGAAATCGTGAAGTTTTTATAAAGGGTAGAGGGGTAGGACGTGGCCACGTGAGTTTCAATGAAGAAATACACGTGGTCACGTGTGAAGATGAAAATTTGGACAGTGGACTTAGGCGTGGCCACATGAAATTCCTTGAAGAAATACACGTGGTCACGTGTGAGGTAGCAAAATGACATAGGTGACTTATGCGTGGCCACGTGAGGTTCAATGAAGAACTACACGTGGTCACGTGTAAAGATGCAAAATGGGACCGAAGACTGATGCGTGGCCAAGTGAAATTCCATGAAGAAATACACGTGGTCACGTGTTTTTAATATTTTTCTGCCTTTCTTCTTCGATACACACCCATACAATTGATCTTCCTTAAATGCACATGTCTCTATTTTAAATCCTTGATTTACTCACTCTTTTCATGAATCAAAACACTTAAACACTCAAACATTCATAAATCAAAACACTTAAACACACAAATATGCAACAAACACAAATTTTGACTGAAAACATAAAAGAGATAGAAAGTTAGAGTTCTGAGTTTTTGGAGTCTCTAGCTAGACTCTCCAAACCGTTTTTTTAAGTATCTTTAAGAACCATGGTTGCTTCAGCAACCTCTTGTTGTCCAATTTGGTATGGTTTAAGTCGATGACCATTGACTGTAAATTCATGTCCATCTTTTAAGCTTTTGATCGTCACTACACCAAAATTATTGCTTGTCATCACTCGATATGGTCCAAGCCACTTCGATTTCAGCTTTCCTGGAAACAAACGAAGACGACTATTATAAATAAGCACTAACATTCTTGGGACAAAATCTTTTACCCTTAGATGCTTGTCATGCCATCGTTTGGTCTTTTCTTTATAAAGTGCAGCATTATTATATGACCATTGTCGAATTTCATCAAGTTCATTGTGCTGCAATTTTCTTCTTTCTCCTGCAATTCTCAAATCAAAGTTAAGAAATTTGGTAGCCCAATATGCTTTATGTTCCAATTCGACTGGAAGGTGACATGCTTTTCCAAAAATAATTCTAAAGGGAGACATACCTATAGGAGTTTTAAATGCAGTTCGATAAGCCCATAAAGCCTCATCTAACCTAAGAGACCAATCTTTCCTAGAGTTATTTACTGTCTTTTCTAAGATTGACATCAACTCCCTATTAGATACTTCCACTTGGCCATTGGCTTAGGGTGGTATGGGGTTGTAATTTTGTGCTTAACACCAAATTTCTTAAGTAAGGTCTTAAATTGATGGTTGACAAAGTGTTTGCCTCCATCACTTATAATAGCTCTAGGTGCTCCGAATCTAGTGAAAATATTCTTCCTAATGAATTCCAGCACAATTTTTGCATCACATGTTCTAGTAGCTATTGCCTCTACCCATTTACTCACATAATCCACAGCTACCAAAATATACTCAAACCCAAATGAATTCGAAAAAGGTCCCATAAAATCAATGCCCCAAACATCAAATATTTCCACTTCTAGTACATTGTTCATAGGCATCTCATCTCTTTTGGATATATTTCCTACTCGTTGGCATTTATCACAAGTAGATATAATAGTTCTTACATTCTCAAATAAAGTAGGCCAGAAAAAACCTGATTGGAGTATCTTTTGAACCGTCCTATTTGGTCCGTGATGACCTCCAACTTCACCTCCATGACATTGGTTCATGATAGCTTTTTGCTCCGATTCCGGTACGCATCTTCTTAGTATTTGATCCGGGCATATCTTGATGAGATATGGATCATCCCAAAGGTAATGCTTGGCATTTGTTATGAGCTTTTTCTTTTGTTGCCAAGTAAATTCCTTAGGAAGATAGCCACCTGCAATAAAATTAGCTATATTAGCGTACCATGAAACTGAATTCTCATAGGTGTAACAAGCACAAATAAGTTCATCGGGAAATAAGTCAGAAATTTCTCCCTTTTCGATACTGGCATGATCCAATCTAGATAGATGGTCAGCCACAAAATTTTATGCGCCCTTCTTATCTTTGATTTCAACATCAAATTCTTGAAGTAGTAACACCCATCGGATAAGTCTTGGTTTAGAATCCTTCTTTGCAAAAAGATGTCTCAATGCGGCATGATCCAACCAAACTATGATTTTAGATCCTAAAAGGTAAGATCGAAATTTCTCAAATGAAAAGACTATTGCCAAGAGTTCCTTCTCTGTAGTGGTGTAATTTACTTGGGCTCCAGTAAGTGTGTAGCTTGCATAGTAAATGGTGTAGAAAATCTTCTCCTTTCGCTGTCCTAAAATCGCTCCAACTGTGTAATCACTTGCATCACACATAATTTCGAACGGTAAGCTCCAATCGGGTGATGCAATGACCGGTGCACTAACTAATTTTTGCTTTAATAGGTTAAAAGCCTGCAAACACTCAGAATCAAAGTTAAATGCAACATCTTTAACCAATAAATTAGAGAGTGGCTTGGTAATTTTAGAGAAATCCTTAATAAATCGACGATAAAACCCAGCATGACCAAGGAAACTCCTAATGCCTCTTACACTAGTTGGTGGAGGTAATTTTTTATCACATCAATTTTTGCTCTATCCACTTCAATGCCTTTTTCAGAAATTTTATGCCCTATGACAATGCCTTCTCTAACCATGAAATGACATTTTTTCCAATTTAGCACAAGATTAGTTTATTGACATCTTTTTAAAACCATTGCTAGATTATGCAAACAAGAATCAAAACCATGACCATAAATGGTGAAATCATCCATAAAAACTTCCATAAATTTTTCAATAAAATCATGAAATATGGCCATCATGCATCGTTGAAATGTGGCAGGTGCATTACAAAGACCAAAAGGCATTCTCCTACATGCAAATGTTCCATATGGACATGTGAATGTGGTCTTTTCTTGATCTTCCGGGGCTATAGGTATTTGCATATACCCCGAATATCCATCTAGGAAACAACAAAATTTATTTCCTGCCAACCTTTCTAGCATTTGATCAATAAAGGGCAATGGAAAATGGTTTTTTCTAGTGGCATTATTTAACCTTCTATAATCAATGCATACTCTCCATCCCGTTACTGTACGTGTAGGAATTAATTCATTATTTTCATTTACTATTACAGTCATTCCTCCCTTTTTAGGCACACATTAAACAGGACTAACCCAATTACTATCGGAGATAGGATAGATAATACCTGGATCAAGTAGTTTAAATACCTCATTTTTCACTACCTCTTGCATAGTTGGGTTGAGCCTTCATTGAGGTTGCACTACTGGCTTAAAATTGTCTTCCATGGGTATGCGATGTGTATAATAGCTTGGGCTAATTCCTTTTAAATCGGATGTTGCCCAACCAATTGCTCCTTTGTGCTTTTTGAGGACTTCGATGAGCCTTTCTTCTTCCAAATCTGTCAATAAAGATGAAATGATTACCGGGTTAGCATTATTACTCAAAAATACATATTTTAAATGTGATGGAAGTGTTTTAAGTTCAGAATTAAGAGGGGATGGTTCATCCTCTTTTTCCTCATCCTCACTGTGCTCTTGTTCTAGAATTTGTATCAACTTTTTCTCCTTTGTATCCAACTCTTCCTCTTTCCTTGGATGCATTAAACAATTTTGGAGCTCGTCTTTGAGAATGACTTCCTCTTTCTTTGTGTTGGCACATTCTTGAATCTCATCAACGAAACAAATGGATTCTTCAAAATCATACGAGGGGTGTTTTAAAATTTTATTAACATTAAAAATCATCTTCTCCTCGTTAAATCTTAAAGTAACCGTTTGTCCATGAACATCAATTAAAGCTCTTGCTGTGTTCAAGAATGGCCTTCCCACAATTAACGGCACCTTTCTATCCTCTTTCATGTCCATTACCACAAAGTCAACTGGAAATATAAAATTCCCTACTTTAACCAACAAGTCTTCAATGATTCCCTTTGGCCTTTTCACCGATCTATCCGCCCATTGAAGCGTCATTCGGGTTTCCTTAAGATCACCTAAATTTAATTTCCTGCAAATTGAATAAGGTATTAGATTAATACTAGCACCCAAATCACATAAAGCATTTCCAACAAAATTTCCACCTAGTTCACAAGGCAATGTAAAACTACCTGGATCTTTCAAATTTTCAGGAATTTTGTTGGTTAAAATGGCACTACAATTATTGGATAATTGAACCATTCCTATGCCCTCTAGCTTTTTCTTATTAGTGCATAATTCTTTCATAAATTTAGCATATTTAGGCATGTGTAATAAAGCTTCAGCAAATGGTAAGTTTATATGTAGCTTTTTAAACATGTCCAAAAATCTACTCAATTGTTCATTTTGTTTCTCTTTTCTAGCTAGAACTGAAAATGGCAATTGAGATTCATCAAGAATTGTAGAAACAAGTTTGTCCTTACCTTTACCCTTCTCAACCGTAGGAGGTGCTTTTTCATTATTTTCAGAATTAAAAACACTTACCTCCGTTGTCGGTTCCACCTTGTTAGAAGAATCCTTACCAAGTTCAGTTTTCTCTAACTCTTTTCCACTCCTTAAAGTGATTGCTTTGGCTTCTTCCTTTGGGTTTCGGTCTACATTAGATGGAAATGTCCCTTGAGCCCGGTTGGATAAAGAACTAGCAAGTTGTCCCATTTGGTTTTCTAGGTTCCTAATGGATGCCTCTTGGTTTCTCATCCAAATGTCTTGTGATTTCCATCTAGCATCTTGACTAGCTAAAATTGAGTTTTGGGAAGCCATGAAATTTGCAATCATTTCTTCAATATTAGATTTCTTTTCTTGAGGAGGGGGAGGTTGAGGTTTTTAAAAATCGGGTGGTTGGTGGTATGCTTGTGAAGGATATTGATTCGGGTAATGAGGTGGAGCTTGGTTTTGGTATGGATGTTGATTATTGGAAGCTTGATTGTGATTGAATTGGGGTCTAGGATTGGGGTTAGAAGAAGAACCTTGATTACCTTCCCTCCATGAAAAATTTGGGTGGCTTCTCGATCCCGCATTATAAGTATTGCTATATGGATTCAAGGCATTGACTTCTTCTACCATACTTTCAGCATTCTTCATTACCATAGATCCCGAAATTCCTGCATAAGAATCAACTTCATTAGATAGCATAAAGATATTTTTAGCTTTAAGCTCATTTATTTCTTTTGAATATTTCTTTTCCATTAATTCTAATTGAGCTTTCAACATAGCTACTTCATCAATATTATGAACTACCTGTTTCTTTTGAGTTGCTCTAGAGCTTGCCCATTGAGCATCATTGGTGGCCATCTCATCTAGGAGTAAAAATGCATCTTCGGGAATTTGATTCATGAAACTTCCATTTGAAGCTGCATCTAATAAAGATCTTGTTGTTGGATGAGCACCTACATAGAAAATATGCATTAGTTGAAAAATAGGAACTTTATGATGAGGGCAACTTTTTAAGAGTCTCCTAAATCTTTCCCAAGCTTCATGGAATGGCTCCTCATAAAACTGCTGGAAATCACTAATTTGTTTCCTAATGAGGGCGGTCTTAGTAGGTGGGAAGAATTTGCACAGAAATTTCTCTTGCATTTGTTGCCAAGAATTGATGGATTGATTTGGTAGCATTTGTAGCCAATCCCTAGTTTTTCCTATGAGGGTGAATGGGAAGAGTTTCAACCTAATTGCATCAGTCGATATACTAGGAATTTGCACAGTGTCACTCACTTCTAAGAACATATCTAAATGTTGTGCAGGATCCTCTATGTCCGAACCTGAAAACTGGTTTCTTTGTACCATAGTTATGGTAGCGGGTTTAATCTCAAAGGGTTGGTGGTGAGGAATCCTAATAGTTCTATGCTCTTCATTCTACCTAGGGATAGCATAATCCCTAATGGTTCTAGGTCTATACCCATTCCCGGGAACTCGATGGGGTATATGTTGCTCTTCGATCCTAGGTGGTGGATCATTCATAGGTTGCTCAATTTCTGGATAGTTCATGTTGCCTCTCAACCTTCTAATCCTATGGAATGTCCTTTCAATTTCAGGGTCTAATGGTAAGATGGGGTTGTCTCTCACCATAAACCACTTGTCACTAAAAATAAAGAAAAACAGAAATTAGATGGAGAAGAGAAGAAAACACACAAAAATCACTTTAAAATCAAAATAAATAAACAAACACCAATGTATCCCCGGCAACGGCGCCAAAAACTTGACCGGTGTCTAGCAAGTGTACTAGATCGGCTAGTAATATAGGGAAATAAGATTATGACCCAAAATATCGAACCCAAGGGAAACTTGTGCTTGTATGTGCTATTTCAATTTCAAAACCAATTTTGTGTGTAAAGAGAGAAGAGAAATCCCAAAGTTGTGATGATTTGAAAACAAGAATTTAAAACTAAGTTAAAACAATTGAAAAAACTAAAGTAAGTAAGAGATCTTTTGAAAGCAAGTAAATTGAATAAGTTAAAAATCAATGATAAAGACAACTTTCACTAAAGGACTATCCACCTTAACTAATATTGCTATGACTTAATTAAAAGAAAACATACAAGTGATTATGGAGAATTCAGTTTAATAAACCCAAACAACTTTATTCAAGATTATCATTCCAAGCATTAAAACTCTCTTATTCAGAACAATTCAATACTTAGCATCAGGAACTGAATTAAGTCTCCTAGATGTCTATTAAAGCCTTTCTCAAGAGATTTAACTTTCACCTATTCTTGGTTACACTTTTCTTAATCTTAACTTACTCAAATTAACACACAATTATAGCTTATTCAGATTATAATCATGCATTAATCCAACTAAAATAACCTAAGAGCATGCAAGTTATTAATCAACTTAAACCAATTAATTAACCAATTCTTAATCAAGTTAATAATCAACTTAAAATTGAGAAAAGACAAGACTATATTTAAGAACCAAGAAATAATCAACTTGTATTAAAATTGAAGAACAAACTCAAGTCATAACAATACAAGTCAAGGATTCAAGTATCCTTTAGCAAAAGTAAAGAAAACTACTCACAAGACATTCTTTAAAACTAAAAACAATGTTTTGAAAAGACTGTAAAAACAAAGAATGTAAACAACTAAGAAAAAAAGCTTAATTCTAAGGCTTAATTCTAAAGCTTGATGACAAAGATTGATGATCCTCTTCTGTGTTTTTGGATTGCTATTTATAGGCAAGAGTTGTAATAGACTCCTTGTTAAACTCTGGTCATAAAATAGGAATCAAAGTTTGCTAAACAGGAAGTTCGTAAATCCTTTGCGACATGGGAGAGTTAATCACGTGGCCACGCCTCCTTTGTTCTTCCTTCACACGTGGGCACGGCTCACTTTCTTCTTCTTCCACACGTGGCCACGTGTGGTCCTTCACTGGGAATCCACGTGGTCACGTGGTCTTCAAAATTTCATCCCTTCTTTATCACATGGCCACGGTTCTTACAAGAGGAAATTTCATATGCCCACGGTTCTTATTGCTTTTGTTCTTCACGTGGCCATGTGATGAATTCTTCAATACCCTCACGTGGTAACGGCTCAAGGCTCTGGACTGGACACTAGTTTTCTCGCCTAATTTCTTCATATGTTCACTTTTAGCCCTAAACTTTGTCCTTTTTACACTTTAAGCCCTTTTATGTCAAATTAAACCTGAAAATCAAACAAAACACAGAATTAACCTCAAAAACATAAATATTAACAAATTAACTCTAAATTAACCTAAATCAAACCAAAACAACTAAATAACTTAACTAAAAACACATTAAAAACTATATATAATTCACACTTATCATTGCTGATGCAAGTCAACCTAGTTAGACATGACAGTCTCTAAGTCATCAGGATGGCAATTTACTCGACAATTCCATATTTGTCAACAATCCAAACATATTTGCGAATAAAGGTCTTGGTGTGGATATTAGAGAAGATGTCCTACAATTAATGTGGGAGATATGGATCATTTTACTGATGGGGTGATGAATAATAATTACCTTTCACCTGATAAAGATGTTGAGGTTGACATTGCAAATTTGAGTGCAGATAGTGATGACTCTGAATTTGTTGGTGGTAATGAGTCTAATGATATGCAGTACGTTAGTCCTTTAGCATCAGTCCATATGAGTGGGGAGTCAAATGAGGCGATCTTTAACTTTCTATCAAAACACTATACATATATTGACTTTAAAGCATCCCAAGTTAATATGTCCCAATGTAATACCCTTATACCACTGTATTGCACATACAATGATCGGATGTTATAACACTATGATGGTTACAATTGTTATAACAAACAATTCGATAATTTTTGTTTTTTCAAATATTGACTGTGTAAATAAACAAATCGTCTAACATTAGTAAGCATAACATTAAAAGATAGTCCTCATATAAAAAAATTAAACTTTACATCTAAATAAGCATACACTATTCTACTAACTATACAATGTTCAGTACCTCCACTTTGTACATATACATGCCATGCCACTTCTTTATCTTCTTTATCCTTTATTATGTCGGCCACCTCATTTATCTCACGATGTCTTATCTTCAATGACTTGGGCGCAGTAATAAACTACGCACTGAGCATTAAACATGTCCAGTGGTGGATACAAAATCCCCAAGTTTTCATTAACAGATTCATTCATGCACACATAAGCATACACATTATTTTCTTATTACATAACCTTATTCATTAGATATTTTAGCTCACTTCTTTCTTTAACCTTTGGTATTACTAATTCTTTACTTAACAGTTGCTTAAACTTATTTTTACTTTACATTTTTAGTCTGTCATTACATATATTAGTCTTTTATCTTACTTTACATTTCAATCGATTTTCAAAATATATTCAATGAATATTACTTTTCTCATTAATTTAGCTTGTTATTATACTTGGATCATTTTACATTGATTCCAACATACTTAGCTATAACTATTTTAACTCTATTTTAGTTACATTAAACACATTACATTTCTTTAGGTTAACAATAACAGTAACTTTTGTTACAATTGTTGTCATTAACTCCAGTGTCATTTGTTTCGATGAAATTCTTTTCTTTAAATTAATTAAACTTTTTATCCTAAATTACCTTCATTTTCTTTATATTCTTTTCGGTATTAATCTCTCTTTGATTCATTAAAAAATTTACAGTTTGCATGCATTTGTTCTTCCCTTATCCTACAATACCTAAGCCATTTATATTTCTTCAGTTCATTTCTTGGTTTGTAGTCATATACCATTTTCGTTATCAATTCTTTCATTACTTATATCTTTAAATATTAACTTTTATCTATACAATTACGTTATTTAGTGTTTTTTTTATTTCGGTCTTTATGTTTGTACTATACTCATTACTAAATTTTCTTTATATCTTATTCTTTTTAATAAATGCCACATCATTATCAGTTTCATCATTTCAATTATTATCTACCTACATTGCTATACTATTCAACATTATCATTATCCATCGCACTTATTTTCTTACTTTTATTTTACTCTATATTTCAGTCCCTTAATTAAGGTTCATTTACAATTTCTTCTTTGAAGTTTCATTAAATTATATTTCAATTCGGTTTTTACTTCAGTATTTGTAGTTAGAATCTTACCTAATTAATTTTATTATTCTTTTTCGTCTTCTTCTCTCTCTCTCTCTCTTTTTCTTCAATCACTCTGGTATAGTCTATACAGTTCGGTTCTTATATTAAATTTATGTTTGGGAGTATTAATAATATTTTGATTAAATCCTTGTACCAATATTGTATATACATTTTCGTTAGTCAGTTTTTTTCATTCATTTTATAGCTCTAGTTCCTTTAACTTTTTCATTATTATCCAATTTTAGTTCAAACTCTTAATTCAATTAAACTTATAATCTATATTTCTTTTATGCCTTTATTTTCTCATTACGTCAGTATTTAATTTTTTTTATTTTAATTCATTATTTTGTAGACAACATTTTCAATCGATTATCTATTATTCATTTTACTATCACACGGCTGTGCTTGTACTTTTATTTTCGTAATTAGCTATTCAGTATTTTATCAGATATTCAAATATAACATTTATACTTGATGATTTTTTTTCTTTTACTTTATCATTTTTCATTCCTTTATAAATTATTCAATTAAAATTTCTTTCTTTGGTTTGCCTCTAGTATCAATTCGGTAAGAATCTTTAAACCAGATATATGGGATCAATACATTTAGAGTGATTTTGAAGAACCACCTGAACATTTACATTCCATTCATATTTCACATTTTAACATTTTATCATTTCATTCATTCAGTAGACCGTCATTGGCCTACTAAAGCGAATCGTCATGATCTGCACCGCGGCTATACATTTAATATCCCTATGGCTAACCAACTATATCATGTATCAGATTTAACTACCAGATTACTACTAAGGGCAATTCAATTGTTCGCTTTTTCAATCATTTTTTATTTTCAATTTATTTGCCAATACATTTAAGATCCAATCATACCATTGATTCATACAAACTCAACACATATTAAATTTTTACTTGATACATCGTACAATATTATTGCTCTAATCATTCAATACTAATTTAGAGCTTCCAAATAGTTTCTATACATTTGATTAATTATCCATCACTAAAAAAAATCAATTTTCCAATGGATTTTACTGATAGACTCACATTTTGTAGGTAAAAATAAGATATTACCAACGAATTACCAACCAAATTGATAATGTGTAGGTAACAAAAATGAATTTGATAAACGACGATATTTTTACTGACAAAATTAAAAATTCGTAGATATATTTGGCGAGAAATGTTGGCACTAATTGTTAGCAATCGATTTACCAGCGGTTATGTACGTCGGTAATCAAATTTATCCTTAAACTTATATAGCGATGAAATTGTCGTCGGTAATACAAGCATCATTTGACTTTTTGAAGTTTTACCGATAGAATTCCGTCAGTAAATATATGGAAAAATTTTTTGGTGCCATTTTAGCGATGGATTAGTGATGAAATTTAAGGCAACAGAGTTGTAGTTATTGCTACGAACTTCTTTTGTCGATATTTCTTTTGGTATTCATTTATTAGAATTTTTTATATTTAATGTTAATAAAATAATTTTAACTAAATAAAAATTGCATACTTCCTCATTCAGTCAAGCCCTGAAGGAGAAATTTTTCTCTCAGGCTCTCCAACCTCTTTCCTCGCCATCTCGATGGCAAAGTTAATCCCACTAGCTATTCACCACCATCTTCTCTCCCTCGTTCAACTTTGCTCTATTTCTATCTCTATCCCTCTCTCTCCCTTGTTGAATCTGTCTATTTTTATCCCTTTCCTATTTTCTCACTATAGTTATTTATTTTGTATATTGTCTTTTATATTTTAATTTTAGATCTAGAGGTTGGGTTTAAAGAAAAATGCAAGTAATGTTGCCTCAGAAGCAAGCAGAAGAGAGCAATAGTCTCGAACTTTAGTGAGACAAAACAAGATCAACAGATGTTCAATGTGAAAAGCTTCCTTTTGGTAAGACCTTTCTATTTATTTACCTGTTCATATTGATTTGTTCATTAACAAATTGATTAAGTGAATATGTTAATATCAATTTTGTTCACTTTTCATGTTAATAATTCGAAAAAAATATTCCTTCTTACTCCACTACTAAACCTCTCTTCATCTCTACCACCCCTCCTCCGCATGAAATTCTAGCCTTCCTCCCCTTCTCAATCCTTCTTTACCCTCTAAATCCCATGGTGAAAACCCTAATTTCATCTCCATCGTTTATAGGTGAACCACTCCTATCACGCTCTCGCCATGGGCTTTATGCACTTTCTAACCCCAGATTCATATCCACTAAAATCCAGTTAAGCTTACATGAGATTCCTCCAATTACTCATTTAGACTCTTTTATTGATTTCACTTTGATTGTTAGTAGAGCCAAGGGCCTTCTTTATACTCTCGCTAATGTTGCAGTTGTAGTGGATTTCACCTCTGGTGGTGCTACTTTTAGCTCAACCGATGCTGCTTCATAAAATAATGGTGGTTGGTTCGGGTTTATCTCTGATGCCATGGAAGTTGTTCTCAAGGTGAAGTTTCTTGAGTTAATAATGGAGTTTGAACTATTGAATGAATAAATGTTGATATGGATTTTGATATTTTAGCTTTTTGTTTTGAGTTCAGGTGTTGAAGGATGGGCTTTTGGCTATACACATGCCTTACTTCTATAGTTTTGCAATCAACTTGCTTACTGTGCTTGTGAAAATTGCGATGTATCCATTAATCGAGCAACAAGTATGTTTTCTTTTTTATTTTTTTACTTAATTATTTGATCAATTTTAGATGGATATGAAAACTTTTTTTTGTTCAAATGTCTAGGTAGAATCTACACTGGCTATGCAAGACCTTCAACCTAAAATAAAAAGCCATTCAACAAAGATATGCAAGCAATCAGGTGTGGCATATTTGAAGTTGTATGGATTATATTGAATTTGAGGTTAAGCTTGACCATATGTCTGTTCCTTTTCAATAAGTTTAATACTTTGTAAGCAATTACATTTTTGCATCCTTTATCTAGAAAAGAATACAACTTGAAACTTCACGTCTATATAGGCAGGCTGGTGTTAATCCATTGGCAGGTATCCATTTTAGTGGTGAATTACATATTCATTAGTTATCATTATATAATTTTTTTCCAATACCCCATAATATCTTATTGCTATAATATTCCATTTGTTTTCCCTGGCATCTAACATCTTGTAACCATTCTTAATTAAATTATAAGAGTTGTTGAAAAGGTGATTAAAATTGAAATGGTCATCAAATTATTAATAAACCTCCATCATTCTTAGTTGTTATTTTATATTTGCTGATGTGGCTTTCATAGTATTTGTTTTTCTTCATTTCAATTGCAAGGTCTTTGACTGTTGTTGGTTTCTAACTTTGGCCATAATACCAATTTGGATAGGTTTATATCAAGCTCTTTCAAAGGTTGCAAATGAGGTAAAGAAGGGTTTTATTCGTCAGCTTTTAGGTGTTGGCAGTGGACGTGTATTATGTTAATATGATAAATGACTTGTCTATTGCGGATAATTGACTTTTTTTTTGTCTTTAAAGGGATTCTTGACATAAGGTTTTTTTGGATTCCTTTTTTGGGCGGGCCAACCATAATTGCAGCTCGACACAGTGGAGTTGGCACATCTTGGCTTTTTCCATTTGTGGTAATAAAACATTATGTTTTTAAAATTATGAAGCTAAATTATATTTCTTTTAATATTATAAATCCTATACAAAAACTAGTGCTCAATGAGCTACTAGTCTAAGTAAGATTTTTTGTCAATTTTAAAAAATAAAACTCAGTTTAAGACAGAAAATAATATACCCTAGCCCAAAATTTATGCATTATAATTCTTGTCTAATATTGCTAGGTTCTGATGCCAAATATGTCTTGTGGCCAAGTAATTGATATAAAAATAACATTTAACTAAAGTTAAACCAAAACAGACCTTATGAGGTCCATAGTTAATCTAGAATAAGAATAAAAGTTGCCATTTATCTTTCATCTTGTTTTTCTAGAGCTTTTCTCTTTGTGACTGATCATTTTCATTTATTATGTTTTTGTTAATAGATACCCTTTCTTTCCTACTCTTTTAATTGTTACTTCGTTCTGCCCACAACATGTAGATGAGATGATAAAAGATCTCACTCAAGTACCTTGGGAGTGTATGGATGTTAGCTTAATAAATTAGTTATAGCTAGCATTGAAACTTTCTTCTGAACTTAGCAGTAGTTTGCATTTTGTGGAGTATATGTATTTTATTCATAATCCTATTGCGAGTGAAAATGGAAATCTAGAGCTAGCTTTGCACGGATCCTTTCTTTCAGGTAAGTGCTTCTACTTGGAGCTAGCTTGGTTTTGTTACTAATGAATTTGTTATTATAATTAAGTTGCTATATATATATATATATATAATAAATTAATTTTCAAAATTTCTTGTTTGAACCAAACTAACATATGAGAAAATTAATTTTTACTTTTGATTATTAGTTTGATAAAAATCCACAAGTACCATAATTGCCATTAAAGATATGTTAAATTCAATAGTTGGATATATTATCTCATATATATAAATATCATTAATAAGTTAATATTATTTGAAAAATGTTGAAATATTTTTGTATAGCTACTTTCTTCATAACTTATAATCTACCAATTGATGTAGTAGCTTGGTGAACTTATGAAGGTTTAAGTGTTAAAACCAGAAACAAAGCTAGAGCTAAGCTTCATATGCTAAATAAATGCATGTAAAGAATATTCATCCAAACAGTTAATTAGAATTTTGCTTTATCTTAACTATTTTTGCAAGTCTAAAACATGCATCTGCAGTATCTACTCATGAAATTTATGTTAATTTAGAATCTATTTATTGACTAATAAATAATGTGCAAACAAATGATTTTTTTCAAGTCGCTTCGTGTGTTTGTTTAAAGAAATAATTTAATTTACTTGTGTGGGGATAGTGAGTAAATTTCATACCCTGAGTTTTGTTCAAATATTTGATTTAGGTGTAGCTGATATGCTTTCATTATTTGTTCATTAACATGAGTTTACCTGGTAAATGTAAACTTATGAAACCCGTTACACTTAATTAGAACTAACGTTTTTATGCTATTAGGTTACTGAGGTCCAAACCTTGACCTGCTATTAGTGTATGGTCCTATAAGATGCCAACATGGTTTCCCATCTTGGAGTCTTCGATACACTGAGTGTAAGTTTTTGGTACATTGAAATATTCAATAGTAAATGACCTAAAGAGCTTGATTGTTAGCATGAAGTCAGTTCGTTGAGAATATTGAGTACATATATGACATATTATGGTTTGATATGCTTAGATTAACCCTTTAATACTTCCATTGATTTCTTTTCCCTAAGATAGTTTCATAATTCATTAGATTCAACTTACTTCATTTGTCATTGAATCTTTTTTGTGTATCTAGTTTATACATATGCTGCTATCTTTTATTATTTAAAAATATGAAACTATTGTTACAGAAGTTCCATCAGCATCATCTAGATAAAACATGAAACTATTTTGTCTTTTTCACAAATGTTCCCTATTACAGTTATATATGGAAATAGTAATTAAGAATAAAAAAGATGAGTGCAAGATAAGGCAGGAATGTTCCAACACTTGGTGATATTTCATTATGGTCTTTATTGAGGTGGAGAATATAAGACATACTCCTAAAGGTTTTCTGCTTATCTTGATATTTTAGTTAAAATTATTTATTGGAATATATTGAGGTTATTTTTTTATGATATTTGTATGTTATATTTTTCTATAGCTAAGTAGTGTTTTGGTTGTGTGTTTCTTGTGTTTTGGAGTCTAGAAACCAAAATTTGAAGCAGATTAACTTGGAATTTGAGTAAGATATTAAAGTCAGATTAGCAGATTAGCCTGATTGTTCTACATGCTGTCATAGGTCACCATCGAGTTTCAAATTGAGTTGTCATATGATGTTCTACAGTTGATTGTCGTATTGGTTTTAAATTTTAAACTGAAAGTTGATGAACAGGGTGGTTGTGTGTTTGGGACAAGTTTAATAATTTGAAGTTTTTATTATTTTTCAGAATGTTTTAAGAGCATTTAGTGTTGAGATTTATGTTTCACATATAAATAGATATTTTTTTGGTATTATAGTCTACACAATATTTGTATAAATTTTAGATAATTTTTTGTATATATTGTTTTTGTTATATATTAAAATTATTAATTAATATATATCTTCAAATTAAATTTTACACTTTTTATTGAATTTACTATGGTTAATTTGGAATCTACAAAGAGGGATATATAATTTTTGGAAAAAATTATAAAAATTAAATAAAAAAATTATTTTTTATCGACAAATTACTAACGAAAATATCCGTCACTGCCATTCTAATAATTTTAATATTTATATTAAGTACATTTGCCGATGAAAAAATCCGTCACTGTTTATACAAAAATAAAATAATTATTTATCCATTAAATTGTACTGACAATTTACTGACAAAATTTTCCATCGATAGATGGTCAACGAGCCAAAACATCTGATGGATTTTAAATAAAACCATTGACGGAATGTTTTTTATAAATCCGTAGGTAAAACCGTGGTTAATATTTACTGACGGAAATTTCTATTGGTAATTTGGTACCTACAAGTATTTTACCGACGGATGCTTTCTATCAGTAAAATAATAAAAAACCGTCGATAAAATGCATTTTTTTGTTATACATTACCGCATTTCATTTTTTATTAATCTCTTGAGATTTTCTATTTAATTCCTTATAATCTATTAAATTACAAATTTAACCTTCATTTCCCTTCTATTTATGGAAATAACATTGATTATCCTTATTACTCATTTAGTTCTTTATACATTGGTTAATTTATTATTCGGTCTTTAAACTTCGTCACTTTACAATTTTGCTCTTATGGTGTACTTTACTTACACAATTGCCATCAATTATTTACTTAACATCTTCATTTTATTATTCATTGTAAAAAAAGTTACAATTTATTCATTGAAATAGTTAAGTTACCATTTTTATTCCTTATTTTTCATTAGATTACAAATTTACCCTTCAATTTTAGTTTAATTATGAAAATTCCATTAGACATTAATTAACACTAATTATTAATTATTCTCCAGGACAATTACCATTTAATCTTTCAAAATCCATTTAATTACGATTATGCTCTTAAATTTCAAGTTATTAACAAAAAGATCATTTCTTGTCCAATTAACTCCATTAACTTAATATTTACTCATAAATTACCATTTAGTACCTAAACTATCCAAATTACCATTTGATCCTTAGTTCTCAATAAATTTACCAAAATATCCTTCAGCTCATTTTATTCACAAGTTTGCCAATAGTAAATTCTTTTACACTACTAATTCATTATTTATTTGTAAAATTATAGTTTAATTTCTAAACTTTATTTCATAGAAAATTTCATATTTAATACTCAATTAATTTCTTATTTTAGCTATTTAACCCTTAGTTCACTTAGTTTATCCTTTTTTTTCTTTTTTTTCCTCAATATTTAGTAAAATTACCAACTGGCCCCTAAATTTTTATTTTCTTCCATTTAAGTCCTTTTTTATCCCAATTATGCTAGCTTTCATTCTTTTTATTAACATTTCAAATTTTGCCATTATTTCACTATAAATACTATTCAATCATGGTATAAATTTCACATTAAATTTGTTTATACCTCTCATTTTTTTCAATTCAACTTCATACTATATTAACTATTGTTAATATACACTAACATTCAAAATATACTTTAATTACTCTTAAATACCAATTTAGTCCCTATACATATTTTTCATACACAACTTATTTTATGCAATTAATCACTCATATTACTAATTTATATGTCCAATTCCATTTATTCATGGTTATATAGCATTAATCATGTGAAATTCCCTAAAAAAACTAATATTCCATTCAATCATAAAGTATTCTTCACTTCAATTTTATTTTCTTCCATTATCAATTACTCAAATCACCATTTTTTAACATAACTAATCATATTTATGACATTTATTTCATTTATACATACATAAATCTCACACACACATAACATACATAACCATAATTTCTACTAAATCAATGGAAAGCAAGGGATTTATGTATCCACAGACCTTGAATTCTTGTTCTCCAATATTCACTCTTCATTTCCTTCACCAGTCCCATTTGAAATCACTTTTTTTTTCCATAAACTTCAAGGTGGCCAAATTCCTCATGAATATTTTCCTTCAATTTCATTCTTTCTTAATTCAATATAACCTCATAATAATAAAATAAACCCTTAAATCTGCCCATAAAACTAATTAAATCAATTAATTAAGTCTAATTTCACTTACTTGACTTTTATTCATAACCTTTATCTTTTTTATTTCCTTCACTTCTTCCACTTTAATCAACTCAAATAAAGACTGGAGGTTGTCATAATCCACTAGAAAAGCTGGACTTTACTTTGGAGATTTGAATTTAGAAAAAGAATTAGAGAAGAAATAAAGAAATTAAGTGAAATGAAAAACTTTCACTTGGCTAATAAGGAAAAATGGGAGAAGAGAAGATAGTTATGGATGTCTCTAGAAAATTCACATATTTAGGTTATTTATAGGTGGATGATGGGCCTAACCTAGTCCAGCAAAAGTGGTCCAACCACTTTAGCCCAATTTTCATTTTAAACCATTATGCATCCAAAAATTATTTCTCTCACTTCAAAAATTCAATTTCACTCAAAATCAATTTCATAATTCTTAAAATATATAATATAGCCTTCATAAAATTTTTTGGCTCAATCAAAATCCATTTCTGATCCAGTTCACTAAAATTGATTTGATTAGAAAATTTTTGGTGTTATCATAAAATTAATTTTCACCATCAAATAATTTTAACTACTAATTAGAGCCCAAATGGAACTTTCTACAAATTTTGAAGATTATTTGCTATTTTTAAAGCTTTGGTCAAATTCACAATTAACTGATTACTGTTTAAATCGAAATCATTATTTTTCTCTTACTTCTTAAGTTTAATTTCTCCTAAAAATACTTTCAAAATTCTCAAAATATATTCATTAGACTTCATGAATATTTTTGGATCAATCGGAGACTGTTTTCTAATCTGGTTCACTTTTACCAGTCTGATAGCTTGATTTTTCGCATCGCTGAAAAAATTATTTTTTCTTTACCATATGATTTTACATCTAATACCATATAAAATGGTATGGTATTTAATGCATATTCTCTTCCATTTAGGTAGCTAAGTATGTTAAATTATTTATATTTTATGTGTTTTTGTCTATTTTATGTGTTTATTTGCTTTGTAGGGTAGTTTGGGTGCAAAAAGGAAGAAGGATCAAACAAGTCGTGATGCAGTGTTCGACTCACAACCAGTTTCACGAGTCACACACAGGCTCATGACTCACACACTTCACGAGTCACACAAAACTTTACGGTCACACAAAAGTTCACGACTTACACAAAAGTTCACGAGTCACACAAAAGTTCACGACTCACACACAGGTTCACGAGTCACACAAAACTTCACGAGTCACACAAAAGTTCACGACTCACGCACCAGTTCAACAAAGTTCACGACTCGTGAAGATAATTACGAATCAGTAGCCAAAAAGAGCAAATATAGCACGAATAACATAGAAGCTGATGGATCACGACTCGTGAAGGCCTTCACGACTCGGTATAGAAACTCGTTCTGAAATGATGCAACTTTTCAACATGCTTTTTCTCTACCAACAAGAGTTTCCATCAGGCCTTTTCATGACAGCCTTTCATCTTCACACCTAATCGAAAGAGGCACGATTATAGAGCTATTCTCTTTATAAATAGGGATCCAAGATGCTAAAAAATGAATCGAATTAGTTTTTAGTTTTAGAGAAATACAATTTGTTTTTGGATAAACATTTTTACTTAGTTTTTATTAGATGATGACAAATGGACAAAGTCAAGAGAACAGGAGATGAGTTTCTTTCTCTTGTTTATCTTTAATTCAAGAATATACTTTGGCTAGTTTTCTTTGTACATTATAAATATGAACTAGTATTAATTTGTTTAAGAGATGTTTATTATTACAATGAATGAAGTATGATTTACATTCATTTGTGTGCATTGATTTGCTATGTATGTTTGGCCACCATATTTGGCATGTTATTCCATTTATTCGCAACGAGAGTTGGAATTCTTTGATGGAAAAACAAATGAATGTACTTAAAGCATTGAATGCCTTTAATTTGACTTAAGGAATTCACTTTGAGGGGTTAAGGAATTGGCATAGAGCTTTATAATTTTTGTTAATCTCTATAATGACATGAGAGTGCTTATAGACTCTAAATGAAAACATCTTTACTGACAACGAGAGTTGCTTTAAAGAATCTTGGCTAAATTCTCCAGTCACTTTATTTATACAATTACTTGTACTAGTTCTTAGATGAATTACTATTTCTTATTTCTAATGTATATTTATACCATCAATTAAGTCATCTTTAATCCAATTTGATTTAATATATGCAAATTAGTTTATATATTTAATTAAATACATAATCTTCATTTTATTCGTTACCTATCTATCTATTCTTTGTGGTTTCAATATAAAATTTACCCTGTTCCCTTTAGAACGATACCCTACTCATCCTATACGCAGTCTAGTGAGACTAAGGGTTCAAATAAAAGCCCATCAACATCTTATTTAATGCAGATCTAAAAATTTTGATGATTTTTAGAGGTCATTTGTATTTTTGAAGTTTTGATCAAATCTTAGTTAATCTAGACACTATTTGAACCGAAACTGTGATTTTTTTCTTATTCTTGACTTTTGATGACCTATTTGACCTCATATTTAGTCCAAATTATATTCTTAAACTCCAACTAGCCTCCTCTTCCAATGGTCTAATAAAATATTTTTTGACTCTAGGGAGATATTATTCACTCTGGTATTACTATTCACTATTGGAAAGTACTATTTTTAACTAATTCGGTATTTGGACCATAACACCCAAGGTGTGCAATTTAATACTTGGGATGGATCCTCCGAGTTATCAATTGGTTTGGTTTTCAACAGCAAGGATGAGGTTAAGTCTTGTGTGAAAAAATACTCAATAATGAGAAATATTGACTTTAAAGTTGTGGAATCCTAGTCAAAATAATGGATGCAAATAAAGGTTAAGAGTAGTAAAAAAAGGATAAAAATCCTTTATGGACTATGACAAAGTTTGAGGGATCATATTCATACCTTTTTGCTAGTAATTTTTAAGGGATCACAAACAATTGGGATCGTAAATTATTCGCAATTGCATGAGGGGGATGGTAAGTAAAAATCTTACCCTTCCTGCTAATGTGATTATTGTTGTTATTAAGGAGCAATTTCACTATGAAGTATCGTACTACAAGGCATGGTATGTGAAGGCGAGCATGCTGGAGTCGAAATTTGGCAATTATGTTGAATCATTTAAAAGATTATCTAGTTTTTTATATGCTTTGCAAAGTTATAATCTAGTAATTATTTATGAGTTTGTGATGCAAGACACCTACATGCCAGCCATAAAGCAATTTCAGAGGGTTTTTTGGAGTTTTAAACCATCCATTAATGGTTTGAACCATTGTAAGCCAATGTTAATGATAGATGGCATGTTCTTAACAGAAAAATTCCAACAAACACTTCTAGTAGACAATTCTGTTGATGGTAATGACATGTTATTTCCAGTTGTCTTTGCTGTTGTTGAGTTAGAGAATAAGTCCAGCTAGGCTTGGTTTATGGGTTTAATTAGAAAGTATATGACTTAACAAATTGGGATAACTGTTATATCTGATAGGCACGTTGGAATAATGGCAGTGTTTTGAGATAAACAGAGCGGTTGGAAGGAATCGCTTACATTCTATAGAATATGTTTGCAACACTTCATCAGTAATTACAATACCCATCACAGAAATCCAATAATGAAAAAAATGCTTTATAATGTTGGTAAGTGCACACTTCTTTTCTATTAATTTTCATAAATATTAATTTTATTATATAGTTGCTAATCAATATTGATATTTAGGGAATACGTATTAGAAGTGCAAGTTTACGAAAAAGATCAATGAAATAAAAGAGTTTGACAAGGACTCATACAACTAGGCAATGCATGTGCCACTAGACCGTTGAACATTATTAGAAGATTATGGATATCGATATGGCCATATGATAACAATTATAGAGGAAAGTGTTAATAGTGCTCTCAAAGGTGTTCGTATGATGTTGATAACCACTATAGTCAAACATATCTTCGATCGTTTGGTAAAATTTTATGAGCAAAGACAAGGTTTGTACAAGATGAAAATGGCTCAAGGATTTGCATTTCACACTAAAATGTGTGGAATTTATGAACAAGCGTGCAATCAGGGCTTGAGGTCATGTGGTGATTGATTATGATATTCGATGCAAACTATTTAGAGTTATAGTATGCAGTGTACCAAAAGATAACTTAGAAATTGACACTTATATAGTGAGTCTCGACAAGCGTAAACGTGAATGTGAACAGTTTTAGGAGATAATGCATAAACATATTGATATATTTTCATTTGTTAATTTGTGTTATAACATTACATCATCACTAAAATGCTATGAAGGGGAATTCCAACTGATGGGTCATCGAGCTTATTGGCCCGAATATTATGGATCAAAGTTTATACCTGATATAGAACTTCAAAGGAAGAAAGGTCGGCCTAAAATAACAAGAATCCATAATGAAATGGATAGATGAGAATGAGGTAATGTTACATGCTACATCAATTTTGGAAATGCTGCACACAATAAGAGGGCATGTCCTAGTCACGCAGGATCATCAAATTAAGGATTTAACTTAAATGTTCCATACATGTCTTGAAATTGTATTAATGTTTTTATTTTCTGTTGAACATATATATGTTTCTTGTTTATTTGGTACTCAAATTATGGTTTAAATTTTATGTTTATCACTTGAATTTAAATTTTCTATGATATATATATTTTTGTTTGTTCAATGTAGATATATTATGCTTTAAATTATATGTGAGGGCATGATAAATTGGGAAATACAATATTTATTATATTGTAAAAATTTAAATACATTATCATAATATTGTCCAATATTAATGGTGTCTAAAGTTAGGATTTAAGGAGTGGATGAATACACTTGGTTCATCAAACAAATGCATCATATTCGTATTAGATAGAAGTTCATCCAAAAAGTTATCCTGCTACACGTTTTCGTCTATAACTGCAGTTGTATTAAATGGCGAAAGGTTATTGGTGTACCCTATTTGATCAGCTTCAGAAACACTAATATTTAAATCCACATTTAATCCTGATGTACCTACTTGATAGTCATAATATCTGGATGGACCAGCTTCTGTGTTAAAAAATGTAGGCTAACTAAATTCAAGCATTCTGAATGAATTTGAACTATTTGGGAAATTATATGCCTACGACATCAGTAGGTGGACTTGGTAAAATAGGAATAGGTTGTACAATTGTCCTTCTTTCAGCCATACTTCTTCAACTTATTCTTTATTAAAGGAAATCCTCAAATGGGATAGCCATTAGTGGAATTTGTATGGGATCAGAAATAGGCTGATGTGGATATTCAACTGACATTCTGCCACAACTGACATTCTGCCAATTTGGCCAACAGTACCTAAAATACCTTCAGCCACCAATTGAATCACGCCTTCATCAATTAAAGATGATGACAATGACAAATTTCTATTATAATACCCTTAATGGTATCTTATGAGGGGTGGATGGTCATTTAGCATGAGACAGAGGTTGATTATGTGACTAATTAAGGGAAATTACAAATTAGGGATTTAATTGAAAAGTTAGAGTAAAAGTTTTGAGGTAGAAATGTGAATTGTGAAAAATAAGAGACCAAATTTAGAGACATAAATATAGAGAGGGACAAAAGTGAACTTTTGTAAGATTTTTCTTAAGAAACCAATGGAAAGGGAACACTAGTGTTTCTAGCAAAGTTAAAAGGAAGGGAAGAGGGGAACATGGTTGGCCATTCTTGGCATAAAAATAAAAAGAAAAAATTTGCTCATCTTTCTTACCTCTTCTTCTCTCCTCAAGCCTACATGGATGTTGCTCTAAGTAGAGAAAATACTGAAGATAGTAGAGATGAAAAGCAAGAGAAAGGAAGAGAAGATAAAAAGGAAGAAGGAAAAGTTAGAGCTTAAAGAGGTATGAGAACTTCTCTTTTATTGTGTGTATGTTTGATATGTATATGATGTGAGATTAGTATTATGTGATGTTATAGTAAGTGAATATCATGAAAAATTAAGGTTAGGCTTGACTAAAAATCGAAATAGGCAGTTTTGTTGAAGATAGGGAAAAACTATCTTAGAGTTCACATGACTAGTCTAGACAAATTTGTTGATATCTTGAGTTCCCGTGACTCAAATTAAGAAATTCTAGTTGTATAAGAAAATAAACTCATATATCTTCATTTCATATGAAGAACACAAAATCTGAATCAATTTTTATGATAGAAAAAAATAGGCTTGAATTCGGGTTATGACTGCCGCCCCTGTCATTGGGAATAGTCTATGATTTTTAGTAAATATCTTGAGATTTAAAGCTCTGATTGGGTTTATTTTTGATGTTTTGGAAACTAGAAAGACAGATCTACAACTTTGTAAAGGAAGATTTCCCTAAAAATGATGTTTTATAGGCTAAAAATGGTATAAAAGTCGAGACATAAAATCTGTCTCTAGGCGATTTAGGCCTTATGGTTACTAGATTTTTCATAGTAACCGTAAGGTAACCCAGTTTTTAGTCTAGACCCTAAAGATGACCTATATCACCGTTACTAAGCTTTTCATAGTAACCGTGACCCCTCCTAAAGCTATAAACCACAATTATTACTCATCCGGTAATGACCGTGATATAGTTTGGCATAGTCCAAACCTGAAAAGTAACCTATGTCATGGTTACCGGGATTTTGGTAGTAACCGTAACCCCTATGTCATGTTTTGGTCACGGTTACCATGAATTTGGTAGTAACCATGACCCTCCTTCATAAGTTAAAACTTGAAAGTTAAGACCCCATTTGTGGCATAAGATTAACTACTCCTTTCCTAAATCATATAGTTCATCTTAAATATGAAATATATGATAATGAATAACCATAAGTATATGAAATGTATAAGTAATATAAGGATAAAGTTATAGTAATTGATGCATGAATATATATATATATATATATATATATATATATATATATACATACACACTTGAATATGTTTGTATTATATTGATTATCTATATATATATTTTTATTATGACATGATATTTAAAGAAAATACTATAGCATTTGAGTTAACCTCTTATATGATGAATTGAATGGTATAAATAAGTTTCCATATGAATATGATTCTTTGCCTTCACATAGAACTTGGTTGTGGATAGATAGGCATGCCTATAGGGTTACAGTCGCAGCTGCTATATGCTTGATCCTGTTTGGGTCCCTATGATTCGACCTTATATAGGTTCCTATGATTCGACCTTATATAGGTTCCCATGATTCGAATTTATATAGGTCCCCATGATTCGACCTTTTATAAGTCCCCATGATTTGGCCCATTTGGATCCACATGATTGATACCTTCAGGTATCTTTTTATACCTACAGGTACTACAGTACAGTATCACCCGTTATCCACATCCATTGGACTTTAGCAGGCAATTTACAGTATAAAATGAACAATATATGGATATGTGTGTAATGATGATAAAGACTTGATTGTTCATTATACACGAGTGTTATAAAATTTAGTATGATATGTGGACTAATATTGTAATCCTTGCATATTGATTGCCTTATCTTAATCTTAATAATGTATATTGTATGCTTGGAAACAACCACTATGAGTGGTTGTTCATATATGTATTGTTCCCCACTAAGCATTATAGCTTAGCACGGGTGTTTATCCGTGTAGGTTCAAGGTAGGTTGTTGTTTCAGGGACAAGGCCAACACCAGCTAGGAAGAGAAGTTAAGATGTCTAAAATGTACTATTTTTTTTCTTTTGATTTGTGTAAATTCTATAAAAATAATGTAATGAACATGCTTTATAATTATTAACTCAAAATATGATTATGATGAAATAAAATATATGCTTACATAATTTTGTTCTAATGTATGAATTAGACAATCAAAGTATAACCAATTGTATGATAGTTGAATATATTATTAGTATTATATGTATTGTTTATTAAAATATTAAGATAAGTAACAGTAATCCGGATAATCTAGTATGGTCCTTACATCTATGGTAAATAAGTTCAGCACCATCAGCCTACATGCATTTAAACAAAATAATCAATATAAATAAATATATTAATGAAATATATTAACTAATCAAGCGAAAATGTAATATATCTATCATACTGTTGATCCTATTGCTACTCTAATAGGGGTTATCCACCTTCTCACTCTCAATATGTACCACTGCATCTCTCCACAAGTGCAGTCACCAAATTTGTATCAACATGCATAGGACCTATCTGAAACACTCCGTAAAATACAACTAACCTCAAATATGGTATAATCCTTTAATCAATATTTACATAGTGATCCTCCATGCTGGCTCTTCGAACAAATAATACGTTATGTGTAACCTGACAAATATAAAAAATTCATTTAAATGAACGCGAGTTACATTATTAGATATAAAAACTGCGTATAAATAAATTTATATTAATTAATTATTTAAAATATATTTACAATATTGGACCACACTGCATATGCTTTGTGTTTTTCTTTGAGCGTCAAAAGATCTTCAATGCATGGACCTGGATTTATGTATAGATGATTTTGAAATCGATCCATTTTTAAAATGTTCTACATTTAAATGTGACAATTACATAATACAATATAATACCTAATAAATATTGATATAATTATATTATAATACATAAAGTACTTAACTACATAAAATATTAGAACATAACTTCACGTACAAAAAATTAATATATATTTTTCAGAATAAAATTCTAATTAATTAAATTTTAATTGGAAATTTGTAACAAACAAATAAATATTCTAAAAAGATTCTTCACAAGTAATATTTTATATCAATAATAAAATGTTTATGTTTGCATAAAAATTAATATTAATATCATTTAACAACATACCTTAATTTTTCCCTAGTCAACAAACTATAAAACAAATTATATTAATCAATAAATCAAATTAGATAAAAAAAAGTACAAAAATTCAAATTAATAATGCACCTTGTTATTTTTCAAGTCACCAAACTACAAAATAAATTAAATCTATCAAGACATTATATTGCACCAATTAAGAGATCTATAAATGTAAATATTACATATTATTTTTAATAAATAATATTTAATTTAATATAAACAATAAATTTTTTTTTATATACATTAAATATACAAAAATTAACATTAACAATATACCTCATTTTGTTACAACTCGACAAAATAGACTTCGATTTTTTCAACTCAACAAACTAACTAAAAAATAAATTAAACTTAAAAATTATTATAAAACTTACATTTTCATAAAAATCAACTTACCTTGTTATATTAGTCAACTCTTCACGCAGCAAAGGGAAAGGCAGCAAAGGGTGTTTTTACACTTCAAAAAATTGGATGAAAGGAAGCAAAATGAGGTTGAATGTCTTAATTGCTTGTATATATTGAATCGATTCATGTTCACTCTGCTTTGATTTCTATTCACTCTGCCCAGCTTCTATTCATGCCTGACTCTTTTGCATGGAGGTGGCAGGAATGCTTCATTTCCATAAGAGATTGCCGCGTGAATGGTTTCACTTCTGCAAGAGTCTTATGCGAAAATGGAATGTCTCTGCATGTGTCGATATTTATTCATTCTGCCCTGGTCTTGCTTTGGTTTTCGTGAAATTTGCTAGAAGCTCCTCTGCCATTTTTGCAAAGCATTACTGCGGAAATGAGGCCACCCACACCAATCGCCCAAATAGTTTGAAAAACACCACAAAAACCCAAATAAATTTCCTAGACACATTATTCATAAAAAAGTCCTAGTATACATTTGGTAAGCATTTTATTATGGTAGGTATGGTAAGCACAACAGGACATGGAGGTGCAAAAAATATAACTGTTAAATTTATATGATTTTATATTATTTTGTATTGATAATCTATAAATTCGTAGAAAATACTTACTTAGATTCTACCTATGAACCAAACCTATTAAATTTTGCCATGTAAATTAATTTTTCTCTTTAATGATCTATCAAAACACAAAAGTTAACTAGAGTTAATTTTAACCAACTCCCTTCCAATATTTAAAACTAAATCTCCTTGCAAAAACTCATCTCCTTCCTTCTTTTTTTTTCTTTCCATGGTCGGTTCCAATATAGTTTATCAATTAAACTTGATCAAACCATTGCCCATTAGCTAACAAATTATTGGAAGTTGTAAATGTAATACGAACCCACACATTAATGTTTTAAGTACTAGTTAGACATTAATAATCTTTAATGTATATATATTTAAGTTCACCCTTAGATGATATTTAAATACATATCCTTAATATATAATGATGCTAACAAACATATATATACACACTTTAATAGACAATTAATCATACTCAAACTAGTATGCATGTTATCTTTGGATATACAAATATATTCACAAAATATGTCGATAAATCTCTTTAAAATTATTAATTATAAGTAATGATACACCTTTGGGCTATCTCCTAGCCTTATATATCATGAACAATTGAAATAATGCATAATTAAATGTCAAAATATCGTTCAAGTAATGTCACTTTGGTGACTAATAAGCTTTCTATATATTAAACATTTAATTAAGTGTAAATAAATTTGGGAATTTAATTGTAATATTGAAAGATCATACTATAAAGTCCAAAACTTTTTATGGACTAAATGTAATTTTTATTAATAAATTGTTATAGTCTAAGAAATTTAAGGATCAAAACGTAATTGACCATCTTAATTTTTTTTTTTCTGAAATGAAAATCATGATTGTCAACAAACTTGAACCGCAGATAACTTATGCTTTCCAACCAAAATTTGAATTAAGTTTTAGGCAAAATAACTCGATTCAAAATATTTCACCAACAATATAATCTCAATATAATTAATAATTTAACCATAAACCATTCATAATTATTACCCATAAGATTTATCTAGATTCAAGAACATCATAATATTCAATAATTGCAGCAAGCAATTTATGCAACCAATTGAACAAAAAAATAAAATACACATGAAATTGATTATTTGATTCATGTAAAATTATAATAGAAGCAATAAAAAAAATTTAATTGAATTGTGTAAGCTTAAGAACTATTAATGGCTACCATGAATCCTAAAGTTAATTTCAATGCAAATCAAAGTGTCATAATCTTGCTTTGAAAACATATGTAATTTAAATTTTAATATTTTAAAAAATATTACAAGTATAAAATTCTTTCAAGATCATTTATAACACAATTGATTCAATCCATTCAATTTGGATTTATATTATAAAAGGAAGATAGAAATAGTAACCTCGGTCCATGTTTAATATGTGTCTACAATAATAGAACTTTAATCTTTTTTATTGCAAACATTTTCATTGTGCAAAAAATTTATTCACTATCTCTTTTTCTTTTCTTCATTCTTTTTCCAATGGTGTAAGAACATATTAATTTTTATGTTTTGGTAACTATTAACTTAACTTGAAGGGAGAGAGAAGGGTTTTTCTTAAACGATAAAAGAAAAAATTACACCATTTGCCCTCTTTTTTTATTCTATTTTCAAAAATGCCATGTGGTTTATTTTTACCTTTTATTTATATATTTTCACATTTAAAAAATTCCCTTTTTTAATTTTACAGATTTTGATATGTCAAAAATACTCCTTTTTCTATTTTCCTTTATCTCAAAAACCTCATCTCTCATGTATAAATCCCAAAAAAAGTCCCCTCTGCCATTTATAATTTTGATACACTGGTCAAAATCTCATTTAAAATTCAAAGCAGTTATCGCTAGAATTTAACTTTTTCACCATTAAAATTCTCTACTGCAATCTAGATTCTTATTTTCTTATGTATATTCAACTTTGATCTAGTTCCTTATTTGGTTGGTTTTATGGTTTATTGGTAATTAAAGTCTATTGTTCCTTGCTAGGTTTGTTATTTTTGTAGTGTTGGATATGCTGGGAAATGTATTTTGTAATTTGGGTATTTATTTTGCTATTTTGGTATCCTAGGCACACTTTTGCCTTCCTTGTAATTCTCATAGCTTTCAATGCGATATATATATATATTAGGATCTAGACTCGAGTTCTATTTTCTATCCTGACACCGTGTCAGTAGTTCTATTAGGACCTAGACTTGAGTTCTAGTTTCTATCCTGACGAGGTTTCAAATTTCGGAGGAGCTTTATATTTGGGCAAGATTCCTTCTCTAGCAGGACTTCTATGGCTATCAGGATTCCTAACCAAGGTAAGATATTGATAAGTGTGAATTTGACTATATTATTCATGTGTGTTTATTGTTTTAGTTTTATGATAATTTAATTGATTTAATACTTAATTGCTTAAGTTGATGTTTTATTTATTTAATTGTGTAATTTGGTGTTTTAAGTGTTTAATTGTAAGAAAAGAAGAAAATCTAAGGGCTAAAGTGAAGAATTCAGCTTTGGAAAGATTTTAAAAAGTTAAGCTTTTATTCGTGAATTTCAGAGGTAAGCCACTCCATGGAGTGACTTCTCACTCTACTGAGTGGGTTATAAAGGGAGCAAAGAATAGTATACGGTGGAGTGAAATATCATTATACTGTGCCAAACAAAGAAAAATTGTAGCATAATCTTACATGGTGGTGTGATATTGCACTCTACCGAGCCAAAGAGTTCGAATTACGGTTGAATTATTCTCCTCTATTGAATAGCAAGTTATTTGTTGGAATAAGAAGTCTTGTATTGAATAGGAAGTTTAAAGCCTTAAAACTTCTTCTTTTCAAGCTATAAAAGCACACCTAAATACCAGAATTAGAGAAGGGGCGAAATTAAGTAGAGTAATTATGTAGGGATTTTCTTTAGTCAATTTTAGGATTTTTATTATTTTTCTTAATTTCTATAATGTAGTTTAGGTTTAATTTTTCTTAGTTTAGTTTTCAATTCTCTTAAAGATTCAAGCTTTTTACTGGTGTGTTGAGAAGTCATCAAGAGCAAGTTTGAAGCTTCATAAGTATTATATCTTTTTATTTTTGTTTATCTTTTATTTCAATCATGTTCGGTAAGTAATTCTTTTGCTTTTGCTGAGGGAATTTAAACCCTCACATTTCTTTATATAATGACTTAGTCTATTCTTTAATCGAATGAAGTTTGGTTATTTCTTAATTTCTATGCAGAATTCATTGTCTTGAATTATATTTATTTTGATTGTTGATTTCTTGATAAATGGTTAATAATCAATGTAATATTGACTTAAGGTATACATGTTCATAGTTTAACTACTTTAATTTGATGCATGGTTATTTCATAGGTTTTTAATAGTTCAATGCATGTTTATCGTGTTCTCTTGAGTCTATTATGTTTGCATCTTCAATTCATGAGTTTAAGATTGAGGTTAAAGAAGAAGCCACTTCTAATGAACTTTGTGCTTAAGTATCTTATTTAAATTAGCATGTGCTTCTAGAGTAGTAAAAGAAATTTAGATTTACCGTTGAAAATAAGGCTCAATTGTGTTATATCAGTAGGTCTGTTTGTGCAGATAAGGCAAGTTAATTTTTTGTCAAAATTAGAGATTAGCTTGCATGAGGTAGAACTTATTTTGATTTGACATGTGCAATTAGTAGAGTTAGTTCATAGAGATTTTAGTTTTAATTGATGAAGAGATTATTGGCAATATAGTGAAAATGAGATAAAAAATGGAGTTGCATGTTTTATTTTGCAGTGCAGAAATTTTTTAGCAGTGTCTTGGAATACAGAGAGTCCTCACATGGTGCAGTGAAAACCCACTCCACCGAGTGGAAATCTAACCGGTAGAGTGTGTTTTCACTCTACCGTGTGTCTTATTTCTTAAAACAAATTATTTGAATTAAATTTTATATGACCATTGGACTTCTAGGAGGTAGGCACTCGTTAGAGTGAAGTGTCAGTCCATCGGGTGGTCCCTCACTCCACGAGTCCCCCCTATTTAAAAGTCCCACTTTACTTCCTCACTTTACACAATCCACTGTGGCTTTCCAATTTCCCTCATTTTATGCTCTCACTCTTTCACTTGTGAAATCCACTTTCCCAAGCATTTAATTACTTGTTGATTAATTGATATTGCATCTTTCATTTGATTAAGTAAGATTTCTCTTTAATTTACATGGTAATTGCCTTTTTCTTGTGGAAATTGTTCTTAAATTGAGGTGTTTTGGCTTAAAGTTTTTGATTTATCTATGCTTTTTTGTGTTCTCTTTGATTATAGATGCATTAAGTGTTTCCATTAAAGCATGTGCATATCAATTTGGGTTTTAGATGATTAAAATTGTATAAGTTATAGCTTAGTAAAGTTGTGCACACAACATGTTTGATAAAATATCTAAATGACTAAGTTTAACTATATACCTAGTTTTTCTTCATCACACCCATTTTCATTCCTCCACTGAGCCTCACTCAATATTTAGCCAAATTTGCACACTTTCACCTAAGCATAGGGGTGTGCAGAACCGAAAATTGAACCGAACCGAATTGATTTTGGTATGTTCGGTTTTATCGATTTTCAATTTGTTCGATTCAGAATCGAAAAAAATTTTGGTTTCATCAGTTCGGTTCGGTTCTTAAAATTGAAAAATCAAAGGAATCGAACCAACCGAACTTCCATCAAAACTCACCATTTTGCCTAGTGTATCCCTGCAACTTCTATCTTCTCCTAGTCCTTTGCTTTCCCTGCAAAACCCTAATTTCCCACCTAATCAAAAGGTCCTCTATTATCATTATTCCATATCCCATGGAAACCCTAATTACATCTCAAACCCCTTATCTAAATCTCATAAAGTCTCTAACTTCGCAATCCCCAGTTTTCCCCGAAATCATCCCATGCATACGCAATTTACTACTTTCCCTAAAGGTCATAATTTTAATCTCAATATCTGCCAAATCTAGAAACTTGCTACAAAATTTGGAAGAATAATTTGCTTTGGAATTAAGGGTTCTGATGAAGAGACAAGGACATCGGTTGATTTGGGGGCTGGTGGTGGTGAGGATGGTGATTGCGGAGGTGGAGGTGGGGATGATGGTGGTGAGGAGGTGGAGAAAGGTGGGATTTTGCCAGAGTGGTTAAACTTCACTTCTGATGATGCAAAGACTGTTTTTGCTGCTCTGGTTGTTTCGCTGGCATTTCGATCTTTTATAGCTGAGTCGAGGTATATTCCTTCATTGTCCATGTATCCAACTTTTGATGTGGGTGATCGAATTGTTGCCGAGAAGGTAAACCATTTGTTATTTGGTTACCGTTTTAAATCGTGGTTGAGTTAATTATGTACTGATTTAGGTTTATTTAAGAATTAATTGTAGCTAAATTGTGAATTTTTCCAATGGATGAAGTAAAGGTTGTGTTATATATATATATGTGTTGTAAAATTTTTTTAATTTTTATTTTTTAGTGTAATTTTTAAGTTATATTGTATGTATTTTTAATTGGTTTTATTTTGTTGGATATATTGGCCTATTTAGGTTAAAAGCTCAATTAAAAAAAGCCCACATATGACCTAAAACCGGTTGGACCGAACCGAACCGACTGAAATTATTTCGATCCATTCGGCTCTCGGTTCTATATACTTCAGTTTCGGTTCCTAAATTTCTTGAAGTTCGGTTTTTGGTTCGTTCGATTTGGTCCAAAATCGAACCGAACCGACCAAATGCTCACCCCTACCTAAGCACACACCACTTTCACTTCACTTTACTCTTACTTAAGGCACATATATCCAAAGTTAATTATTTTTAGGGATTAAGAATTGGATTTTGGGTAGAAAATTTTTCATGAGTTTTTCATTGCTTCAAAGCTTCAAAGGGTGCTACCTCTTCGGAACTCCGTAAGGGGTGTCACCCATTAACCTTGCCCACTAATCGACTAGTGAACCGTCGTGTTATCTAATCGTAGTGCCTTAATTCTAGCTCACTCACTCACCCTTACCCAAAGACACACACCTTCCCACATAAGGCACTTACATCTAGCTTGAGTTTTCACCAAATCCATTCTTCATTACATCAAGTAAGCATGCCCATAACTTCTTTTATCTTTTCTTTTGCATGTTTATATGAGTTTAAGTCATTTTTCTCTCGCATTCCATTATTGTTTAAGAATGACCATTGATTTGACTTGTTGGTTAACTATTGGTTGAGATTACTTTCATAATGCCTTAGTTATTTTGTTTACATAATAAATTAAATAATTACACTCAATGACTAAGTTTAACTCTTTTACTTCATTTTTCCTAGTCTCAGCCATCTTGCACCAATCTCATATGTCATTTTACACTTGTTATCTACTTTTTGCTCACTTGATATAGTGTATTTGCAATTGATGACCTTAAGCTTCATTTGGCTTATTTATCTTGGGATGAATTTTTGAACTTTAACTTTTAAGATATTTATTTTTGGTAGTGAGACTTACATAGAGGCCCTTACAGGAATAAAGAATGCTATTGCTCTTAGTCCTTCCAGGTTATGCATCATACTTTTTGTTGATCAGACACTTTTGGGGAGAGATTTTGATCTAAAGCACACATTTCACCACCACCACTCTACTGCCATATAAATTCGAGCTCCACTTTACTGAGGACAATGAAATTTTAAAGAGGAGGATAAAGCCCAGCTGAATTTGGTTTTGAATTCAGAAATTCAGAAAAGTTCTTTCATCTTGCTCATGAATTATTTTAGTTACTTTTTGTTAGTTGTTCTGTTTTCTTTTAGTTGTTTAGATGGTTTGTAGTTTGCATACTAGTGTTATAGTTTGTTCACTTTGTCACCTAACATACATAAGCTTAGTTTTCCCTATTTTTCTCAGAAATTGAACAATTTGAACTCAAATTTAAAATGTGCATGAGTCAAGACTTTAGTTTGGTAGTAAGACAAGTAGGTTGTTCAATGAAATTTTATGCTAGTTTATTACTCAACTTGGTTCATAATTATTAGTTTCCATACATAAAGCATGAAAGATCAGTTTTTAAACATTAGAAAACCAGTGTATTGAAATAGTTGAGCAAAGTAATTTTAGGACACTAGAACCTTCTTCATCACCCTTCGAAGCATAAAAGAAACTCAAATAACTTAAAAAGTATTTTAGGCAAATTTTTCTTGTTGAGCTAATAAAAAGATTGTTTCCTACCTTTTTGATAAAATTAACCATTGTTAGCCAAATTTGAGCTTAATGAGGTGTGTTTAAAGCATAGAATATTTTTTGTTCTTATTACACTAATTTATTAACCATATAGTCTAAAAGCCTTTATGTACCCTTTAGAATTGGCCACTCTAGATTTGGATGAATTTACATTTATTGGGCATTTCAATTAAGTGTAATGAGAAAAGTTATATGATTTAGGGCAAGAATTATGAGATAAAGTCAAGTAATTGTGTAATTTTCTTATTTTACACACGGTATTGTTAATTGCCAGCAAAAGAAGCTAGTTAAAAAAAAAGAGAAATAAATAAAAGCTAGCATAAATGGCAAATCTTAAGTGTGGGGTATTTATAAGAGAAAAAAATTATAACTTCTCAAAAGTGAGAAATTAAGCAAAATGAGAGATTTTAATCTTATCTTTTCTTTTGAACATGTTCAATGTTTAAAGGTGCGAGTAAGCAAGCATGACAAAGGAATTGTGCTTAGTAGTTTAAAATTTTTGAAAATGGGATTTATTCAAGTATAGAGTGGTTATTCTTTTTGAGTATTTGTTGTCCATTCTTTGGCAGCCAATATCTTAACCCTATTACAACCCAATTAGGACCTAAGTGGTTCTATATTTTTCTTTGAGTTGTTTAGTGGAGATGATATTCGGGTTCCGATGCTAAAGAAGAGGCCTATGGTATTTTTAAAGTTTCAAACGCGAAACCACATGTATACTTAGTGTACATCAATTCTAAAGCTTGATTATGAATTTTATTGGTGTTTTGATTTTGAAAATTTCTTGAAACTATTTTGGTTTTGCACACACACATGGAAACTGGTTTTTATTTCCTTGTTTGAGTTTATTCTAGCTAGGATTTTATTAAGTGTTCTTGTTAATTATTAAATTGAGTTTTAAATTGTATAATTCTGAGAAATTGGTTTATTCAGATTTGCTCGTGGATGAGCAAATGCTAAGTGTAGGGTATTTGATAAGTGTAAATTTGACTATATTATTAATGTGTGTTTAGTGTGTTTTTGTGTTATTTTTATGATAATTTAGTATATTTAATACTTAATTGATTAAGTTTATGTTTTAGTTATTTAATTGTGTAATTTGGTATTTTTAGGTGTTTAATTAAAGAAAAAGAAGAAAATCTAAGGGCTAAAGTGAAGAATTCAGCTTTGGAAAGATTTTAAAGAGATAATCTTTTGTTTGTGAGTTCCAGGCAAGCCACTCTGTGAGTGACTTATCACTCTACCGAGTGGATTATAAAAGGAGCAAAGAATAGTACATGGTGGAGTGAAATATCACTCTACCGTGCCAACCAAAGAAGAATTGCAACATAAGCTTACACGATGGAGTAATATTGCACTCTACCGAGCCATGGAGTTCGGATTATAATTGAATTATTCTCCTTTGCTGAATAGGAAGTTATTTGCTGGAATAAGATATCTTATGCTGAATCGAAAGTTTGAAGCCTTAAAACTTATTCTTTTCAAGCCATAAAAGAACACCTAAATACCAGAATTAGGGAAAGGATGAAATTAAGCAGAGTAATTATGTAGGGATTTTCTTTAGTCAGTTTTTAGGTTTTTATTATTTTTTTAATTTTTGTAACATAGTTTAGGTTTAATTTTCTTTAGTTTCATTTTCAATTCTCTTAAAGATTCAAGCTTTTTACTGGTGTGCTGAGAAGTCATCAAGAGCAAGTTTGAAGCTTTATGAGTATTGTATCTCTTTATTTTTATTTTTTTTATTTCAATCATGTTTGGTAAGTAATTCTTTTGCTTTTGTTGAGGGAACTTGAACCCTCATATTTCTTTATGTAATGACTTAGTCTGTTCTTTAATCAGATGCAATTTGGTTATTTCTTAATTCCTGAGCAGAAATTCTTATCGTGAGTTATATTTATTTTGATTGTTGATTTATTGAGAAATGGTTAATAATCCAATGTAATATTGACTTAAGGTATGCATGTTCATAGTTTAACTAGTTTAATTTGACGTTATTTTCTAAATAATGTGGTAACTGTGTATGAACTTTAGGTGAATTAAGGCTATGAAGAGGTGAATTAAGAATGAATTAAAGTGAGATTTCTTGAGAAAGGGTCTGACAGATATTTAGGAGTTCATAAATTGGATTTTTATGTTGGGTATTAAATTATTATGAGTAAGGGAATTTGATACTTAGAAAGATATTCTAAGAAGTTATCTGAATTTATTGCCAGTTTTCCATAATCAATTGCATTACCTTTAACTAAATTATATGCATTAGAAATTAAGGTGGAAAGTCCTTTACCAGAAGTATTTTAGTTATTGCTATGTGTTTAATTCATGTTAGTCTAATTTTTATTTTTATTTTTATTTTTTTATTGTTAATTTAGTTTAATTTTTGTCTTTAAAATAAAAAAAAACTTCAGGAATAATCTTAGATTAATTTAACTCACTTAAAAATATTTGGCTTAGCAATCCATGTTTCTTTGGGTAAGATATTTGGAATTTTAATCTATATTTTCCTATATTACTAACCAATTTAGTACACTTGCCAGACACAAGTAAGATATTTCACTCCTATATATAGTTAGATCATCAGGTATTTGCTCTCTCTTAACATTTTCTACAAAAGATTATACCTTTATCATTTATTGAATTGACTGTCGGAGAGTCCCCTCTTTGGACCCAATCAAAATTCTTTTATTTTTAAGTGCTTTTAGAGATTTCATCCAGATACAACCCAAGAGTAGTCCGATAATTTTCGAACTGTTATCATTTTGGTGTGGTGAGCATGGACTATCATCCCCATAGAATTATGAATTTCGATGATGAAAACACCCAGGCAAGGAATGATGGGAGTAACAGAATGCTAGGCCCCTATTTACAAATTTTTCAGCTCCTTGAACCAACCCTTCAATATGCCTCGACCAATTATCCTATCACTATTTTACTCATTAAAACACCAATGATCCTCATTCCCAGTCTCACTCCCCAGCTTGCTCAAGCTCTCCTAACCACTCTCTCACACTTAGTTGCCCAGTTGGTGCCTCAATCAACATCGCAGACCGTTAAGGCAAACACTACACCCACCTCTAAAACCCTAAACTGCACATCCCAATATAATTACGAGGGAGCCCGGATAACTCTAACAAGAGACGAGCTGGATAAGGTCATTGAAGAAAGAATGCAGCAAAAACAAGGTTATAGTGTATTATAGTACTAAGATGATTTTAGGTCTCCCTTCTTTAAAGCTATACTTTTCACTCCCTTTCCCAACATAAAGCTACCCAACCTATCTAGATATAATGGAAGCTTAGATCCCCAAGCACACATGAACCAGTTCTGCCACTCCATGTTAATCTATACCATAGAAGATGTCGCCTTCTAAAATATTTTCTTGCAAACCTTGACAGAGTTTGCCCGGGTCTGGTTTGAAAACCTATTGAGCCTTCAATTAATAACTTTAGATAGTTCACGGAGATGTTCGAAGCGAAGTTTATGGTAGCAATTCGACCAACGAGGCTTTTAGCTGATTTGCATTAGGTATTTTTGGAGAAGGGAGAGTTTTTAAGCAGCTATATGGATAAGTTCAACATGGTGATAATGGATATTTATAATTTGAATTTGGAAGTTGCTATTTATGCCTTCAGCGAAAACACCAAGTGTTAAGATTTCAGTGATTCTTTAAGCAACCTCATAATTTCACCAAACTTATGATTTAAGCCCATAAATATATCTAGATGGATAAAACCAAGAGACTGAAATAAAATGAGCAGGTAAAAAATAGTGATACATCCAGAGAAGTAGGGCGGGAGAAAGGAAGTGATTGAAGGAATGATTCCTAAGCAATTTAAAGGGCAAACAGGTCATACATGGTTTCGTAGCCATAATTGGATAGTCGAAAAGAACAGCAATTTACCAAACTTAATGCATCCCCAACATAAATCCTAATATGATTGAAGAAAAACCAAGAGGTATATTGGCCGAAACCCATATGAAAGGGCCTGAGCAAGGATCGGACTCTGTATTGTGCTTGCTACAGAGATAAAGGTCATGAAACCAATGATTTTAGGCACCTCAAATGAGAGATCGAGTATCAAATAAGAAGGGTGGAACTCAAATAGTTTGTAAAAGAGAGCAAAAAAAAAAGATTGGCAATCCAGTAGAGGAGAGGGCAGTAGTAGTAAAAAGGCTTCAGCAGGTATAATCCACGTAATCATAGGGAGGAAAGCATTATGATGTCTTTGGTGATTCAAAAAAGAGTAAAGAAAAAGAAGTTTTTTTTTGCTCGTATCCAGTCGCCTATCCTAATAGATGTTATACAATTATCGTGCAAAGATGGGAAATATATTCAGTAGCCACACAATGATGCATTGGTCGTAGAGCCAATAATGGAAGACTCCTTTATTCAGAGGATTTTGGTGGACATAAGTAATGCGGTAAATCTTATTTCCTTGTAGGCCTATAGAGCATTGGGGATGCTGAGCCCTATGGATGAAGTAACAGTCCCATTGATTGGGATTTCCAAAAAGCTCGTTAAAGTAAAAGTAACCGATGTCTAGTAAGTGTACTAGATCGACTAGTAATATAAGGAAATATAGATTAAGATCCCAAATATTGTACCTAAAGGAATATGGATTGTTAAGGATAATATCTATATGTGAATTAAATTATTTTGAGATTGTTTTCCAAATATTTTTGATTTAAAGGCAAAAATTAAACTAAAAAAATTTTTAAAAATAAAAACTAAAATTATATCAATATGAATTAAGAACAAAACAATAACTAAAATACTTTTGCTAAAAAAACTATCCACCTTAACTTCCATTTTAATGACTTAATTTCAATAGCAAACCAGTGATTATGGAAAAAATTAGTAATAATGCCCGATATTTTTATGTAAGAATTATCATTCTTAGTATTAAACTCATAAATAAATCTAATACTCAGCATAAAAATCTAGTTTTAACTTTCTAAATATTCATTAAACTCTTTTGCAAATAAATTCAACTTCAATTTATTCTTAGTTCCTCCTCTCTTAGTATTAACCAATAATTTCAATACACAATCACCTTAAAATCAAAAAACAATCATGCATTGATACTAAAGAGTTAATCCAAGAATATGCAAATCATTAACTATGTTTAAACCAATTTTTAGTTATTGAACCAATAAACCAATAATCAATCTTAACACAATTAATGATAAGAATACGCTTAAAACTAAGAAATAACCAACTAGTATTTGGATATAAAGCTCAACTTAAGTCATCACAACAAAAATAGAAGGATTCAAGTATCCATTAGCAAAAGTAAAGAAAAATATTTACTAAACATACTAAAAAATAAATCAAAATTAATAAAAAAATAGAGTTAAGAAGCTCCCTTGATCAACCGTTTACAGAAAACCAGAGAAAACTTTCTGCTCCAAGCTTTTGTTCTTTACAAACTAAAATAATAAAATGTAAAACTAAAACTAAGCTAAATTTGTGTTTAACTACTGAATTCTCTAATGATCCCCCCATTTTGGTGTTTTTTTCTTCTATTTATAGGCATAAGAAAAGAAGAATGGCCTTTGTTGCTTCCAAATTAGAATAGGAAAAGAAGTCTAGCTAATTAGGAAGTTAAATCGTATTTTGTTTCTTTTGCTTAGCTAAGTGTCCATAGAGCATTTTCATCACTCAGCCAAGTGATGCTTAAGGAAGAGTGTCACTCAGCCAAATGATGATTTGCCTTTGAGTTACTTGGCCAAGTGATGGCTTACTGGACTTAACGTGATTCTTCTTTCTTTAGGTCAACTTTGCATCACACTTGGCCGCTTGATTTCTTTGCTTGGCCGAGTGAAGGGACTCTAGACTAAACATCACAATTGTCTGCCACTTTTTCCAAAATTATGAAATTGACCCAAAATTTTTCCTTTCTTTCAATTTAGTCCTTTTCTCTTCAATTTGTCCTTGAAAACACCAAAATTTAAAATTGAAGCTTAAAACACAAATTCAACCAATTAAAAAATAATTTAACTAAATTAACTCAATTAAATACTTAAAAATATACTAAAAATATAGTATAATTCACAATTATCAAGAAGGTTCGGTGAATCTGAACTTGCAGCTGGGCGATGACTCAACTGTCAGGTCCTGTATATCGTGTTTTATGGTAGTGGATATGCCTTTATCTTAGAATATAATTTTTGGCTGACCTTTATTAGCTGCAGTGGATGTTTACATTTTCATGCAGAAACTAATTATGAAAGTACCAACAAGAAGGAGATAGCAGTACTATATGGGAACCAAGGTGTAACTAGGGAGGCTTATGTGACTGTGTTGAAGGAAGTGAAACAGGCCCTCCTAGTGGATACTGTGGATGTACCTACTGATGCTCAGAAGGTAGAATCAGTAGACTTACTGCAAGAGGTAGAACTGATGAACGAAAAGATGGTGAAGATTTCCTTGGGAAAATTGAGCTCAGAAGTAAAATCTTTGATGGCTGTATTAGTGTCCTATACTGATGTGTTTGCTTGGTAAGCATTAGATATTATCGGCATTTTGCCAAATGTCATGTCTCATTCGCTAAGTATACAACCAAGTTGCAAACCGATCAAGCATAAGAAATGCAATCACATACTAAAGTGGAAAATGACGATAAATGAGGAGATGAACTCTTTGTTAAGAAATAGGTTTATAAGATAGGTGTTTTATCTAGACTGGCTATCCAATATAGTTTTGGTGAAGAAGGCTAATGAAAAATGGAGAATGTGTATGGATTTTACTGACCTGAACAAAGCATGCTTGAAGGACAATTACCTATTGCTTGTTAGAGAGTATGCCCTAGAGCCCATGTAATAGGGATGTATTTCATATGTATAAACTCATATTCTTAATAAAAGGCATCATTCATTTATTAATGCTATGTTTAAATACATGTGTTTGTAAATCTTAAATTAATAAACGAAATCCTAGATATTATAAATACAGTGCAAAGGCAATCATGAAAGTGTTCATGATGTGAGATGTCTATTGCATGCAAATGTGATAATATCTAAATATCTCTAATCATAGAATTAACAAGATGGGACATTGTTAATTTGGATAGACTAGCACATGTTATACTTATTAAATAGTTCAAGTAGTGGTTCTCATAACTGTGATTATGAAAGATGATCAAAGCTAACATGTGGATGCTTGTTAGAAGAATAAGTTTATTAGAGACCCATAAAGAGAATCCTCACATGGATAATAAATCTATGTCAGTGAGGAATCTCTTCATAGCGGTTGTACAAGTATCCTTAGACTTGAGACCACCAAGGTTATCTTAAATGGCAAGTGATATACTTTGACTCTATAATTGATTACTTCCAACTAGGGGTGAACATAGTTAGGAGGTTGGATATATCATGACCTACTTGAAGATAGTTGAGTGATTGACAAAGGATTCACTATCCCAGATTTATTAAGGGAAGTTATCTCGCATGATTCTATAATTGCCTTGTTCAGAGAATCTCTTGCCAGAGTAATAAGCCAAAATGGATAGGGATCCATAAAGGGAATTTTGGGAACAATGGTTAAATTAATAGACCATACATAATTAGATTTATATGAGTTGACAGAAATCCATACTCAGAATCTAATTGAGATAAGAGTGGTGAAAGGAGTAATTGCACGGTAACTATTTCTATGGAAGGGTATAGTCAAACCACTTGACATTCCTGATATTTGGGTAATCATGATGCCTAGCTAAAGGCCACACATGATTTGTATAATAGTGTATCATAAATATCAATAGGAATTGATAAAATGATTTAAAGATGTTTAAACCATGTGATTTTTGAATAGAACTCATAATTACATATTATACTGCCAATATGGACAGGAACCCAATATGTCACACACATATAGAGTAAAGGATAAAATGGTAAAATGAAAAGGATAATAATAGTTGATATTATTATGGAAGAAGAGAAATGAATAAGAGAATAATTAATTAAAGAGTTTAATTAATTATGATCAAGTAGAATTGTTCGCAGAACTTTTTAAAAATGTTATGTAAAATGGACCTAATTGAAATATTATATTTTATAATTAATTATTATTGTACTAAAAGTATTATAGGGCTGATATAATAATTAATAGATCCATTGGAGGAACTAAAAGAGACCCAGAGAATTGGTTTTGGAGTAGAAACCCTCCAGAGGAAGGGTTACACTCCAAACCCATATAGAAGGCCTTAGAGGCCTAATTCTTGGATGAAAACAAATTAAATATATTTCATAAGTGTTATGGAGCCTATATATTTAATTTGGATGGATTTGGAATTAATTTTGGTGATTAAATCCAAGTGTATGAATAAAGGGCCTAGTTTATGGATTTTGTACATAGTCCTTTATGAATGGACTTAAATTGGATTTAATTGAGCCCAAATAAATTATTAATCATTTCAGAAACCCATTTAATATTTCTCCAGCAATTTTAAAGAGCCCAATTCCATTATGAAGTTGGATTTTTAACCTAACTATAAAAATCCAAGTGATAGGGATTTTAAGTTTAAGTGAACATTAAGAGAAAAGAAATTCTCTCTCTTTGAAAAACCCTAGCTGCCACTCCCTTGCTAGCATCAAGGGAAATTTGGCCAGCCCTTGTATTCCATCATTCTTGGTTCATTCAATCCTTCTTTAGTGTGGATTACTAATTGGAGGTGTTCAATTTTGGACACTATAGTTTGCGACAACCTGGTGAGAAGGAAAATCAACTGTTCAACAAAAATCAAAGGTGATTTTTCTTATTCTCATTAATATTTATATTGTAAATTTATGGCAAGATAAGATCTATTGGTTAAAAATTTTAAATTCCACTTATGCATGTGATGCATGTAACCGATAAATCCCAACATTGCAGAACATAGACATGTTGGTGGATTCAACATCCGGATTTGAAGAGTATGCCTTCCTAGATGCATCAACAGGTTACCACCATATCCCAATGAATTCGAAAGATGAAGAAAAAATAGCGTCCATCACTCATAGGGCAACATACTGTTATAAGGTGATGCCTTTCGACCTTAAGAATGCATGAGCCATTTATCAAAGGTTGATGAATAAGTTATTTGTAGAGCAGATAGGGCAGAATATGGAGGTGTATGTAGACAACATGATAGTTAAGAGAAAAATCTCAGAGGATTTTCCCAAGGAGCTCAAAGAAATATTCTCTACATTCAGGAAGTTCGATCTCAAATTAAACCCGAAGAAGTGTGCGTTCGGAGTCTGGTCTGGTAAGTTCCTGGGTTTTGTGATCTCAAAAAGAGGAATATAAGCTAATCTAGCAAAGATCATGGCAATCTTGAAGATAAAACCACCAAAATCAATCAAAGAAGTGCAGATATTGAATGGAAAGATCACAACGCTCAGAAGATTCATTTCTTGCTTGGTTAAGAGGTGCCTTCCATTTTATAAGTCCTTAAAAAACTTAAAAAATTTCAAATGGAGCTCAGAATGTTAGTCTACCTTTGAAGCCTCAAAGCAGTTTTTAAGTTTGCCTATATTGCTCAATCAACCATAGCCAGGCGAGAATCTGTTTATGTACTTGGTCATTTAAAAAGGGGCGGTAGGATCGGTTTTGATCAGAGAAAAGAGTACTCAGCAGTTCCTCATATATTACAATAGTAAAGTTCTTCAAGGAGCCAAACTAAGGTATCCGATCCTTGAACAGTTGGTTTTAGCCCTATTCAGTTCAGCAGTCAAGCTTTGCCTTTATTTCCAAGTTTATACAATAGTGGTCCGAACCAACACTCCTTTTAAAAAAGGTAATGCAGAAGTTGAAAGCATCAGGGAGAATAACGAAATGGGTAGCTCGACTTAGGGAATTTGATGTTCGATATGAGCCTCATTCGACAATGAAACCACAAGTGCTAGTAGACTTCGTGATCGAGCTATATCCCTCACTTTCCAAACCGAATAAGGTTGTAACACCTTTATACCACTATACCGAACATACAATGGTCGAATGTCACAAAAGAAAGGCGATAACAAATATGGCTACACTAAACAGCCTGCTAAAATTTTTTCTTAAATCACAAATACATTCATACCATATAACATAACTATAATGAAATATTATACAAGTACAATTCATATACTATACCTCCAATATGCACATATATACATGCCATGCTTACTATCATCCTTGAACCCTACTTTGTTCTTGATCGCCATTGTAGCATCACTACCTATCTTTTTATCTTTATAACCTGTGCACAGTCAACACACTACACGCTAAGCATTGAAATGCCTAGTGGCGGATGCATATCCCAAACTTTTCAAAAAAATATAATTCACACATACAAATACATTCATGCATATACATATACATATATACATACATATATACATACATACTTCTATAACCATTATTTAGCATTAACTATTCATTTACCATTTTAATGTGCATCTTAAATTCATGCACACATGCATTTAATATGAAAAACTATTTCAATCATACAATAGAATATAATTATCACTTTGCTTAACACTTTATGTGAATAAATGCCTTAATCACACTTATTTTTCCATTTTATCATTTTTGTCCTTTAAGCACATCACTTAATGTAGTTGCAATTTTTATGCTTATTTTTCATTAATTTATAATATTAACATTCAATTATAATTGATTACTTTAATATCAATAATTGAGCTCATTTATGCACTTCATTTATTGTTCATTATACAATTTACAATTTCGATTCTTAACATACTATTTTCTTGCCATTTTACACTTTAATACCAATTCTTTTCACTTTTTACGAATAAGTTCACTCACCTCCCATTTTTACTTGGAAATTAACCTTCATTCTTTTATTCATTGCACAATCATTTTGTCATTTGGATATACATTCATTCATTCAATCACTTAGACATTTATTCAACTATTCATTTTAAAAGAATCTTTTTATTTCTGCCACCCTTACTCTTAAGGCTTAATTTTTTTCTCTCTTTTATTTTTAAAATATGTTATAATATGAATAATTATGATTTAGTCCCTATTTTAACTTAAGTGTAAAAATTACACTTTGATCCCTATCTTACCATATAGTAGGTTTCATTCACAGTTTCATCATTCAATTAACATTCTATTTGCTAAATTATAATTTAGTCCTTGCACTTTATTTAATTATGATGGTGCTTTCTTTTATCATTTATTTACACTAATACCACTACTTATCTTTACTTTTCCACTAAATTTCATATTTGACATGTAACCTAGCATTTTATTTCAAATACACCACTTTATGGCAAATTATATACCGATCCCTAATTTTTCAATTAATTACAAAACAATCTTTTTTACATCCTATTTACAATTTTGCCATTAGTTCATGTATTTTAAATCTAAATCCATTATTTTTCATACAAATTACCAATTAGTTTCTATTTCATCATTTTCGTGTCAAATTTCATTTTAGTCCTCCAAGACTACAAAAGTTTACTTTTTACCTATTCATTCAATATTTTATCATTTTTATTCATACATTCACTATTTTATTACTTTTACCCATTAAATTCAATACTTGGTTAAATTATCATTTTGACCCTAAACTTTTCATTTTCTTTCATACAAGTCCTTTTTCACTCCCATTTTTATTTACAGTTCACTTTTTGTACTTTTAAGTCATTTTTACGGTTATGCTCATAGTACAATCCCGACAAAAATTTTTAGGCCTAATATATGGGATGTGGACCCCATGGTCCACAACAATGTAATAGAGGATGATCCCGAAGGATCAATCCACCACAAAACAAAATAAAACAGTCAGAACAGAAATTATGGGAGATCATTATGATCCTACCATGACAAAGCAAGTCACCATGACTTGCACCGTGGTATGGATGTCCCTATGGCTAGCCAATCATATCCTAAACTAGATTTAAACCGCCTGACCATTTCTAAAGGCAGCATTCTTTACTTATTTCAAAATCAGTTTTCCCATTTCTGACATTTTCACTTACTTTTCCATTTTAGTACACTATTCTTTCAATTCTTTCATCACTTTTATACACTGATTTTTTTACTTGCTTTTACATTTCAATACACTAGCCATTCAACTTTTCCATCACCTTTGCGCATATTATGAATTATCTCATTATAATTCACCATTTTCACTTATTTTATGAATTATTTCATCATAATTCAATAATTCCATTTTAAACATAATAAATTTTTATTCTCTGAAATATTTATATAAATTTCATAAATTCTAAATAAATTCATGGATACTTCTTTTTATGTTTAAGTTCATTTTATGCCATTACACATCTTATACCCACACATTATGCCATAGTATATACCGAAAGTTCATTTTCTTATTTGTTATCTTTATCTTTGATTCCGTCAGCAACTTAAATTTCAATCTTTACAAATTTACTTACTAACTTTTCGATCTATTTACATTTTATTACAATCTCTGCTCTCTTTATTCTTTTACATAAAATTTATTACAATATTATTATACAATTCTTCATTAGGTTACTAACTTAGATCCTTACTGCTATTAACATTTTCACATTACTTAATTTTATTTATTAGTAATTTAAATTCTAATCCTTAAAATGACATAATTTCTATTTAATCCCAAGAAAACCCCTTAAATTACGATTGTGTCCTCCACCTTTATTTTTGTGTATGGAATTATTATTGTTTCTTTCTTTTTCATACTTAAACTTTTATATAAGGGAAAGTTACTGTTCAATCCCTGAACTTCATTAGTTTACAGTTTTATCCATCTAGTTCACTCTTATTTGCAAAATTACCATCGATTATATACTTTATATTTTTAGTTTATTATACTTTTGTGGAACTACAATTTAATCCCTAGAACAACTAAATTACCATTTTATTTTTTTCCTTAATGTTTTGCAAAATTACAGTTTACCTTTGAACTTTCAATTTCTTTCATTTAGGTCCTTTAGCGCTCTAACTATATCATTTTCCATTCTTTTCATTTCATCTTATGTTAAACAATATTAACATACATTTATTATTCATAAATATTTGACATATTCCTTAATTTATTCTTAATATCCATCCAACCTAATCTAATATAATCCATTTCAATCATTTTTATAACATTTTAATTACTTAAATCACTCACCTTCATATTCATTATCATCGATCCATACTTAATTAACATAAAAACACAAAATCATTAAGAAATTTCTAAACACACAATTCGGCCATAAGAATTCTTTCACTTAAATTTATTTTCTTTTATGTTTAAATCATTCAAAACATAATTTTTAATCCTTTTAATAATTTCTATAGTAATTATTTCAATTATTTATGCATTAATCATATACATGTATAACACACATAACCACAAATCAAACCAAATCAATGAAAATTAGGGGATGTTGTATCCACTTACCTTATATTCATTTCCTCCACACTTTAATCTTTCTCTCCTTAGCTTTACTCCATAAATCATCATCATTTTTTTTAAAAAAATCCTAAGTGGCCAAATATGTAAAGGTATAAAATCATCATTTTCTTTGCTCCAAAATTAAATTTAACATTACAAATGAGCTCTACATACCTTAATCTATCTATATAAATCTTTAAATCAAATTATAGAGCTTGATTTTTCATATCTTATTTTTGATACATAATTTGATAAATTTTAATTTTTCACTTCAATCACTTTAAATTAAGCTTATATAAGATCACCATGTGAAAAAAAGCCTTATTTTGCTTGAGAGAATGGAATTTGATGGGAGATTTTAAGAGAGAAAGTGAAGAAATCAATGAGAGGGAGAGGTGGCCAATTCGACCATGAAGGGGATGGAAGAAAACTATGGTGAATTCTGGAAGCTCGCAAATTTTTAGGCTATTTGTAGGGCTGATTTGGGCTGAGCTTGGTTCAACCAAAGTGGTTGGGCCTAATTTAAGCCCAATTTGATTTTTAAGCCCACTTAATGCACTCTAAATTATTTTTCTTACTTTTCAAACTCAAATACACTCAAAATCAATTTTATTATTCTTAAAATAATAAATTAAGCCTTTATAAAAAATTTCAACTCAATCAAAATCTATTTCTAATCCTTAGCATATTTTATGGTCTAATCGAACTAGGTCAAATTAGTCATATTCCAAATTTAGGAGTGACTTAACTTCCTAATACTTTTTTGAGATCCAAATGATCTCCGTTTGACCATAAATTTGAACCACAGAATCCTACTGACATGCTTTTTCTAATGATCAAATAAAATATTTTTCAACTTCGGAAGGTACTATTTATCCCGATATCACTATTTACCATTGAAAAATACTATTTTTAACTAACCTGGTATTTAGGCCATTACAAAGGTAACTTGAAAGTTATACATAAATGGGGTAGCTTCATTCGAAAGAGTAGGAGTAGAAGCCATACTATCCAATTCGGAAAGAATACTCATACAAGGAATGGCCAGGGTGACTTTCCCAACATCCAACATCATGGCAAAATACGAAGCGTTTTGCTTTGGGTTGTAACTCTCCTTTGAGGTAAAGCCTAATGCCTTATACATTCTGACTCCCAATTAGTTGTTAGCTAGTTGATAGGAAACTTTAAGGCAAAAAAAAAAGTAATGATGAAATATTGAGATCTAGTATCTGTATTGCTAGCTCAATTAGAACATGAAGGAAGCTTGTGGACAATTGAGAAAATACCTCAAGAGAAAAATAAAGAAGCTAATTTGTTGGCTAAGAAAGCATCTTCAAACAATGCCATACGGTTAAACAATGTAGTTTAGGCAATCATTACCTAAACTTCTTATGAAATATTCTCAGTTTAGATGAATGAGCAAATAAAGGGATGGTAATTCTTGATCTACCAATTTCTTGAAATAGGTGCCCTCTTGAAAGATCATGTGAAAGCTAAAAAATAGTATGATGATCTAGTCTTTATTCAATTATAGATGGAAAGGTATATTAGAGATCTTACTCTCATCCTTGGTTGTTATGTTTGAGCCTTGATGAGGGTAACTATATGCACAGAGAGATATATGAAGGCATTGGCGAAGTGCATGAAGGAGATCAGATAATAGCCTGAAAAGCCCTTCTGTAAGGGTGCTACTGGCCCATAATAAAGATAGATGCTAAGGACTTGGTCCAGAAGTACATAAAATATGCATTTAATATTCAATCACAACATGAGAGAGCGTGAATACATCAAATAACATCGACATCCATGAACTAAATAACTTTACTAGCAGTCTAACAATGATAATGACCATATAAGGTATTATCAGGCATAATTCCTACACATATATCACACAATTTTAAGTATAGAACACATTCCAAATTTTTCATCCTTGTTCATAATCATGTATTGCTTAATGTTGTCTTAGTATGGCAACTAAACGTCATACAACATCATATTGTGTCATTTACTTTACATCAATTCATATCAGAGTCATATGTATGCCCATCTATAAGTAAACACACATATATATATATATATATATATATATATATATATATATATATAACAATTACAAAACTTACATACGATTACGGAGAATAAACATTAAGCAACATAATTATCCGATAAAGTCACTAACAAGGCACAATGTCATATGCATACATTTTATAGATTTCAAAGCACATGAGACTCAAGGTCTAACTTGATAACTTTTAGTTCACTTTACAATTATACAATACTGAAAGTATCCTGCTTAAGTACTAGTTTAAGCGGTGGATAACAACAACAATGGATACCTGAAGGTATCAAACAATGGATATTCGAAGATATAAAACAATGAACCCAAAAGGGCCACGAGCAAAGGTTCCAGCAAGCAATGAACAATAGACCCAAAAGGCCAAACAATGGTTCCATTAAGGAACAAGACCTAATTAGGGTCAACCAAATAACTTGGACCAACCAAACGGACCCAAACGGGGTCGACTACAACCCAAATAGGGTTATTCAAATTAACTCTAACTTTTAAATCCAAACAGGGTCACTGTAACTTTTAATTTCAAGTGGACTTAAATAGGCCAAGATTGTTTAGAAGCAGCTACAACTATATCCCTCTGGGCATGCCTATCTAATCCATGACTGAACTAAGACCCGCAGGTTAAACAATATCCATGAACACTTTAGGTGCTCACCATTATTCTTTCATGGAGTGATATTGGCTCAGAGCCACAATAAATAAGGATGCACATCATATGTTCATATAGTTGCATCAATATTAAGTAAACCATATAATAGTATGTGCATAAATCTGAAAAAAACATGATATTAAAGTATAGCATTTAAGACAATTGATTCATTTCATCAAGAGCAGCATGTATGATGCTTATATGACAACATAAGAGTGTGACATTCAAGCAATATAGCCCCTTTTTCCAATTTCATTCAATATATATATATATAAACATGTTCCAATAATGCTTATACATATCTCATTTTTCTATAAACTCGATAACTTGCATACCATAAAGTTTAAGCACTCAATACTTGTAATCTTTCGAGAGTCATGTACAGGTCTATATACATGCATAAACATAGCCCTTGACTTGGAAATATAGGCTTACACTACTCACACTTGTTTACAAAATGAGTCATACCACTTATCAGAGTATGGACACATTAACTATAAGGTATTAAGCTTTACACAGCTTATTGATATTTTATAGTGACGTACCTTTGCATTTACCATGAATAGCTTCCCTACTATTTCATAGTTAATCTTACCAGCACATAATCATTTGGAATGGTATTTGGACATATACGATCAATATAATAGAATAAAAAAAAGTTAGCGCCATTTTTAAGATGACCACATGTCATGTTTTAACGTCTTAATTTACTTTTATAGTTTATTAGATCGTAGATAATCAGTTACATACTCTAACATGATCAAACATTTATCCAGTATCTTACTTGTGTCTTTATTATAACATTTTATATCTATGTGAGCATATGTAGGATAATTCCATATCAAACATTAGAACAACACTTGTAAGCATCTGTTCTTCGTAATAAAATACAAAGGATGAACAAATAGGCAAACGTGCTCCTTTATATAAAGACTAATCACTAGATTCTATCATATCTTTAAGCGCAATCTAACTCCTATAGTTTCATTATATGTATTAACACTCTTAATTCTTGTTATTATTAACACACAATTCGTTTCTCAGTATTATATACAATTTTGATTTACTAATACATAGAAATATCTATTTGTTACCAATCCATACATCAAATCAAGTTATGCACCTTAACCGTGAGATATCAGGCAAGTAACATATAACTATAGGAATCTTACATTCACTATAATGATTATTGACCAGACATCAATGATGCATATAGCTTATAATTCTCGTATGTACCTATGATACTAAATGTTGTATATATATACATATATAAAATGCAACCTCCTTTAATCTCATATTTTCCATATTCTAGATCTATTCAGGGTAAATAATACCTTAAAGATGAATTCCCCTTCGACTCCAAGCTTGCAGGCATTAATTGCCTTACATTAAAATTGGAGGTCTTACCAACTCTCTTTAATCACAAACATATTTGGAACTATGTAGGAATCGCTATCACATTTATACATTCTAACTTGGTTTTATCAATCTCAACTTACATTCATACATGTGTATAATTCCATACCGAATATTATCATACAACTCTATCATAAATTAAATCCAACATTGATAGTAAAATAGATCAATATACCCAATAGGACAATTTTATGATTCCTGCCGGTTTATGGTTGGTTCTAACTTCATTCCATAAATCTATTTAATTTTACAAGTCCTTTAACCTTAACTCATTCCATTTGAACCAATATACCTCAAATAACCCTATGCAAGTGGTTAAATCAATTAATCATATACTATTATAATTCTAAAAGCTTTAATCCCATCAATAGATACCCAAGCAAGATGAGAAAGGTTCCCATACTCTTCTCAATACTCACTTAGATTAGACATTTAATTACATAATATAATCAATATCGACAAAATAAACATTTAATTCCATACCTTAATCTATGTCCAATAAGTTCAGAATTTACTGACATAATTGTTAAAGAGGAAATTCCAATTTCCCATACCTTAAGGGTCGGATTTGCTCCGATCTACTTATTCATGTGCTCACCGAACTAGTCACCGGAGTTCTGTCAAAGATGCACCGAAGCCGTCCATTGGTAGATCAAGTCATCGGTACCTTCTAGGAGATGTTCACGTGCCCTAATACTATTGTTATTCAACGGGATTGGAGCCAAAATATCCCGCCCTCACCATTATCGATCTACTTGCTATCGGTGAGTGGGGAGGAGCAATAGCAGCCAAAGAAGCCGCCTCAGCCTCATGAAGTCATCGGTGCTAGTCATGACACCAACAACCACCGTCGATCATCGAAGCAAGGAGAAGAGTTTACTACAAAAGAAAAAAAGAAGAAAAGAGAGGGGAGAAGAAGATCAGAGTTGTCGTTGGTAGGGCAAGAGTGCCAACGTGTGGAGGAGAAACGATAAGGTGGAAGCTGGCCTATCGACGATGGCACCATCGATTGAGGCTCTTCCATTCTCCTCCCTTAACTCCCAAATCCGATTCCCCCCTTCCTCAACCAACACATAATTCCAAAATATCTTCTAAAAGAATTTTCCAAATACCACCTGTGCCCCTAATAAAGCTTTAATAACAATTAAATTCCTTAACTTTTATCCCCTTTTTAATTATATCCCATAAACCTCAAGTAACACTTAGCTAATTAATTGTTAATTAATTAGCAATATGGTCATCAAAGCACACGTATTTCTACTAGCGTCAAGACTGGGGCATTATAATACCAGACATCACCCCGATCGCCAACAGTAGCTATCCCTTTTTCTTTAACTTATGGCATAGAGGCAGTAATCCCCTATGAAATAAGGATGTCGAATTGGGAGAATCAAGCAATACAATCAAAAAGTTAGCAAGGAATCGTTGCTATACTACTTCGATGTACTTGAAGAGAAAAGAGGTCAAGCCCAGATCCAAGCAACCACTTACAAGCAATGAATGGCATAGTACCATGATTACAAGTTAAAGCTTCAAACACTGCAAGTAAAGGAGCTGGTTTGGAAAAATGTTATTAAAGCACAGATAGCCACAAGTGTAAGTAAGTTGAACCCTAATTGGGTAGGTCCATATGAAGTTTCTAAAGTTGATAACTTTAGAGCATACAGACTTAAAGAAATGACATGAAAAATATTACCATACTCATAGTAACCCTGCTTAAATAGGCATATTCATCACGAGCAAGGGTCAAAAGCTCACTAGGCACGTTCGCCACGAGCAGGGGTTAAAAGCTCACCAGGTATTATCACCATGAGCACTTCATTAAAAGCTCACCAGGCATGTTCACCATGAGCATTTCATTAAAGCTCACCAGGCATGTTTGCCATGAGTATTTTGTTAAATTTCACCAGGCATATTCAATATGGGCACTTTATTAAAGCTTACTAGGCCTGTCCATTACGAGACTTCATCAGCTCTACCAAGCATGGTCGCTATGAGCTCTTTATCAAAGCTTACTGGGTATGTTCACCATGAGCCTTCTTTAGCTCAATTAGGCAAGTTCACCATGAACATAATGTATTAAGCTCAATTAGGCAAGTTCGCCATGAGCATAATATATTCAGCTCAATTAGGCATGTTTGCCCCTAGTATAATGTATTTTTTCAAAGTATAAAAAGGTATATTCACCTCTAGTATAATGTTCAAGGCATTGTTAGGCATTCTTGATTAGCTACAAGTATAATTTTATGCAACAACTCAATTCGGTAGCTTTGTAACGCCCCAAAATTCAAATCGGTTAATAGTTGGTGAGTAGTATAATTTTTAGGGATAAAAAAAGTGATGAGTTTATTATAGGCATCATTGCTAGACTGTTAAATTAACAATTATAATTAAAATACATTTTTGTAAAAAATAAGAAATTAATATAAATTAATTCATATTTAATAATAATAATAATAATAATAATAGTGATAAAAGAAGTATCTGGATCCTTTAACTGATCGGGTATAAGATGTTACAAGATTAAGCCATTATCATAATTATTAATAATAGAGAAAGCTTAGCTCGACGGCTTAAGCCATGAGCTAATTCATCATATAATTACTTGTCCTAATTACAAATTTCTTTTACTTGATTTCATTTAAACTAGTTCAGGTTTTTATAAGGCTTGAGCCATTTGTAACATAGTTTGAAGTCACAACAAATTTAGTATTATGAAGTACAAATTAGACAAAAAGCCTAAAGTTCATTGAAGATAAACAATATAGGAGACTACTGAGAAAACCAGACTATGTGCTACTTAGCGAGGAAAAATAAAAGGTGAGAATGATAAGTATCAGTCGGAGCACTATTCATTGAAAAAGTTTGAGTACATAAATTGCCTTGGAAGGCTACGATAAAAAGAAAAGAGGGAGAATCCTAACTATTCTTCATCCAAGTCAAGGACGTTAACCCAAGAAAAGTCTTCTTAAGGAAATTTGCCTTTCATGACTTGGATCATTTTATCGCCATAAGCGACAACCTTATCCGTAGGGAGATCATCCATTTTCTTTTTGAGCTCGGATTTCCCCTTTTCTAGCTCGACACAATTGGCCTCCAGTTTGGCCTTATTAGCTTGGCAGTTTTTCAACTCATCTTTAGCAATTTGGCACTCTTCTTAGGCCTTCTTCAAAGAGTCATATGCTTTAATGAGTTTTTAAACAGATTCCTTGGCTGCCTTATGGCTCGTTTCCTCCATCTTCTTATTTTTTAGCCTCAAAGGCATTGGCATGCTCCTTCCATCGTTTAGCCATCTACTCAGCTTCCTTCAACTTCTCTTTAAGCTTGACTGTAATCTTTTTCTCTTTCCTGAGCAAACTTATGAGCCTTTTTATTTTTTCAATCTTGACATTGGAGAGCATCGAGCTTTGTATGAAAGAGCGTGTTAAAAAAAAGAGAGAGTAAAAATGGAGGAAGAAATACAAGGTTACTAGATAAATATACTGATAAGTATGAATTATATAATATTTTTAGTGTGTTTTGAGGTATTTTAGTTAGTTAATTTGGTTTAAATTTAGTTAATTTATAGTTTAAATATTTACATTTATGTTTTAGGAGTTAATTATAAATTTTGGTATTTTCAGGGTTAATTTGCAAGAAAAAGGACTTAATTGCAAAAGGCAAGAAGATTTGGACCAAAACTATGAAATTGGAATAATCATGTTAGTAAAATGTTCGTGGAGTCCAATGAGTGCTTAAGTGGCCATGCATTTGGAAGCTTGAATACTTAAGCGGCCATGCATTCGAAGAGTTGGAAGTTTCTCATTAAGTGGATGTGCATTTTTGTTGGTTTGAGGATTGAGTGGTCGTGTATTACAAGTAACAATCTTCAAGTGGCCGTGCATCTAAGAGTGTTAACTTTTGCTTGGACATGGATGAAGGAAATTGAAAGGATGAGTGGCCGTGTGTTTTATTAACAAGAAATATGAGTAGCCATAAATCTCCCCTACAAAAGAATCAATGCACAATAGTGCATGGAGAACCAAAGTGGCTTAAGTGGCCGTGCATCCCTATAAGGAAGAATGCACGGTAGTGCATTTCATTAAGGCAATTTTTGCTTGGCCGTGTGATTTGAAGTCCGATGCTATGAAGGATTTTCCTGATTAAGAAAAATTCTTTTCCTAATTTAATTTAGAAAGATTAGAAGGATTCTACAACTTATTTTACATATAAATAGAAGATTGAAGCACCAAAAGAAGGATCATTAATCATAAATTATCAAGAGCTAGAAGAACTCAATAGTTTTTAGTTTTACGTCGTTTTCTGTTTTCTCTTTCTTAAAACTTTGTTTCAATTTTTTAACATGCATAGTAAGTAGTTTTCTTTAACTTTTGCTAAAGGATACTTGAATCCTTAACTTTTATTATTATGACTTAAGTTTGTGCATAATTTTAATGTAAGTTTTGATTATTTCTTAGTTTCAAAGCACAGTCTTAACATTATTTACCTAAAGTTTGGTTGTTAACTTGTTTAATTATTGGTTAATATTTGACTTTTAGTTTGATCATTGATATGCATGTTCTTAGGTTAAATTACTTAGGTTAATGCATGATTATATTCTTTATTAGATATAGTTTTGTGTTAATTAAGATAAGTTAAGATTAAGAAAGGTGTAACTAAGAATAGATGAAAGTTAAATTTACTTCAGAAAGAATTTAATAGACATCTATGAGATTTAATTAAGATTTTTATGCTAAGTGTTGGATTGTTCTTACTAAGAGAATTTTAATGCTTGGAATGATAATCTTAAGTTAAGTTATCTGGTTTTATTTATGTGAATTTTTCATAATCACTTGTATTTTTCTTTTAATTAAGTCATAGTAATATTGGTTAGGTGGATAGTCCTTTAGTGAAAGTTGCTTTTAAATATTGATTTTTACCTCATTTGATTACTTGCTTTTATTTCAAATTGTTTCAAACTGTTTTACTTTATTTTCAATTTTAAAGTTTTGTTTTTAGTTTTTAAACTTCAACATCACAACTTTGGGATTTCTTTTCTATCCTTTACACACAAATTTTTTTTTGAAATTCAAGTCATTCACACAAATACAGGTTTCCCTTGGGTTCGATATTAGAGGGTCATAATTATATTTTTCTATATTACTAGCCGATCTAGTACCCTTACTAGATACCGGTCAAGTTTTTGGTACCGTTGTCGGGGAACACATTAGGGTTTGTTTATTTATCTTTATTTTAAAGTGGATTTTTGTGTGTTTCTCTTCTTTTTTCCATCTATTTTCTGATTTTTGTTTTAAATTTTTTTTAGGTGCTATTGGATTATGGTGAGAAACAACCCCATTCTACCCATAGACCCTAAGATTGAAAGGACATTCCATAGGATTAGAAGGCTAAGAGGCAATATGAACGACCCAGAAATAGAACCACCTATGAATGATCTACCACCACCTAGGATTAAAGAGCAAGACGTACCAAATCAAGCTTTCAGGAATGGGTTTAGACCTAGGACCATTAGGGATTATGCTATTCCTAGGTGGAATGAATAACATAGAACCATTAGGATTCATCACCACCGGCCATTTGAGATTAAACTCTCTACCATCACGATGGTTTAAAGAAACCAATTTTTGGGCTCAGACATAGAGGAACCTACATAACACTTGGATATGTTCTTAAAAGTTAGTGACACTGTAAATTCCAAATGTATCAATTGAGACAATTAGACTTAAACTTTTTCCATTTACCCTCATAGGAAAAGCTAGGGATTGGCTACAAATGCTATCTAATCAATTCATTCATTCTTGGCAGCAAATGCAAGAAAAATTCCTGTGTAATTTTTTCCCACCCACCAAGACAACCCTCATTAGAAAACAAATCAATGATTTCCAGCAATTTTATGAAGAACCATTTCATGAATCATGGGAAAGATTTAGGAGACTTTTAAAAAGTTGTCCATATCATGAATTTCCTGTTTATCAATTAATGCATATTTTTTATATAGGTGCTAATTAATCAACAAGGTCTTTGTTAGACGCGACTTCAAACGGTAGTTTTATGAACCAAGTTCCTGAAGAAGCATTCTTGCTTCTTGATGAGATGGCTACCAATGATGCTCAATGAGCAATCTCTATAGCAGCACAAGGAAAACAGGGAGTTCATAATATAGATGAAATAGCTATGCTAAAAGCTCAAATGGAACTAATGAGAAAAAAGCATTTAAGAGAAATAAAGGAGCTTAAAGTTAAAAATGTTTCCATGTTTTCTAATGAAAGTGATGCTTATATAGGAATTCCCGGATCTTCGAAAATGAAGAATGGTGAAGGAATGGTAGAAGAAGTGAATGCTTTGAACCCTTTAGGTAATACTTACAACCCGGGATGGAAAAACCATCCAAATTTTTCATGGAGAGAAGGTAATTAAACATCTACTTCTAACCCTCACCCTAGACCTCCCTTTAACCATAATCAACCTTTGAATAGCCATCCCCCATATCAAAATCAAGCTCAAACACATTACCTAACTACATACCCATCACAATCATATCATCAACTACCAGGATTTCAAAAGTCTCAACCTCTACCTCCACAAGAGAAGAAATCAAACATAGAAGAGATGATTGCAAATTGCATGGCCTCCCAAAATTTAATCTTAGCTAATCAAGATGCTAGATGGAAATCGCAAGACATTTAAATAAGGAACCAAGAAACATCCATTAGGAATCTAGAAAATCAAATGGGATAACTTGCTAACTCATTATCTAACCGGAATCAAGGAATATTTCCATCCAATGTTGACTGCAATCAAAAGGAGAAAGAGAAAGCAATCACCTTAAGAAGTGGAAAGGAGTTAAAAAAAGACTGAAATTGGTAAGAATTCCTCTCTAAGGGTGGAACCAACAACGAAGGAAAGTATTCCTAATTCTAAAAATATTGAGAAAGTGCCTCCTACGGTTGAAAAGTGTAAAGGTAAGAAAAAACTTGTTTCTATTGTGCTCGATGAATCTTAATTACCTTTTCCTATTTTAGCTAGAAAAGAGAAGCAAAATAAATAATTAACTAAATTTTTAGACATGTTTAAAAAGCTATATATAAATTTACCATTTGCTGAAGCTTTGTTACACATGCCTAAATATGCTAAATTCATGAAAGAACTTTACATTAATAAAAATAAGCTAGAAGGCATAGGAATGGTTCAATTATCTGGTAATTGTAGTGCTATTTTGATGATCAAAATTCTTGAAAAATTAGAAGATCCTGGTAGTTTACATTGCCTTGTGAATTAGGAGAAAATTTTGTTAGACATGCTTTGTGTGATTTGGGTGCTAGTATTAACTTGATGCCTTATTCAATTTGTAGGAAATTGAACTTAGGAGATCTTGAAGAAACCCAAATAACACTTCAATTGGTGGATAGATTGGTGAAGGAACCAAAGGATATTATTCAGAACTTATTGGTCAAAGTAGAAAATTTTATCTTTCCTGTGGAATTTGTAGTAATGGATATAGAGGAGGATAGAAAGGTACCTTTGATAGTGGGTAGACCATTTTTGAACACGGATAGAGCTTTAATCGATGTTCATAGGCAAAAGGTTACTTTGAGGTTCGATGAGGAAGAAATGGTCTTCAATGTGAATAAGGTCTTAAAACATCCCTCATATGACTTTGAAGAATCCATTTATTTTATGGATAGTATTCAAAAATATGTCAAAGCAAAGCAAGAGAAAATCATTCTAGATGAGGAGCTTCAAGGATGTTTGATGCATCTAAAGAACATGAAAGAATTAGAAGCTAAGGAGAAGAAGTTGATACAGGAATTGGAGAAAGAGTGCAGTGAAAATATGGAGGATAAACCGTCCCCTCCTAAAGGAAAAAATTCTAAACTTAAAATACTTCCATCTCATTTGAAATATGTATTCTTAAAAGATAATGCCAAACCAATAATTATTTCATCTTTATTGATAGGTTTGGAAGAAGAAATGCTCATTGAGGTACTCAAAAAGCATAAAGGCACAATTGGTTGGGCAACATCCGGCTTGAAAGGTATTAGCCCCAGTTATTGTATGCACCAAATACCTATGGAAGATGACTTCAAACTGGTGGTACAATCCCAAAGGAGCCTAGACCCAGTAATACAAGAAGTGGTGAAAAAAAAGGTACTCAAACTCCTTGACGTGGGTATTATTTATCCTATTTCTGATAGTAGTTGGGTTAGTTCGATTTAATGTGTACCTAAGAAAAGGGATATGACTGTAATAACCAATGAGAATAATAAATTAATTCCTACACGTACAGTAATGGGATGGAGAGTATGCATTGATTATGGGAGATTAAATAATGCCACTAGAAAAGATCACTTTTCATTGCCCTTTATAGACCAAAGTTAGAAAGATTAGCAGGAAATAGATTTTAATATTTCTTAGATGTATATTCGGGATATATGCAAATACCTATAGTCCCGAAAGACCAAGAAAAGACCACATTCATATGTTCTTATGGAATATTTGCATATAGAAGGATGCCCTTTGGTCTTTGTAATGCCCCTGTCACATTTCAACGATGCATGATGGTCAAATTTCATGATTTTATTGAAAAATTTATGGAAGTTTTTATGGATGATTTCACATTATATGATCATTATTTTGAGTCTTGCCTAAATAATCTTGCAATGGTCTTAAAAAGGTATCAAGAGACAAACCTTGTTCTTAATTGGGAAAAATGTCATTTCATAGTTAGAGAAGGAATTATCCTAGGGCATAAAATCTCTGAAAAAGGCATTGAAGTCGATAAGGTAAAAGTGGATGTAATAGAAAAATTACCTCCTCCAACTAATGTTAAGGGTATTAGAAGTTTCCTTGGTCATGTCGGGTTTTATCGTCGGTTTATTAAGAATTTTTCTAAAATAGCTAAGCCACTTTCTAATTTATTGCTTAAGGATGCTGGATTTAACTTTGATGCTGAGTGTTTGCAGGATTTTAATTTATTGAAGCAAAAATTAGTAAGTGCACCGGTTATAGCATCACCAGATTGGAGTTTACATTTCAAAATTGTGTGATGTTAGTGATTATGTAGTAAGAGCAGTCTTAGGACAGCGAAAAGAGAAGATTTTCTATACCATCTACTATGCAAGCCATACACTCACCGGAACTCAAGTCAACTATACAACAACAGAGAAAAAACTCTTGGCGATAGTATTTTCTTTTGAAAAATTTAGATCTTATCTCCTGGGTTCCAAGGTTACTGTGTGGTCGGATCATGCTGCATTGAGGCACCTTTTTGCTAAGAAGGATTCTAAACCAAGGATTATCCAATGGGTTTTGCTACTGCAAGAATTTGATGTTGAGATTAAGGATAAGAAAGGAGCTGAGAACTTTGTAGCTGACCATCTATCTAGATTGGATCATGCTAGCATTGAAAAGGGAGAAATTTCTGATTTATTTCCCGATGAACATATATGTGCTTTTTATACTTATGAAAATTCAATTCCATGGTACGTTGACATAGCTAATTATCTTGTAGGCGGTTATCTTCCTAAAGAATTTACTTGGCAATAAAAGAAAAAGCTTAAAGAGGATGCCAAGCACAACCTTTGGGATGATCCATACCTCATCAAGATTTGCTCAGATCAAGTGCTCAGACAATTTGTACCAAAAATCAAACAAGTAGATATTATACGGCAGTGCCATGAAGGCGAAGTTGGAGGCCATCATGGACCTAATTAAATAGTACAAAAGGTCCTTCAATCTAGTTTCTTCTAGCCAACTTTATTTCAGGATGTCAAATCTTTTATTGAAATATGTGATAGATGTCAACGTGTTGGGAATATTTCTAAAAGAAATGAAATGCTTATGAATAATATGCTTGAAGTAGAACTTTTTGATGTTTGAGGTATAGATTTTATGGGACCATTTTCGAATTCATTTGGTTTTGAGTATATTTTAGTGGCTGTGATGTTAGTAAATGGGTCGAAGCCATAGCCACTAGAACTTGTGATGCTTGAATAGTGCTTGAATTTATTAGAAAGAACATTTTTATTAGATTTGGTGCACCAAGAGCTATAATAAGTGATGGAGATAAACATTTTTGTCAACCATCAATTTAGAACTTTGCTTAGGAGATTCGGAGTCAAACATAAGATAACTAACCCATATCATCCTCAGGTAAATAGGCAAGTAGAGATGTCTAATAAGCAGCTGAAATTAATTCTAGAAAAAATAGTTAGCAATTCTAGGAAGGATTGGTCTCAAGAATTAGATGAGACTCTATAGGCCTATAGAAATGTATTTAAAACCCCTATAGGCATGTCTCCTTATAGAATAGTTTTTGGAAAAGTATGTCATCTTCCAATCCAATTAGAGCATAAAGTTTGTTGGGCTATGGAATTTCTTAACTTTAATTTGAGAAGTGTGGGAGAAAAGAGAAAATTGTAGCTCAACGAACTTGATGAAATTTGAAAATGGTCTTATGATAGTGCAACATTATACAAAGAAAAGACCAAACGTTGGCATGACAAGCACTTAAAGGTAAAAGATTTTATTCCTGGTATGTTAGTACTTTTATATAACATTTGTCTTCGATTGTTTTTGGGAAAGCTAAAATCCAAGTGGCTTGGGCCATATCAAGTCTTGACAAGCAATGATTTTGGAGTTGTGACGATCAAAAATCCAATAAATGGTCGTGAATATAAGGTAAACGGTCATCGACTCAAACCATATCAAGTTAGACAATAGGAGGTTGCTGAAGCAACCATGGTTCTTCAGGACTACGAAAATACGATTTGGATATTGCCTCGGCCTATGAATTTCTTGCGCTCGCGTAAAAAACTGCCCAGCTACTATGCGCTCGCGCATTAGGAGCCTGCTAGGCAGTATATCCATGCGTGCCCATGTAATTTTTCCCCCTGCATCTGCACTGCCACGTAAGCCTTGCCCTATCCCCATGCACTCCCGCGTGTGGCTCTGCCTACGCCCCTGCGTGGCGCGCGTGTGAGCATATTGCCTACCTCCTTTAAAATCCCCACCACTACAAGAAAATCAGCAAATAGCAACAGAAATTAGCAATCGAATTTGTTGAATTTTCGTTGCTAATAAAAATTAGCAACGAAAAATAGCAACGGAACATTCGGTTGCTAATTCGGCAGTTGGTATTTTTAGCAATGGAAATTAAATTCCGTTGCTAAATTTAGCAACGGAAATTAAATTCCGTTACTAAATCTAACCACTAACATTTGGTAAATTGGTCAAAATTAGCAACCGAATTCAAATTCCGTTGCTAAATTTAGCAACCGAATTCAAATTCCGTTGCTAATTTTAGCAACGGAATTTTCTTTTCCGTTGCTAAATTTAGCAACCGAGTTGAATTCCGTTGCTAAATTCAGCAACTAGTATAAAAAATTTGTGACGGTTTTTTCGTCGCTATTCCATCACTACAATAGAAAACCAACAAATTACACTAAAACAGCTTGCTGTTTTAGTGTAAAATATAAAACCAACAAATTACACTAAAACAACAAACTGTTTTAGTGTAATTTGGAAAACCAACAAATTCCGCATTTAGATTAGCAAAAGAAATTAATTACTAATTCTGCATTTAGATTAGCAAAAGAAATTATAATAATAATAATAATAATAATAATAATAATAATAATAATAATAATAATAATAATAATAATAATAATAATAATAATAATAATAATAGAACTATAATAAACATAAGTGTGCATTTGTTGATTATGAAAGGTTTATTTATTCACTGAGCATAAGTAGCAGCTGCCACTAATATATTCTATTTTTTTTAAGTCTAATTTACATATTTCAATTTACACTACTTAAGAAATTAGCGAGTAGAAACATACCAAAATGAACCTTGGTTGGTTGTTCTCTTCAGCATAAAAACACTGCACATTTAACAAAAAGAAATTATTGAAAATAAAAGAATAAAATCATGTGATATGCATTATACAAGGGTATCCTAATCTGCAGAATAAATCCATAATATCATGAACTGAGAGATATAATCTTGCTATTAAATTTAGGACATGTAAATTTTTAAACAATTAAGCTAGAGAATGATCCATCAATGGAAAAATTAAAGGGAAAACAAGGAAGAACATAATGACAAGAGAAAGAAAACCACATATATTTATATATAAGCAAGAAGATAAAAATAAGCAAGTCAGCAACATATATTTTCTTATTGACTGCCAATCAAACAACTACCAATTCATAAAAATAAGCAAGTCAACAAATCATTGATTATTTCTCTTATATATATATATATATATATAAGCTAGCCTCGTATCAAAATTGTATCACACCCATGTGGTCAACGGCGTCAAGTAAATGCCATAACTCCATAAAGTGCATAAAAAAAAAAGAAAGTTCCGATCTCAAAAGTCACAGTACAAATCACTTTAGCACAATAATTGGATATCTCTAGATGATTATATCTATGTTTGCGCCCCAATACAATTACTAATAACTACAATTTTGAAATTTATGTACTGGCACTTAATTTGGATAAAAATAAAACATCTGTCAATAAAAGTAATATATTTCAATTCCAAAACATAAAATGAGATGAGATGAAAGGGTAAGGATTTTTTTCTTCTTTAACCAGAGTTTTTTTAGTTTGAGTTTTAAAAATAGAGCGTTTTTAAATATTTAAAATTAAGAGTTTTCTTTTCCTTTATGGTTTTATTTGATATTAATTTAAATTAGTCAAATCAGTATTTTTTGAATACCATATGTTATCATAATGATGATGATGTTGATAAAAAAATAAAAATAAATAAATAAATAAAATACCTCAAAGAAATGGCTAAGACAAAGGTGACGGCTGGAATGAGATTAGTTATTGCAGTAGTAAAGGTTGCAGATGTCAAAACCAAACTCTCAATGTACAAATTTTGAGACAATGAGCCCCTGCATGCAATTACGTAAATTTATTATGCAGCTAACTCTTCAAAATCAAAATTTAAAACAATGAAAATGACTGTTTCATACACTAAAGAAGATTACTCTTATAAAAAAAATGTTGATATTATACAGTATTATCCAGTGTAAAAATATTTTCGTCGTTCACAAATAACCGAACCAATTAATGTTTGGAAAACAAGTAATCTTTAATTTGGCAATAAAAAGAATATTTTCACAACATTTCCACCATCAAAAATAAAAAATATTTTAAAAAGAAAAAAAAAAACCTTTTTCAACACATAATTTGAAAACAAGCTCCAAGTTCTTCTACTCTATTTTTCCCACCGTATATTTTTTACTCTTAAACCACTTACCCAAAAAACCCACAGAGGAATGCTTGGAAGAGAATAGTCTTTGTAAGTTTAGGCCTATTCTTCCTGTCAGGAAATAATCAAATTATATATAATTAGTATTGAAAAACAATAACCTTAAATAATATATTTAACATTAAAGAGAATCTCCAATAAAATTCAAGAAAAAAGAATTTATAATTCTGATTGAATTATTTTGAAGTAATAACAAACCCGCAATTATTAACGTTGCATCTAAATTCTCAAGTCCATCTTGAAATTAATGCATCTTCGAAAACGATGGCAAATTTGTATTAAAACTCACCTTTCTCATTCTTGTTAGGTGTAGTAGCAGCTTGGTCATTTTTGTCAGCAGCAGTTTCTTTTCCAGTCCCATCAGATTCACCTATCTCAAATTCATACCCAGCCTCAGCAAAATAGGATTTCACAGCCTCCAGAGCCCTAAAACGGTGAGACATCTTGTTCTTTTCTTCTTTTGGCATCTCTGCAAAACTTCATAAAGAAATAAAAAAAAGTCAGTTGCACCTAACCATAAATGTTTATCAAATATATAGCCATCAAACAAGGACCCTAAATAAGAATCTTTAACATACGTTTGATCATAACCATCAGGTTTAAAGACTGGATCCCATCCAAAATCCCTGGGTCCACTTGGAGGAACTATCTCACCCTGAGATATTAAAAAAGAAATGAAAAAGGAAACAAAAAATATCAATATGTATACCGCAACATAGTTAAAGATTTTCTAATGTGTCAAGATGATTTTACATTCACTTCACTCATCTCAGGCCTATGAGTTTCAAAACAAAACTTTACCGAGGCATACGAGTTTCAAAACAAAACAAATGGACCTCATGAAATAGACACTTCAGCATAAGAATTCCTCTTTTTTAGCTATAAAAGAAGTGTAATAAAGCTCAAGTCATACCATGGTTTTCCCCTTAAATGTAATAGGTTCTGAATCTGGACCACAAGCAAATGAAAATACACATAATGCATAAGCAGATTTGTCGTCATATGCCTTCAACAAGTTGTAGAGACCTTAAATAAAACCATAAAGAATGGTTAACCCATAAGAGATTGCAAAAAATAACTTCAAGAACATAGAAAAATTAAAATTAAAAAGTCCAACCTTCTACTCCAGTGTTGTCCAGAAACCACTCTCTGCATCATTTAATAACCACATTATTTGAAGACCAACATAGAAAGTAAAACAGGGCATCAGTTATTCTATGGAATTAAGGAACAAAGTAAACAGCCCTCATAATTAAGGGACCACATGCTGGAAGCCTGACGAAAGGTACCAATCCCTAATAGAAACCAAATGAATTTCTGTTCTTTTTTTGGTAACCAAACAAGAGAACTTAAAAAAGAAAATAAATTCCATCCGATTTATAAGACTAAACGAGGAAATGACAGACACAAAGATAAACAGAAAAAGTTTTCAAGGAAAATGAAGGTTCTCGAGAAAAAGAAAACATACCCATTGCAGCCACCGCCGCACTTGCAGCCAGAACCACAGACACTGATGAGGAACTGCGGTGAGGAAGAGTTATGCCTTCGATTTCTTTGTTAGAGAGAGAGAGAGGGGCAGCTGTGTCTGCGAGGGAGGAGAAGAGGCAAATGTGTAGGCTTAGGGTTTTTCCATTTTATAGTTCTAACAAACATGAAAAATACTTAAATGCCCCTCATTTACCAACGGAATTTATATTTCGTTGCTATTTTTGCAACCGAAAACAAATTCGGTTGCTATTTAGCAACGAAAATTATTTCGGTTGCTATTTTAGCAACCGAAAATAAATTCCGTTCTATTTTAGCAAACGAATATAAATTCGGTTGCTATTTTTCATTGAAAATGAAAATTAGCAACGGAATTTATATTCCGTTGCTATTTTTGCAACCGAAAACAAATTCGGTTGCTATTTAGCAACGGAAATTATTTCGGTTGCTATTTTAGCAACCGAAAATAAATTCCGTTGCTATTTTAGCAACCGAATATAAATTCGGTTGCTATTTAGCAACGGAAATATTTTTCGGTTGCTAAAATTAAACTCCGTTGCTAAAATAGCAACGAAAACTACATTCCGTTGCTATTTTTCGTCCCAAATTTTATCCGCCATTTGTTGCCACCTTAATTAGCAACGGAATACTAATTCCGTTGCTAATTTTCGTTGCTAAATTATGGAGCCAAAAATTCCCTCCACTTTTAGCAACAGAAGATAACCAAATATTTTTTCGTTGCTAAATCTATAAAGTTTAACCAATTTTAGCAACGAAAATTATTTTCCGTTGCTAAATAGCAACTTAATTGGTTTTCCGTTGCTAATTTAGCAACGGAATCATTTCCGTTGCTATTTTTCCGTTGCTATTTTCAGATTTTCTTGTAGTGCACGATTTTTCATTATTTTCTTGCTTACCTCTTTATTTCCTACGTCCCGCTTAAGGATAATTCATAGATTTTTAACAAGGAGTGTCTACAAAAATTTAAGGAATGTAAATGCAGTAAATGTTTCATAGACCATGATTCTTCGATGTATGGTAGATGGCTTCTTTATTAATAGAGCATTCATCATTGCAAATAAAATTCGGGAATTGCAGAAAATGCCTGATAATGTCAATAGTATCTCCATTGACTAGATTGCTACAATTTTGGTAGCCGCAGTTGGTCATCCCACCATAAGCGATCCAATTGAGGGAGAATTAACATGCATTGACAATGTTATGCTGAAGAGAATGAAGATTCTCATACCTAGGCCATGGTTCCATTGGTCTACACGGTAGGAATATCTATGAGAAAATAACATCCGTTTTGATGAGCAACCCGATGAGCCTAATGAAGAAGCTGCTTCAGCAGAGAATCCACCGGTAGTTAATCCAGCTACACCTAAATGGGAGGCTCCTTTTAATCAATTAAGTAATCGAATGGATATACAGCAGATTCACTTGATTGCCTTACAAGGAAGAATGGACACGCTACAAGATACTATTTTGGATATGAAGAACACTGTTGAAACGTTTGTGCATCATTATTGGTAGCGGCATCCATCGCCACCTCCACCTCCATCAACATAATTCTTCTCCATTTGCTGTGGACAACAAAATTTTTGGGAGGGGGTAAAGCATAAACTTATTAAGGGAGTTGATACTTCTAACCTTCTTTAATTTTATTCATGAATCAGTTTTGTTTGTTTTATTTTGTTTTTGTTTTGTGTTTAGGTTAGTAGTAGGTTGTTTCTTTTGCTTAAGATATCTTTAAAACTTATTAAAAATTTATGTAGTTCAACTTATTCATCTAGTTTGCACAAGAACTTAGCTTGCCTTGTTTTTCCTCAAAATTATGAACATATTGAACTTAAATATTAGAATATACATGTTTAGAATCTTTGCTTAGCAATAGAACAAATATGTTGTTTGATAAATCTTTAGATAGTTTAACCTTCAACTTGATAAATATTTGTTAGTTTCCAATTTCTTGAAAGCACTTAAGACTAGTTTTGTACTTGGAAAAAAACAATGTAGAGAAATAGTGAAGTAAGGAATTTTAGAGCACTAAAACCTTCCTCATCACCTTTCAAAGCATATAAGCAACTCAAACAACTTAGAAAATGATTTAGGCAATAATTTTCTTGTTAAACTTTCTAAAACCTTTTTCCTACTCTTATGAAAATTTTATCCTTTGTAAGCTAATTTAAGCCTAAAAGGGTATGCTTAATGCGTACCATCAATGATTTTTCTTGTTACACTCAATTTTATACCATATAACCTAAAAAGCTTTTATCTTACCATATGGAATTGGCCACTTTAGGATTAAATGGATTTATGTGAAGTTAATATCTTGATGGGTGTAGTGAGAAAATTTTTGGCATGAGTTATTGATGAAGTCAAGAGAAAAATTACCTTGTATCTACCTTGATATTGTTCGAGTATCTTTTAGTGCTAGCATCGTGTTGAAAAAAAATTGATTGAGAAAAATCTAACATCCATGATAAAATCTTAAGTGTAGGTGTTAGTGTAAGCCCTAGCCCCAATGCATTGTAACGAAACACTTGAAATTAATAAAATGAGGCATTAGGTTTATCTTTTGTATTCCTATGCATATCAATTGATAAAACTATCCAAGAATGTCGTTTCGGTTTAAGTTATCATGTGTGAGGCACATGGTTGTAAGACCTTGAAACAAATGAGACTTCATTCTAAATATCCCTAGTCAGTCATTGTTATGGGAATAACAATGAATTAAGACTAGTATGCTCTCTCTGATATTATGAGTTCTGTCTTACGGATCATTAGGACAAGAGTGTCAATCAGAGATCATAGATACATGTTAAAGAACATGGTATCTGGATACGATCCGCTCATGAGAACACTTCATGGTACAAGTCATAAGTGTTTCTCATATGCAAGTTTTGTATCAGAGTTCTTAGACCTGAAATCTCTATGAAACTCTTTATGAATTACTGTGTACTTTGACATACACCTAACGTGCTCGTAACAGAGTGACAAGTACGGGTATGATTGGGTATGCATTAATTCATGTTAGAGAGCATGAGAGAAGTGAAGGGATTACCCCTCTCAATAAGAGAGAAAATATCATCGGCCACTTGATCAGTGAACTGAGAAGTGTATGGCCATACCGAGATGAAATAATGAGTAATCATTATTTATCTGAGAGTTCAGTGTCACTGGAATATCAAGAAAGGAATTAATATATATAAGGATGACTAGTTTCATGCCTTATATTAATTCTGATATTTATGGGTAAGGGACTATACAAAATTGCATTAGGTCACTAAATGCCATATGCATTTTCATTTAATTTGGAATGCTATAATATCTTGCTAGAGAATATATATAGCCTTTGAATTAATTTATTAATTCATTGCCAACATTAAATGGACCTATAGGATTGCACACAAAGCATTGGGCTTAAAATATTTAAATTGTGTATTGGAAATTAATTTAGACTTTTATTTAAAGTCAAATTAATGCATAAAATGGTTAAACAGATTTTTGCCTAAAACAGCTAGCTGTTTTAGGCAAATCTGTAAAAACAGTTTTTTTTGCCTAAAACAGCTAGCTGTTTTAGGCAAAACTGTCAAGGTGCGATTTTGCCTAAAACATAAAACAGCTAGCTGTTTTAGGCAAATATGTTGGTCACGAGAGAAATTTGTTGGCATGTGCTATGTTTAATTTCAATTGATTAATTGTCTATGTATAATTAAGTTAATTGAGTATTAAATCCTAATTTGTATTTAATCAAAATATAATACTTGAGAGGGAATTAAAGTAGCCAAAATTCAAACTAAAATACTAGTTGAATTCGGCAACTTATTTTACCTTAAATAAGTAAGTTTGTTTTGATTAAATGACTAATGCCATTTGAATTTAAATTCTAATGGAATTTAAATTAGGATATATCTCTTAATTAGGAAGTGATGGAGGCTGAAATTAACACTTAATTTTCGGCACTCACACTTGACCTAAATTGAGTGATATATATTAATGAATTAAATGAATAAAAGGTATGCCATTTTTTTTTGCTATTTTTCTCTCTTGGCCGAAATACTCAAGGGGAAAGAAATCTTTCTTGTTCTCTTGTGTTCTCGGGCTGAAACAGTAACCTAAAGGAAGAACAAGATCAAATCTTGTGGCTTCAAATCATTTCCATTGCCGAATACACAATCATAGAGCTAGCACTCTTGATTTTAAGCCATCTTTGCAAGTGTGTGTGTGAGAATAGAGGGAGTGGCGTAAAAGGCTGTTCCTTGGCATTGGTGATCGAGACCTAAGGCAGATAAAGTCACCTTAGCTGCTGGGCATCATCAAATTCAATATCCAAAAGGCATCATAAGTTGTAAGTTCTACAACCCTAAAATTGCATGTTTCGATTCTAGCTTTGGATATGTATGGTATGTATGATTAAAAATTTTTTGTTTTCCGCTGTGCCATCATGAGATTCATACCATGTCATATTCCATAAGTAGGGTAGTACAATGAAGGAAAAAGAATGATGACTTCTGAAAGGGTATGATGTAGGTATATTTTCTCTCAAAAGAGTTTTAGATTAAAAAAGTTAAGCAAAGTTTGATTAAAGTTATTTATGGATTAAGTAAATGGGATTGTTAGTCTATTTTATCTTAGAGTGGTTGTTCTTTTTGAATTTCTTATGCCCATTCTTTGATAAGCTATTACCTTAGCCTCATTATAACCTTTGAAAGACCTATATGATTTTAAGTTTGTTTTGAGTTGGTTAGCAGAGATGACCTTCGGGTTCCGGTGCTAAAGGAGAGGCTTATGGTGTTTTTAGAGTTTCAAGTGCGAAAGCATTTGTATGCATATGTATACATTCATTCTAAACTTCACTATGCAGTTGTATTGATGCTTTGATTTACAAAATACTTAAAATGATTTGGTCTTGCACACACTCAAGGAAATTAACTTATATTATCTTGATTGGAATTATTCTATTTAGAGATTCTATTAAGTGCTTTTTTTAAAATGCTAAGCTCGGTTATAAAATGCATGATTCTTTATTCAATTTTGATTGTTTTGACGAGTTGAATTATTCTAATTTGCTCGAGGGCGAGCAAGGTTTAAGTGCGGGGTATTTGATAAGTATGAATTATATAATGTTTTTAATGTGTTTTTAGGTATTTTAGTTAGTTAATTTGGTTAATTTATAGTTTAAATATTTACATTTATGTTTTAGGAGTTAATTATAAGTTTTGGTGTTTTTCAGGGTTAATTTACAAGAAAGAGGACTTAATTGCAAAAGGCAAGAAGATTTGGGCCAAAACTGTGAAATTGGGATAATCATGTTAGTAAAATGTTCGTCGAGTCCAGTGAGTGCTTAAGTGGCCGTGCATTTGGATTCTTGAATACTTAAATGGTTGAGCATTCGAAGAGTTGGAAGTTTCTCATTAAGTGGCCATGCATTTTTGTTGGTCTAAGGATTGAGTGGCTGTGTATTACAAGTAATAGTCTTCAAGTGGTCATGCTTCTAGGAGTGTTAACTTTTGCTTGGTTATGGATGAAGGAAGTTGAAAGGATGAGTGGTCGTGTATTTTTTTGACAAGAAACATGAGTGGCTGTGCATCTCCACACAAAAGAATCAATGCATGGCAGTGCATGGAGAACCAAAGTGGCTTAAGTGGTCGTGCATTCTTATAAGGAAGAATGCACAGTAGTGCATTTCATCAAACTAAATTTTGCTTGGCCGTGCAATTTAAAGTCTGATGCTGCGAAGAATTTTCCCAATTAAGAAGAATTCTTTTCCTACTTTAATTTAGGAAGTTTAGAAGGATTCTACAACTTATTTTGCCTATAAATAGAAGACTAAAGCACCAAAAGAAGGATCATCAATCATAAATTATCAAGAGCTAGAAGAATTCAATAGTTTTCTATTTTACATCGTTTTCTATTTTCTCTTTCTTAAAGCTTTGTTTTAGTTTTTTAACATGTATAGTGAGTAGTTTTCTTTAACTTTTGCTAAAGGATACTTGAATCCTTAACTTTTATTGTTATGACTTAAGTTTGTGCTTAATTTTAATGGAAGTTTTGATTATTTCTTAGTTTCAAAGCACAGTCTTATCATTATTTAGCTAAAGTTTGGTTGTTAACTTGTTTAATTATTGGTTAATAATTGACTTTTAGTTTGATCATTGATATGCATGTTCTTAGGTTAAATTACTTTGGTTAATTCATGATTATATTCTTCATTAAACATAGTTTTATGTTAATTAAGGTAAGTTAAGATTAAGAAAGGTGTAACTAAGAATAAATGAAAGTTAAATTTACTTGAAAAATAATTTAATAGACATCTAGGAGATTTAATTAAGATCTTTATGCTAAGTGTTAGATTGTTCTTAATAAGAGAATTTTAATGCTTGGAATGATAATCTTAAGTTAAGTTATCTTGTTTTATTTATCTGAATTCTTCATAATCGCTTGTGTTTTTCTTTTAATTAAGTCATAATAATATTGGTTAAGCTAGATAGTCCTTTAGTGAAAGTTGCTTTTAAATATTGATTTTTACCTCATTTGATTACTTGCTTTTATTTCAAATTGTTTAAAACTATTTTACTTTATTTTAAGTTTTAAAGTTTTTTTTTTTTTAGTTTTTAAACTTCAGCATTACAACTTTGGGATTTCTTTTCTATCTTTTACACACAAATTCTGTTTTAAAATTCAAATCATTTACACAAACACAAGTTTCCCTTGGGTTCGATATTAGAGGGTCATAATTATATTTCTCTATATTACTAGCCGATCTTGTACACTTGTTAGATACCGATCATATACCTCGGCTTGATGTCTCCTCATGATGGCTGATAGATAACCGGTGTTTAGCAAGTGTACTAGATCGGCTAAGTAATATAGGAAAACATAATTATAACCCAAAATATCGAACCCAAGGAAAACTTGTGTTTGCTAAGGATAATATCTATGTATGAATTAAATTAATCCGAGATTTTTTTCCAAATGTTTTTGATTTAAAAGCAAAAATTAAACGAAATAAACAATGAAACAAAATAAAAGCTAAAATTAAATTAACATGAAACAAAAAAAAACAATAACTGAAATTGTAACACCCTTATCCCTCCTTAAACTGTATCGGCGTACCGAAGACCGGAATTTTTTTTTTCTTCTATACGTAAAAACCTTATCGACATTTACTTAATCAAAAACTACCTTTCGCCGCTGACTTATAACTGTCCAATTTACTATGCACTTAATAAAAATTTTGCAATATAACGACTGTACATAGTACTAGCCCTCTGAAAAGCAGACAAACCACACAGCCTCTCAGAGGCACAACAATCAAAAATAACAACAGTATACATTCATTCCATCCATTTCATTTGTTCACAATCCAACACTCCTTAGTACAATAACTTTTGTTTACATTACATAACCATAAGTAAATCTTGTACTCATATATATACATGCCAAAATTATACCACTAGAGCAATCTAAAAGAAATCCTGCAATCTGAATTCTTGCTCCAGCTCCTGTTTAACTGCGCGCAGTAAAACTACACGCTGAGCACTCAAGATGCTCAGTGGTGACTAATAATCGATACATTTCCTAACATTTCCATTATTATTCTTAAGTATTAGCATATAAATATAAACATAATTATAAAATCAGTTATTATCACCTTTAAAACAATAACTTAACATTTTCTATAAGATTATTCAATTTAGTCACATAATTACAATTTTGCCATTATAGGCTCAATGATAATCTTTAAACTGATAACTGAAGCAATTTACGTTTCTTTACACTTAATTTGTCAATTATAAGCAAAATTATATTTTAGTCCTTGTTGTCCATAAAATTCACTTTTTAAGTAATTTAACTATTATCTGACTGTTTTATCCTTAATTAATCAATTCTCACTTAATTTACTATCTGTTTACACTTTTTGGGAAAATTACCATTTTGCCCCTAAACTTTCTTTTTCTTTCATTATGGTCCTTCTTCACTTTCTTTTCCTACTTTTCATTGTCTTTTCATTTCTTTCTCAATTTATTACCATTATGCCCCTAGTACAGATCCGACAAAAAATCTCAGATCGGATACATGGAACATGGATCCCACGGGCCCCATTAAAAAGAGAAATGATTTCCAAGGAACCATTCTCAGAACACTGCACTTTTCACTTTCACATTAATACTTAAGCTATGGAGATCAATGATCCTACACATAGCAAAGCAAATCGCCATGACCTGTACCGCGGTAAAGGGTGTTCCTATGGCTAGCCAACTATATCCAGAACTAGTTTTTACTGCCAGACTAATTCTAAGGGCACAGTAATAATTACTTTATTAATTCTTTTCAAGTCCGAAAAATTCACTAATTGACTTTCTATTTTTTTTCGTTGACATTAATTTAATTTCATATAAATTAACCAATTTCACCATTTTTTATGCAATTATTAATCAATAATTCAATTATTTTCAATATACATATTAACATTAAATTCTAAACAAAAATCACAATAATTTCAATAAATGCCAATAAAATTTATTTATGCATTATTTATTATTTATTATCATTTTTCATTAAAATAACCAATTAATTCACTATAAATCACAACTTTTACTATATACATACACTATAAATAATCTTAAAAATTCCTAAATTAATTTTAAATATTCTCTAAAAATTCATGGACATTAATTTTCATATCTACTATTAATTTAAGCTAATAATTATTATTTTTATGCAATTTCTCACTATATACCCTAATGATGAAATTCGGCCAACCCAACTTCAACTTCCTAAAAATTGTATTTCTTTCATTTTCATCTTCCATTCATCATTTCTCTCACTTAATTATAATTACCCTAACATATTTACATCAATTAACAACTTTAAATATTTTTGTCCTAATTACATAATTAAGAAAAATTCATAAACTTAGAAAATGTAGAGATTTATTAGTCACTTATAATTTTCTCTTGAATTAGGGAGTCTAGGCTTCCTTTCCCTTGCCTTTGTTCTTGGAAAAACTCCCCTCTACTTGCTCACCTATATAGGGCAGCCTATTTAAGCTTAGATTTCTTCATTTTATTGTTCTCAAATGCAAAAACCAACCTCATAATCATAATCTACACCCAAAAATCTATGGAAAACCACTAAAAAATCAATTTAAAACATTAAAATTCTCAAACTCCAACTTACCCCTCTTTCTTTCTTTCCTTGATTTCTTCACTTTCTTTGCCCAAAACAATCAAGTGAAGCTATTTTAGTATATTAGAGGGATGGAACTACAATTCCTAAGTTGGAATTTGGGAGAAATTTTGAGTAGATATGAAGCAAGAGAGAGAGAGAGAGAAGATGAAAGAGAATTCGGCCAAGGAGGGAGAGGAAGAAGAAGAGCTGAGTTCTGGAGTTTTCTCCAGATTTTTGATCTTTAAATATCTCTCCAATGGGCCCAAAATTGGGCCAAAATGTTGGGCTTTGCCCAACTAACTAAAAAGGCCCAATTTAGGCCCCTAAAGGCCCAATTTAATTTCTCTCTCTTCCAGCCATCCAATCACTCCAAAAATAATTCCATCACTCTTATCACATCAAAAATAACTAACACGCAAATTTTTGGCTCCATCGGAGTTCGTTATCGGTCCGATTCGACAACTGCCGGTGTCACCAAAAAATTCCATTCTCATCACTAAAATATTCTACACAAAAATTCATGTAGGCATGCAAAATATGGTAATATTCGGAGTTCGTTTACTATTTTTAATCGTTTATGCAAAATTAAGTCACCTTTTCTACTAGGAAAATTGACTCGCTAACTTTTTAGTATTTTTGACCTTTGGAGGTCCATTTGACCTCAATTTCACTTCAAATTTCAACTCCGAACTCACCATGACCAATACTTTCCGATGGTCCAATAAAATATTTTTGACTTTCGGGTATCATTTCGGGCTCGGAAAACACTATTCACCATCGAAAAGTACTATTCACGGCTGACCCGGTGTTGAGGCCATTACAGAAATTCTCTTGCTAAAGAAACCGTCAACCTTAACTTTCATTGTAATGACTTAAATTCAATATAAACACCAATGATTATGAAAAAACTAGTAATAAAGCAAGATATCTTTATTCAAGTATATCATTTTTAGTATTAAACTCATAGACAAATCTAATACTTAGCATGAAAATCTAGTTTTAACTTCTTAAATATTCATTGAAGCTTTTCTCAAGTAACTCAACTCCAATTTATTTTTAGTTCTTCCTCTCTTAGTATTAATCAATAAAATAAACGCATAATTATCTCATATTTCGGATAATAATCATGCATAAACATTAAAGAGTTAACCCAAGAACATGCAAATCATTAACTATGTCAAAATCAATTTTTAGTTATTTATTCAATAAATCAATAATCAATCTCAACATAATCAAAGATAAAAAATGCTTAAAACCAAGAAATAATCAACCGATATTGAAATTAAGCTCAAAATAAAGTCATAATAATGAAAATATAAATTTTCAAGAATCCATTAGCAAAAGAAGAAAAACTATTTACTAAACATATTTAAGAAACTATAATAGAGTTGAAAGAAAAATAAAAATAGAAAAACTACTTAAAAACCTAAAACTAATGAACTCTACTAGTTCTTAATGATTCTTCTAGTTGATCCTAATTCCCTCATTGATTCCTACTAATTGATCTCTTCTTTAATGTTTGAGTCTTCTATTTATAGGCAAAATTGGTGGTAGAATCCTTCTCAAACTTTAGAAATAGAACAAGAAGTAAATCCTCCTTGAATTGGAAAAATGGGAAAATCCTTCGTCAATTGGAAATTGCCTGCAAGTGGCCATGGTTCTTCCCTTGTTAATGTGCACGTGGTCACGTGTGCTTCTTAGTTACCCTTTACGTGGCCATTCATCCTCTTTTGAAATGTTTCACGTGGCCACTCAATCCTTATTTCTTCTTTTCACATGGCCATGTGTTCCTTTGCTTATTTCTTCACGTGGCCATGTGTTCCTTTGCTTCTTTCTTCATGTGGCCATGCATTGTTTAGTTCAATCTTACACATGGCCATGTCTTCTCCTTCATTCATTTTCACTTGGCCACGCATAACTCTTCTGGACTTGACGCTTACTTTCTCGAAAGTTTAGACTTGCAGGGCTGTGAGGGTAAGCCAGGCATTAGGATGTATATGACTAACGATGAGATCATAGAATTAAAGGAAAGAGATCTCGAAGGGGGTCATTGGAATGGTCACTCTATCTCGGATATTGACTTCGTATATAATGAGTTTTTTTATTATCATTAAGGAAATGATTGGCAGGGATGCCAGGGCTCAGAGCTAGGAGTTTGTAGCTTACAAGAATCCCTAACTTGGTTTTAAGGCGAGTAAGTTCTGCAGTAGTTATGGTCAAACTAATTTTAGGAACTCGAGGATTAAACCTCGGGAGCCTTCGAGGTCTAGGTTGGTTAGGTTTAGGTACTCCTGTATTTAAAGCATTTTAAGGGGTAGTCTTTTGGTCTACATTAATATTTTGTGAAGGTTAGGGAACAGACTGCTTTATGGGTACACTGTTAATTGATGAACTAGGAGCATAAATGCTCGGAGGGTTGTCATCTAAAAGGTTATCAAAGATCCTAATCTCACGTGAATCCTCAGGTCCACTCATTTTCAAAATGAAAGGCAGAACATAAATACTGGAAGAAAATAAAATATAGAAGAGAAACAGAGGGAGAAGAAACTGACCTGGGATCTTGAGCAAAAGAACCAAAAGATGAAGGCCTTTTGAAATGTAGAAATGAGGTTTATAGTAAGAAAGTGAGAAAGGTAAAAATGATGAAAGAAGAGGGATATTTATAGCTAAGGCGATCCATTGGATCAAAAAAGGTTGAAGGGTAGAGATTTTTACGATGTATGTGAAATTAATTGTTGTGACAACTGTTAGATGGGAATCGAGGAGATGTAATTATGGTTATCTCTGTCATTGCAGAAGTCGAGGGGACTGCAATTATTACTGGTACGGTAACCAAAGTGTTACTTCATTTGGAATGATGAGAACAATTGTGTAGTTCGGTTTGAAGATCATGGCAACTGAATAGATGCTTGATCTATTTTCGACATAAATGTCTTTTACTTGGGGAGACTTATGATAATCTGATTGGGCCCATGACCCTGGCCCATAGTCAGGGCCCTAATTATGCGGGTCATTTTGAGTCAATGTTATGACAATGACGCCGTGTAAGTAGCCCTATTAGGATCTAGACTCCAGTTCAGTTTCCTGTCCTGACGAGGTTTCCCATTTTGGAGGGACTTCTTATTTAGGCGAGATTCCTTCTCCAACAGGATTCCCATGGCTATCAGGATTCCTAACCAAGGTAGAATATTCCACCCCTATAAATAGTTAGATCATCAGGTATTTGTTCTCCCTTAACCTTTTCTAAAAAAGATTATACCTTTACCATTTATTGACTTGACCGTCGAAGAGGTATCGTCCATATACAATCCAATAATTTTCGAACTGTTATCACAACGTATTTGATAAAAATAACAAATTAAAATCTGCAATTCAATAGTTTATTGCTTGTGATTTTGTTGTTATATCAAATTTTTATTTCGAAACTATATTGATTAATTTTAATTATTCCTCGTTCTATTAGATCATAATTTTCTACAATTTTGAATTATTTTATTTTATTTCTTTTGAAAAATGAAGGAAATTAAATTTGAATCGGTGATCCTTTAGGTTGTTTTTGATAAAGAGGGAGTTTTTGAAGAAATATACTTATGATTACACTGTATACACTTTTTAAATAATTCTTTAAATATATCAAAATTAAAAAAAATACTCAAAAATATCAAAATACATTTCTATTAAATAATCCTTTTATGATTTTATGGATACTTTTATTATGCAATTATGTGACTTTAAAGTTAGTTAAACATAGTTATATAAGACCAATGCAAAGATGGTCACTGTGCATGTAGTTAGGCCTTGATCAATCCTCAACGATACTAAATCAAATAATGTTTTGTTTATCAACTCTCATTGTGATTTGATCATGGCGTTGTTTTTGTCTTCATGTTTTTGTTTTCATGTCATCCAATAGCAACTTGCTTTACAAGATTGAAACATAGGAAACATTCTATTTATTACATGTAATTATTTATCAATTTCTTGATCTACTCCAGAACCTAAATCTAATATCCAAAAACAATAATTCTAATTAAAAGTATAATCTTTTTTTTTCTTTGTTTCTTTGTTTTCTTTGCAAAATAATAAGCTGGAAAAATCTGTACAATTTACTTATAGTGTTTCCCTTTTCAAATCGTTGATAAATAAATCAAATTGTCATATAATTGGGGGCGGGAAACAAGAATGTAAAAAGAACAACCTTGCTTTCTCCTCTTCAGTTCCTTTTTCTAGTCCACCTATGAATGTATGTAACTTGCAAAATCACCAGGAATTAACCCTCCATGACTGCAAAATTGCTAATCTATAATCATGTTTTGCTAGATGAAATGACAAACTTCTTCTATTGTTGATCAAGTCTGTGCATTCATTTTGTCCCACCTAAAGAATATGGATTCTTAAGCACATTAAATTTTTGATTGACGACAAGGTATTGTCTAAAAACCATAGTAAGTGCAATTAATAGAAAATATCTATCAAACATTTATTTCGCTTTAAATTTATCAAATATTTATTTCGCTTTACACAAATTTGTACACTGCATTCGCACTTTTCGCAAAGTGTATACAGTATATTCACAAAAATATACACACTATATTCATAAAAGTATATATCGTGTATGCATTTTGCGTAAAGTATGCACAGTGTATTTACAAAAGTGTATATATTGTATTTACTTTGCCCAAAATGTATACACTGTATTCACAAAAGTGTATAAAGTGTATTCACTTTTTGTAAAGTGTATACATTGTATTCATAGAAGTGTATACGCTATATTCACATTACACAAAGTGATGCGGTTCCCAAAATCAGCAAGATAAAGAAAGAGAAGAACGCAAATATAGCAAATCATTAGCCTATAAGTCGTATAGATTATAAAATTAAAAAATGTAGATTTATCACAATCAAATTCATAGAATTTATAAGAAATGAATTGCAGAAAAAAAAAAAGTAAACTTGCACCGCACAGAAATTAACAAATATAGATTGAACACAATCAAATTCACAGAAATTTTAAAAAGTGCAATTGCAGAAAAAAAAAAGAAAGTAAAACTTACATTGCACTTTGTCAAAGCTTTCACCGAAATCAACAACAGTATATATGCAAACAAACAGCTGTATTTTTGAGAAATAATATTTATAATTGCAGTAAAAAGTCTGAAGTAACAGTTGGACTCTTAAATTAAAATATGGGTCATTTAAAAAAAAATGGTAATTATGAAAAAGGAAATCTTAAATACCGGCAGACTATAAAAATGTTTTTTTTTTTCGATGGCATTAATGTATGATACATGCCTCTATGTGGTGTCACCATGATTCTCGTTGCTCCTTACTTCTGATTTTTTTGATTTGATCGGAGGTGAAATCGTGAAATCTGAGTTAAGAGCCGGAAGTGGTTGGGTTAAAATTAACTCTTATTTTAATAAATAATTAATGATATTGAAAAAATTGATGTGGCAAAATTAATTGACATGGCAAGATTTAATAGGTTTGGTTCATGGGTGGAGCCATGGACTAGGTGTAGCTAAGTATTTTCCTAGAGTTTGTAGTAGATATTGACATAAATATAGCATAGACAGAGATATATAACAGTGTAAAGTTCCCCGTGAAATAAGGATAAACAAATTGTGTTGTTTTTTGCCGTAGAAAGTGAGGCAGAGAGAGCCTCCATACAAGAGAGGAAGAGGAAGGCCGCCGGAACGGTAAACTTCAACAAATTGGGTTTTGGGGTTTCCAATTTGGGAACTGGTTCCCATTCAAAACTTTCTTAGTTCTTACCTCCTTCAAATTGATCGCGACAAAACAGAAAATAATAATAGATGCGTTCAGTTCAAACATTCCCTTTGATCTCTCAATTGCATTTTCACAAACCTAAATACCCAAATAATAGCGTCAGTATTTCACCAAAGCCTCCTCTATCCAGCAATGCAGCGACCCACTCGCGCAGGCTACTATGGCTTCCCTTGCTCAGAACGAAACAACTCCATATCTCCTCAAAACTGTCACTATCACACGCTGTTTCTGTTCCCCCTTTAATTTCCTTGAAAAGAAATGGCTACTTAGACAAATTTTTATTTGAGAAAGTACTGATTCCGCTTATTGGGGCTTTTATTTTCATGGGTTCTTTTGGTTGTACTGCCAGGCCAAGTTTTGCATTACTCGCTCAAGCAAGTGAATCTAGTGCAAATATGGAGGAAAATAAAGATACCCAGATGTGGAAAAGTGAAGATGAGGATATGTATGAAAAACTTTTGGAGAAGGAGCCAAAGAACGTGGAGGCTTTGAAGGTACTTGTACATGGGAAGATGAGGCAAAAAAAGACTAAGGAAGCTTTGAAGTATGTGGACAAATTGATTCATATTGAACCTGAGGAAGTAGAATGGAGGCTTTTGGAGGCTCTATGTTATGAGATGATGGGCCAATTTAGTAAGGCTAAAAGATTGTTTAAGGAAATCTTGGAGGAGAGACCGCTTCTGCTTAGAGCTTTGCATGTATTTTTAACTCATCTCCTTGTTTTTCGGTTTCTCTTTTCTTTAATACGTTAATTGTCTAAATTAAGATTTGCGAAACTTCGTGTGGCCTTTGTTTTGTAATGAGGTGGATATGCATATTGACCATTAAGACAATTACTTACTAGCATCATAGCATTTGTTTGTAACTGCTGAGTAACTACTGAGTTGGATTATCAGACGATAAATTCTCTTGTTACGTGGTACTTGCTTCCTAGTCTGAAAATTATTGACTTTTGGCATACTGTTTTATTTTAATTGAAAGCTTTGTTCCTTTTTCAACTGTTCAAAAGGTGCAAAGGAATAATATTCAGTGAGGGCAGATGCATTTGATGTTTTATGTGCTGCCCACATAATTATGCTATGATTCCTTTTTCACTGTTTGTGCTTTAGAATGTTACTTAAGACAGTAGATTTTTCTTGTTCATGAATTGCAATGGTCCTTTTTTCTTCAATAAATTATGTTATATTTTGATTCACATAGTTGCTTGGTGGAGATATTTTGGTCAGAGAAATGCTTTGTTTTCTTTTATTCAAATGAGGAAATCAAGAAGTTGCAAGTATGTTATTTTTGTGGTGATTTCTGTCTTTTCAGATAGGCCGTTTTTAATTTTTTAATTATCCCAGGAGTAAGGAGCAACTATGATATATGAATTTCAAATAAACAATTTTCTCTGTTCATTTTCAGTTCAGCATCACTAGTGGACATTTGAAGCTGATTAAGATTTGAAGTTCTTTGGACTCAGTTATATACATGCTGCAAATGTAATTTGGATTGGCGCATGAATGAGTATAAACATTGCTCTAAATAGTGAGAATTTAGTTTTCGTTGCTTCTGTTAATGGTAAAAGATCTTCCCTTGAGGTGATAACCCACACGCCTTTTGGCCGACTTCAAAATTTCTTAGATGATATTACTATTTATGTTTTGTACATAGAAGTTACCCGATTCTGAAAGCTGCTCAAAAGATTGAATTTTGCAAGTGTTTCATTTGGTTATCCTGTTCATGAGTCCTTGCTCCTCCTTTTCCTGTTTAATTTGTAACATGTTCATTCGCTATCAAAGTTATCTGTTACTACATACTACAATGCCCTTCTGATGTCTGTAAACGTAAATTCATGACACCACTTTCTGTTTTATAATACAGGGTCTGGCAATGGTGATGCACAAAAACCTTGAAGGTCCAGCTGTCTTTGAAATGCTGAATAAGGCTCTAGAAGTTGCTTGTCGTGAAAAAAGAGTCACTGAGGAGAGAAACATCAGAATTCTAATTGCACAAATGCATGTTGTGAAGGTGAATGCTATAGGTCTAGTTTCTGCTATTGCTTGCTTGAGAATAGGATCTTTAATTGAATTTGAGTTGAAGAAGTAATTTTAAATTTCAAAAGTTGTATCTATATTACAGGGGCAATTGGAGGAAGCTTTGAAAAAGTTTCAAGATCTGATTGATGACAATCCTCGAGATTTCAGGCCATATCTTTGCCAGGTATATTAACGTATTCTATGTTATCGTCATTACTAGTTAGCAACCAATAATATTAAACATTATTTAAATGTGCTAGATTTCTGTCTGGAAAAAGGTTTAGCAGCCAATAGTATAAGATTTCAATTCTACTTTGTTCTTAATTCTTTTCCAAATATTTTGCCTGTGCCTTTGGTCAGTTTATGTGAAACACTTGAAGCTTCTCTCTACGTGAAGCAAGTTTCTATGAGATGCTTTCCTTTTTACTTCTAATCAAGAATCACTCAAGTTTCACTAAGTTTATGGTAAACTTTTAAATTATTTCTGGAATTCCATCTTCAACATTTCGATTTTTTCAATCCTACAGCAAATATATTCTTTTGTATGTAAATATTTTGATTGCCAATGCAGTAAGTTAAAGATATGATGCTCTTCATCAGGCTGGCAGGATATTTTCTTAATGTTGGCATATTAGGAACCGAGAATCTTTAATTGTTATTAAAATCTGGCTATAAACTCTGTTAACTCTTTAGATCTTCACCTTATCAACAAACGGTAGCTGCAGTTGCAGTCATAAATGCTGTTATGGTATTTCTGGTGGGATATATAGACTGATTTCCATCAAATTTTTTAATTAAACAAGAAAGTAGAGAAGAATATCCATTATGGAAATGGTTAGTTACCAGTAAAAGTGTCGATTTAATCCTAAAGAAATAACGTGACAAAATCATGGAAATTTGTGGCAGGGAATAATTTACAGTCTGTTGGATAAGAAAAAAGAAGCAGCTGAACAATTTGAAATATACCAGAGTCTTGTGCCTGAAGAGTTTCCTCAAAGAGGATTTCTTGATGATGTTGTGCTGGCAGCGAAAACCCAGACCCAAGAATGTTTCCGAAAGGGATTTGAAGCCGAATTTTCTTCCAGGAATTAAAGCAGATGCTTCTATCCTATATTTCACTAAATAATGAATATTTTTTACTTTGAAAGTATGATTTATCTGCTGGGATGTCCTGTGAGAGTTGTGGACTAAAATTTTTGATGGCAGTGTATAGAGTCGCGATAGAAACATGGTTGCTATTCGGTTTGGTCAAAATTTGGAGTTGGCATACAGTCAGTGAACTTTGGAACCTGAAAGGCTGATATTTGAATAAAGCTGTCAAATTCAACAAGTTGTATGCTTTGCTTTGTCATTGGGATTTTCAGCTTTTCAGATTGCCAACGGTGAATCACTTTATTACTGTCCTATACAAATACAATTTCCCAATCCCATTCCTCATTCTTTTTAATGTGTGGAAAAATTGTTGCACTTGAAGGTGTGTGTTTTTTAGCCTCTACGGTCTTGTCAGTCCCATTCCAACCTAAAACGTGCTTTGAATATATATATATATATATATATATATATATATATATATATATATATATATATATATATATATATATATATATATATATATATATGGACTTTTTTTAAAATAGGGTGTTTATAAAATTTATTTTAAGAAATGGCATGATTTTCAAATTATTTGGAAAAATATGATGAGTGTGCTCAATTTCGCAATCAGTCATTGCGAAATCAAAATGGTGGATTCGCTGGCCGAGATAAATGCATATAGTGGGGCCTGCATCTCTAATTTCGCAACATAGTGTTGCGAAAATAGAATATTTTTCTTTTTTTTAATATATATATATATTGTTGGTCTTTGTCTCTTAATTTTTTTAGCTGTTAGAAACCCAATGTTTGGTCATATGTTATTTCACCAGAAGGTGTTTACTTTTTACCCAATACTCAGTATTTGACTGAATCTTATTCTCGCATGAAACAAAGAGATTAATGATCATTTTATCATTAATATACGATATTCAATTTGGTTCAAAATTTAATTATTCTCTTCAAATTCATCTCTTTTTCATATATATTATATATAAAAAAAGTCATTGCTAGTTGTTCATTCTACTATTTCTTTTGTTTACATTCTTTTCAATTTCCGGGAAAAATAATTTGCAATTCATGAAAATTAATAAGAAAAAAGATAATGTTGAATAAAAGGAAAAATAATTTGCAATTAAAGAGAAAAACAGAGAATTTTCAAGAGATGTCTATAGCCTTCTATTGTATCTGTCCAGAAGTCCTGACTTGCTTTACAAAGAATGCAAAGAAGAAGAAAAACTCAGGCAATAATAGATTGAATCTTAAGAAATTTCTCGAATAAAGTGGAGTTTAATTTTATTAAGAACTTAACCAATAATAGTTTGAGACGTAGAAAATGAGACAACTCAGATTGTGGCTATGCATATTAACAAATATATAGAAAGAATCAAGCATTTGGTGTTATTCATGGGAAAGATTATGGCTATACATATTAACAAATTAATCTCTTTGCTTCATCCAAGAATAAAATTCAGTCAAATGCTGAACATTGGATAGAAAATAAATACCCTCTGGTGAAATAATATATGACCAAATATTGAGTTTCTAGCAGCAAAAAATATTAAGACAAAGACCAACAATATATATATATATATATATATATATATATATATAGTTTTTTTTTTAAAAGAAAAAATTCATTTTCGCAGCACTGTGTTGCGAAATTGAAAATGCGGATTCCACTGCTATGCAGAATTTCATGAATCTGTTCATCTCTCTCCATCAGTAAATTTCATCATTCTAATTCCGCAATAACTGATTGCGAAATTTGACTAAATCATCCCATTTTTTCAAATACTTAAAAAAATCACCCATTTTCTCAAATAAGTTTTATTTTCACTCCATTCTTAAAAAAGTCCCTATATAATATTCAAAATTCACTGGAACAGACCCACAAAATATATACTTTTTAATAAGCCTGGGATCATTGTTTAGAATTTGCTATAATGGACATTCTGATATCTGTCGGATGATTCTTCAAGAGAATGTTGATAACATGGTTACCATCGAGCTACATGGCGTCAGCTTGGTTCCGCTATGTTAGCTCAGTATAGAGTGAATGGGAATTAAAAGTATGTTTTAACTGGTATAATGGTTAAAAGTACGTTATAATTGTTATAATAATTAATAGTTGAAACGTTACAAGTGTTTTGAAGCATTTATGTAGAGTTTTAATGAGTTGAACACCATATAAAAGCGTTAATTTACACTAGTAACACTTTTATATGCTTTTATGGGCCTTCTAAATATACTATATGCTAATTTGATATTCGGAGACTTGGTTATTTTTATCAAAATCAAAGGGAGTTTATCCGACTACAGGAACAGTGTCATTGAATAACTGAATTGTTATTAAATATGTGTTATCTAATAATTGAAATACGTTGAATAACTTTATTGAACTGTTATTAGATATGTACTGTGTCTTGTCGCATAGCAATTGAATTCTATTGGGGTATATCTGGATGAGAATTTAAAATTTTAGGAATTATTTGAGTGTGGATTGTGCGATTCAAAGTTTAGTTTTATACCGTAGAAGACAATCAAAACAAATTATTACTTTGCATTCGCATAATAATAATAATAATGGATAACCACGTAAAAAATATTTTTTAAGATTCAATCAGTCGGTTCAATTGCACTGACAGCATCCAAGGCCCATTAGTTAAAAGGATAAATTGTGAGTTGGAAGATAAGATAGAAAGGCATAACATCCGATCAGACTGATGGGACACTATGTCCTACCAGTCCACTGACACAAGCTAGCGCCCATATCTTCCACCTGCTCACTGTCACATCGCCGCTTACCTGCTCCAACTGCCAGTTATCACGTCCCAAAGTACTCAAGTACCCCTCCTTTATCTCATATAAATAGCCAAAAGCACAATGGCTCCAGGTATTGAATATCTGAGATTCTCTCTCTAAATATTATCTCTCTAGAAAGTTACTAACTTAAGCTTCGGAGTGCTAACGTCTGGTCCAACCAGATACTCCTTCTTGCCGACTCTCATTTGGTGAGCACGTTAGTCACCCGATCGGGAACGACAGTTGCCGACTCTCTTTCTCAGATAAAGATATTTTACGATTTATCATTTGGTGATTTCGTTGAGAGACATGACAGGTTCAAGATCCAATGAGCACGCAGCTTCTAAAGAATATGATCGCACCAACCAGGATAGATTTAGACCCTCAGAAAGAAGAGAGAGATCTCCTAGATCACCTATCAGGGGTAAGCTCCTCCTAGATTTCGAAGATGTAATTATGCAGCAGCCGAAAGATACCCCTGTTACCATCAGGGACATGCGCGCCATTCGTAGTGACTTCACTAAGATCATCATCCAAACGTTAAAAAAGGGCAAAATGGCCAGAACTTCTGAAAGAGGCCATAAAATGGACTTCATGGCCGAAAACTTTGAAAGAATAAGGAACAGGAAAATCTCCATCAATGAGTCACGAGCTCACGATAGTAGAAGAGTGGGGGTCAAAACCCTAAACAGGTACAACAAGGGGAATGGGATAATGTCCTCGAGCAGAGACTCTTCATATATCTCCAGTAAGTCCTCCACCTCATCCATTGGGATGGTCTATCTTTCATGTGCACGCCGAATTGCAACAGCATGAAGGGACGGACAGATGAGTTCACCTCAACAGCCATGAGTAGGGAGGACAAGTGGTGCAAGAAGAAACTCAAGCAGTTTGGCTTGATAGGGCCCAAAAAAGACATGTTCGAGGGGAACACCTACAGAAACATAGCCTTCCCATTTTGCAGGGAGATTACGAAGTCTGAGCTACCTCCCAGGTGGAGAAATGTGGTAATGGATAGGTATACAGGTAAAACTGATCATGCCACTTATCTTGCAGAATATCTAACCAAAGTGCAGGTTTACACCTACGATGAAAGAATTGCATGCGGGATTTTCCCCACCACCTTAGGAGGAGATGCCCTCAACTGGTTCTATGAGCTTCCCCATGAATCAATCACCTCCTTCCAATAACTCAAAGAGCTATTTTTCACACGGTTTATTATGCAGACACGAACGCCGAAGTCGATGAGCGATCTGTGCAATCTTTACCAGCGAACCAATGAAAGTCTTAGAGACTACATCAATATATTTCAAGCCATGATATCGGAGATGAGGAACGTAAGCGTGAAAATGGAAAACACCACCTTGGCCGGAGGCATCATTGATCGGCCACCATTTGAGTCAATTACAACAAAGCCACATGTCAGCTTTTCTGATCTAATGGAAAGAGCTGACAACACATTCAGTTGGACAACACCTTGAGGTCCAGCCAAGGAAGAAAGAGCAATGTTATGGATAGACTCCAACACCCAGATGGACTTTCCTTTAACCGAACTCCTGCATCCGAACAGATAGCAAGAAGCCCAAAAAAAGCCTCCACTTCCAGAAATATGCCTTTACTCTTTCAAACTAGAGCTGTCACCAGCATCCGATACATGGTGATGAAAATCCCAACCAGAGGAGGCATCAACATTCTAAAGGGTGATCAGAAGGCACCTAGAGAGGCCTATGTCACCATGATCAAGCATCAGAAAGAGGCTATGATGGTTGAGCCAAGGCTAGAGTGATCTGAGCAGGCGGAGGGGCATAGAATGGATCTTATGGAAGAGGTTAAGGCAATGACACTATCAAAAGGTAAGAGCGTTCAAATAGGCACCAGCATGAGTACAGAGGTTGAGGAGGCCATCATGCAAATCTTGATGATCAACCACACGTCTTTCGCTTGGAAGCCAGAAGATATCTCTGGAATCGATTCCAATGTGATCACAAACAAACTCAATGTGGATCTAGTTCACTAGCCGATCAGGCAGAAGTTATGGAGGCATGCTCCTAATCGGAGAAAATTTATTTCTAAGGAGGTGGACAGACAACTGAAAGCGAATACGATCCTAGAAATTGACTACTTGAAATGGCTCGCTAATGTCGTTCTGGTGAAAAAGAAGTCAGGAAAGCTGCGGATGTATATGAACTTCACAATCTTAACAAAGCATGTTCGAAGGACAGCTACCCCTTGCCTAGCATAGATCAACTGGTCGACGCCACTGCTGGCCATGCCATCTACTCCATCCTCGATACATATGCTGGATACCACCAAATTATGATATGGTTGTTGGATTAGGAAAAGACCATCTTCATCACAGATGATGGCACCTTATGTTACAAGGTCATACCGTTTGGACTAAAGAATGCATATGCCATATATCAGCGATTGATGAATATAATCTTTAAAGATCAGATAGGGCAGAATGTGGAAGTCTATGTGGATGAAATGATCGTCAAAAGCAAAAGTCCCGAAGAACATCCTGCCGATCTGACAAAGGTCTTTAACACGTTGAATAAGTTTCAGATGAAGCTCAATCCTAAGAAATATATTTTTTGGGTGCCCTCGGGAAAATTCCTAGGCTTCATGGTCTCCCAAAGAGGCATTAAAGCCAATCCTGATAAAATAAAGGCCATCTTGGAGATGCAACCTCCGAGTAGTGTGAAAGATGTTCAGAAACTGAATTACAGAATAACAGCTTTCGAAAGATTTATCTCCTCTTAGGCCAAGCGGTGCACCCCCTTTTCAAAAAATTGAGGCCAACAAGCCTTTGATGAATTGAAAAAGTTCCTCACTAACCCACCACTACTTAGCAGACCGCTTCCAGGTGAAAATTTATACCTATACTTGTCGACTTTTGATGAAGCTATTGCAGGTTTCCTAGTCAGGAAAGAAGGAACCCAGCAGCTGCCCATTTATTATGTGAGCCAAGTCCTCAGAGGCCCAGAGTTGAGGAAAGGTTCGGTTGTACAACTTATCATTGTCCTCATGATGTGCACAAGAAAGCTAAGGTTGTATTTCGAAGCACACACAATAGTGGTCCGACCGGTTCAGCCTATCAAAAAAATTCTCCAGATCCCAGAGCTGGAAGAAAAAATGGTGGGATGGACAATCAAGCTTCAGTCATGGGACTTGAGGTACGAACTCAGGAAAGCAATAAAGGCTTAGACTTTGGCAGATTTTGTTGTCGAATTTGTTAGTGAAGGAATGACCGATTAGCCCCAAATGACACCCAAGGAGGCACGAGCATCATAATAATAGGCCCCTTGGGCATTGTCATAAGATACGCAATAAAACTCAGCTTCAAAATTTCAAATAATATGGCAGAGTATGAGGTACTTCTACAAGGCCTGTGATAACTCCATGCCATCCGACTGGAGTCGGTCATCATCAAGAGCGACTCCCAGCTTGTAACGAGCCAAGTCCTAGGCACCTTCGAGGCCAGAGAAACCAACATGATTCAGTACCTGGCAAAGGTCAAGGCCGCATTCAAGATGTTGGAAGATTCTGGATCAGAATGGATCCTGTAGAAGGTGCCGAGAGATCAAACTATAGCCGCTGATCGGCTTGCCAAGATATTTGCTTTCGAGTAAGGGATGATAGAGGAAAACATCACCATTGTTGAGCAACCGGCCTCCTCCTTAAATGAACCAAAAATGATGGAGATTAAGCCAGCTCAAGATACATGGATGAGCTCCCTCAAGCGGTGCCTAGAAATAGGGCAACTACCCAAGACAAGGTGGAAGCCCAAAAGGTATCCCATAAATTCCTGAAGTATTTTGTTATTAATGATGATCTGTACAAGAAAGCTTTCAATCACTCTTGGCTCAAATGCATGATGGAAGAGGAAAAAGACTACATCCTGAGAGAAATCCATGAAGGCATTTGTGGCACACAAGAAGCTGGTAGGGCCATAAGGAGAAAAGATATTTGTCTCCAAACCGATACTTTTGGCCAAGTATCTTCAAATATGCCCAGGAAAAAGTAAGAAGATGCCAACAATGCCAGATCTATGGAAGAGTCATCAGACAACTGGCAGCAGACCAGAACCGATCAAAATTTCTTGGCCGTTTCGACCAGTGGGGGTTGGACATCTTAGGACCTTTTCCCAAGGCAAAAGATAAATAAAGTTTCTCATTGTAGCCGTCGACCACTTCTCCAAATGGATTGAGGCAGAGCCTCTAGCAACAATCACAGTGGAGAGGGTTAGAAATTTTACATGGAAGGACATCATTTACAGATATGGCTTCCCCAATATCTTTATTACAGATAATGACAAGCAGTTCGACTACTCGATCTTCAAAAACTTTTGTCGAGACCTCAACATGAGCCTTAAGTTTACCTTAATCACCCATCCACAGAGCAATGGGATGACCGAGATCTCCAATCGAACACTTCTGGAAGGCCTAAAAAAATGACTAGGCGAGCCAAAAGGCAATTGGACTAAAGAGCTGCAAAGTGTTTTATGGTCTTACAGGACCTCTCCAAGAGCCAGCATCCATCAAATGCCATTCCCTCTTGTTTACGGCTCTGAGGCAATGATACCTGTAGAGATCAGCCTCTTATCCTATCGATTCGTATTTTATTCCGATCGAACGAACATCCAGGATAGATGCCAAGATCTAGACCTAGTAGAAAAATAGGAGAGAAGATGCCTATGCTAAAATTGCTGCCTACAAACAAAGGGTTGCTAGATATCACAACATGAAAGTAAGGGCAAGAGCCTTCAACGTGGGTGATCTGATGCTCAGAAAGGCAGATATAGGCACAGGAAATGCCAAAGTTGGAAAGCTAATGCCAAATTGGGAAGGTTCCTTCGAAATCTCTACGGTTCTAAGCTCCAATGCATATAGGATCAGAACCCTGGAAGGGTCGGACATTCCCAGAAGCTGGAACGTCGAAGTACTCAAGAAGTACCATGTGTAATCTTGTATTAAAAGTTTGAATTCAATAAAGAAATTAATTTCCATCTTCGAAAAAGATATGCTTATAACATCTTGTTTGTTAGTTTCGACATTTATTTGCAAGCTATCTATTTTATCCTGATTGAAGTTATATCTTAATCGATGTATTATCTCAGCTGTTCTTAGGCTAATGGATTAATTTTGATTGACGTTACATCCCAATCGTTGTATTAAAAGGGTACAGCTTATCCGCTAGGCTCGACGACCATCCCGAGCCCAAAATGCTAAAGCTAAAAATTTTGTCCAACTTCAGGTTTTGTTTTGACTAGTATAAATCCCTCGCTAGGCTCGATGCTCATCCCGAGCCTAAAATACGAAAACTTTTCTCCAGTCTAAGTTCATCAGCTAGATTCGATATCATTTTTGAACCAAAAATACGAGACACCTCTGATTATTCTCTATCGATTCGTTCACCAAGTTCAACGTCAACCCGAACTCAAAATGCGAAGGTTAAAATTTGAGTTAATAATCTCTCCTAGATACTCCATGTACAAAATTTCCAAATCGTTAAGTAAATGCAAGATCAAAAGGTCATTCACTATGCTTGACTCTCCTTCGTCCAACCGATTTTTATATCTGATCGGATAATACTCTAAGAGGATGCGGGACTGAAAAGTTGATTCACTTAAAATTTAAGTTATGATAGATCGACTACTTATACTTTAAGAGATTAACTACGAAGCTTGTAAAGCACCTCTAAATTCAGAAAGTACTTTGATTGATTTTGTAATAAATCATTCTTAAAATAAAATTTGCAATGAAATATGAGAAGTCACCATTGGAAAGCAAATCATATTCTATTCATATATAAAAATTTGTACAGGTTACAATTCTCATTGACAACTTTATAAAAGAAAAGAAAAATGCTACAAAGAAAGACCTAAGTTTCTATATCTATAATTTCTATGGCTCCAGGAGCATTCACCAAATCAGTAGCAGGTTCTGTGGCCTGCCCAGCAACAAGATCTTCCTTTGACTCGGCAGAAGGTTGGGAAGGTCCGGCACTTGCTTCAGCAGCAGGCTCCGATGGTAAGGGGGCAACAACTTCAGGCTCAGTCGGTGTGCTTGGGAGAGATTGGGGGTTCACACTTTTCGTCCCCTCGGCTCATCCATCTTGAGGAGTCTCCTCCTCGTCATCACTAGAAGAAGGATCAAGAAGATTCCCTGGGTTCTCCATCCAGTCGAGCTCAACCTCAGAAAAATGCTGCCAGATCGCATAAATTAATTGAGTCAGCAGCTTTCCTTGGGCCTCGCCTAATTGATCAAAGAGCTTCTCTTTCTGAGAGTCGAGCTCTTTCGCCAGCCTCTCGCTCTAAGCCATTTTTTTCTCCGCCAAAGCGGTCTTTAGGGAATCTCTCTCGGCCCAGAGGAGATCACGCTCTGATAAAGCCTTATCTTGGTCCTCATTGGCATTATCTCTATCCGTGTTGGCTTTAGCACACTTAGTCGATAGATGTGAATATTCACCCCTCAACCTGGCCACCTCCTCCTCATATCGTTTACACAGAGCATTATCCGCATCGAAATGCACGATATCTCCCTTCAAATGATCCACTTCATTTTGTCGAGACTTAAGATCTTGGGCTAGTCGGGCTCTTTCCCTCTTCAGCTCCTCCACCTCTGACCTTGAGAGCAGAGACTCATTTTTGGCCGCATCACTAATGACTTTTGCTTTTTTCCTCTGACTAACAGCGTTCTCCCATTTCGATTGAGCAAAGGCTACCATGCCGTGCAGAGGGAGGCCTCTTTTTATCAACTAAGAAAAAAGAAGAAGCAACGGTCAAAATAAAAAAAATGGAAGGGAAAGGAGGATGCAAACGTTACCTCTAAAGCTTTGCTACTGGAATAGCCCAAACTCTAGGGAGAGCAAGTTAAGCTCCCCCATCACCTTAAAGTCACTCTCTTGGGTAAGACCCTGGCAGACGAAGCTTGACATATCCTTGTTGGTCACAGACTAGTCATCCCCAAACTGTTACTTTAAGATATCGTTTACGGACAGAGCCCGCCTCTTCAAAGCTCTCCATGAAGGCCATCGAGTGGACTCATCCTGGATAGCTTTTTTGCTCTTTGCAGCAATTCAAACATCTACTACAGCCACCACCTCGACAACTTTCTTTTTTGCTGCTTTTTCAGCCATCTTTGGCATTGCCTCATCTACTGGTGCCGCTTTTCTCTGAGTTGATGATCGAGGGCATAGGGATAGCTGTGGCTCTTCATCATCAGATTCGTCCCTCAGCTGCAATTGCCTAAATGGATGCTGTTTCATCTGTCCCTCTACGATCAAAAGAGGCACTGTTGGTCCAGTTATGGTTAGAAAGGGACGAGCAGGGGGGATGACTGAAATAGACAGGGCAGAAGAGGCTACGGCAGTGGCAGTGATGGAGGGAGTAGGAGCACTTACCACAACCTTGGAAGAGTAAACTTCCAAAGCCGGTAAGATCTTCTTTTTCTTAGTTCTCCTCTCCTCCTTGGCGGCGTACTTGACCTCCCTTTTAACTCTGGCCCGATCGGTAAGCTGCCTAACGACGTCATCTCCTTTCGCCATTGCACCTACAGCTGTATCATAGAAACAAACAAGATAAGTATACTCTTCAAAAGAATTATATTCGATGCACATACAATGCGTGAATTATCAATATACGCCCTCCCCCTCACTCCCATTATAATGCTCACATTCTGGATTTTCGCTAACATCAGAGCTTGGGGATCTCAACAACGTCCCCAAGAGAAAATTGGAGTCGTAGGGTTGGCTTTGCCTCGCTATGGCATCCAATAATTTGGTGATATCTTTTTTGTATAAAGACTGATCGACAGCCCGATCTTTCAGTACAGTAGTTCCATTCGATCGGCTGAGCAGGACTCTAAACCCACCGACCATTCCCACTAGAAAGTATCTCTCCCTAAAGATTTTCATCAAAGATTGGTCTGTGAAGAGTTTCCTTTGCGGTCGACTAGTAAAATAATACTCCGTCCCATCACTCCAATCGAAAATGTAAAAGAAGTGGCTGAACAGATCTAGAGTTGGAGCCACCCCCTCTATCTTGTAAAGGATCTCGAAGCAAGCAACCGTCCTTCATCTATTCGGATGTAATTAATTAGGGACAATTTCATAATCCCTAAGAACTGCCATCTCAAACACATCAAAAGAAAAGCCTCATTCCTGTGTCCAAGCTCTATAAATGGCATATAAATCATTCATTTTTTTCATGGCCAAAAGGCCCCTTATCACTGCTATGGAATTTGGACAGGCCATCACTGACACCTCTGTAGGAAAATAATACTGTGATGAAATTCTCACCACTTCCTCTTCTGTCAATCATGAATGATGAGCGAGAGGTTTTTGATTCTTATATTCCTCAAGAAAACTTCTATATATAGACTGGCTGCTGCTTAAAGCCATCTTTGGTGGAGGGGGAGAAGTAAAAATTGTGATGAATGAGAAAGAAAATCAAAGGTAGGTATTATCTACTCACTTGGGTAATATTGCAGAAACTCTGAAATCTTTGAAATTTGAAAGCCAAGAATTGTTGCTAGAGTTTCAAAGAATAAAGGTTCATAAAGAAAATTTGGCAGAATTTTGGCAAGAATCGCTGAAAAATGAGGAAAACTCGCACTAAATTCACCTATTTATAGGCAAAAAACTTCGAAAATACTCAAAGCGCCTCTCCACCAGATGACTACCACATGTCATCAATTCGTTATTACGTTACGGAGAATGAAGCGCCATCATTGGCATACGCATATGCATTAAATGCAAAACAACTGTCTGAACTGAACGGATGCGGCTCTTTAGATGGGCGCCTTCTGAAAATTTAAAAATTCTGCCAAAAGACTGAATTCGCCCGATCGGACCCTTTGGAGGGGGGATAAGTGATAACCACGGAAAAAATATTTCCCAAGGTCCAATCAGTCGGCCCAATTACACTGGCAGGGCCCAATGCCCATTAACGAAAAGGATAAAGCGTGAGCTGAAAGATAAGACAGAAGGACACAACATCCGATCGGACTGATGGGACACCATGTCTTACCAGTCCACTGATATAAGCTAGCGTCTATATCTTCCACCTGCTCACTATCACATCGCCGCTCATATGCTCCAACTGTTAGTTATCACGCCCCAAAGTACTCAAGTACCCCTTATTTATCTCTTATAAATAGCCAAAAGCACAAGGGCTCCAGGTATTGAACATCTGAGATTCTCTCTTTAAATATTATCTCTCTAGAAAGTTATTAACATAAGCTTCGAAGTGCTAATGCCTGGTCCGATCAGGCACTCCTTCTTGCAGGATCTAGTCACCCGATCGGGAATGACAGCTGTTGACTCTCTTTCCCAGATAAAGATATTTTATGATTTATCAATAATAATAATAATAATAATAATAATAATAATAATAAAGGAGTTTGATCGCCAAAAATATTAGAAGTCTCAAATTTTGTCAAATTTTCAGCGTTGACTTTATTAAATAACTAATTAGGCCAATGCTAAAAAGATGTTTTGTAATTTATTAAGAATAGAAAAAATAATATCTCTCAAACTATTCGTTAATCAATGAAAATAAATACCTTAGGTAAAAAGGGAAGAATTTTTTAAATAATATTTTTTAATAAAATAATTAATAAAATAGGATATGTCAGAAATTATTTGTGAATTTGAGATTCGAATAGGAGATACTGCTCAGTACTGCATCATTGTATCAGGCGGGCCATGCTAAAAGACACAGCCACTGTGTCTTATATATATATATATATATATAGAGAGAGAGAGAGAGAGAGAGAGAGAGAGAATTGAAGTCATTTATTATTAAAAGTAGAACCTAACTTTTTAAATCATATCATGTGTATTTTTTAATTAATTTATACTAGATATAAAAGTAAAAATAAGAAACTTTTTTAAATAATATTTAAAATGTGAGGTTTGTCCGAAAAATTTTAAATTTTTAGGATCTTTCGCATTCCTGAAATCCATTGTTGCGAAATCAGATATGAGCCATTGATTGTATGACACCACATTATTTAAAAATAATATAATTTATATATTGGTTGAATGTTTAAAGTAGAGACTTGTGGTCTAATGACAATAGACTTCATGAGCGAGCAACTCTTCATCACCAGATCATGCATTTGAATCCCATAAAAAATATTATTCATTGTTTATGGCTCAAAGACAAAAGTAGATTCCCTCACAACCTGTACGTTGGTTTGAATCCTAATAAAACCATTTTTTTAATTTTCTTATTAATTTATAATTTTAATCATTTAATAATATCATTATTTAAAAAAATAATTATTAATTAACCGATATAGGTTCGAATCCTAGCAATAATGTGTTAAATAATGATATTATTAAATAATTATTTATAATTTTAATTATTTAATAATATCATTATTTAAAAAAATTTAATAATATATAGTTGCAGTATTTTGAAGAAGAAGCGATTTAATAATATCATTATTTAACACATTATTGTTAGGATTCTAACCCATATGAGTTAATTAATAATTACTTTTTTTAAATAATGATAATAATAATAATAATAATTATAAATTAATAAGAAAATTTTAAAATATAACTTTATTAGGATTCAAACCAACAGGTTGTTGAAAAATCTACTTCTTCTACCATTGAGCCATAAATGATGAAGAGTTGCTCATCCATAGAGTTTGTTGCCATTATACCACAACTGTCTACTTTAAACATTCATTTAATATATAAATTATATCATTTTTAAATAGTTTGGTGTCATACAATCTACATGTCCATACCTAATCCCGCAACAATGAGTTTCAGAAATGCAAAAGACCTTAAAATTATAAAATTTTTCAGACAAACCCTATATTTTAAATATTATTTTAAAAATATCCCTTATTTTTACTTCTATATATAATATAAATTAATAAAAAAATAAGTATAATATAATTTAAGAAGTTAGGTTCTACTTCTAATAATAAATGACTACAATTTCCTCTCTCTTTCTCTCTCTCTCTCTCTCTCTCTCTATATATATATATATTTGATGGATGGCCTGCCTAACACAATGATACAATATTGTGCAATATCTTCTATTCGAACCCTAAATTCATAAAGAAATTCTGACAGATTCTATTTTACTAATTATTTTATTAAAAAATATTATTTAAAAAATTCTCCTCGTAAAAAGTAGGAACAAGTCTTCTATTTGTTATTGAAGGATCGGGCAATTATGCTTTTTTTTTGAATCTAATTAATTTAATGGGATTGAGATTAAAAATAAATATTGTAACTCTAAATTGATATTGATTAGGTATTATTATTATTATTATTATTATTATTATTATTATTGGATTTTGGTGATTAACTACTGGAATTATTATTATTATTATTATTATTATTATTATTATTATTATTATTATTATTATTATTATTATTTTGTTTTATTTTTTGATAATACATCTTTGTCCAATCAAATGTTAAAGTTTAAGACTCCAGATATGTGTTTTGTAGGGGTAAGCAAATTTCGGTTCAAACAGAAAAACTGAATCGACCAATTTTTTTTTTTTAATTTAGTTCGGTTTTTTGGTTCTGAATTTTTAAAAAAAATCGATTTTTCAGTTCGATTTTTGAAGAAAAAAATTACAGAAAAACTGAACCAAAATTCTATATAATTATATATATTTTTGAATTTTTTAATTGAATAATTATTTTGTACATGCAAATTATCTTATTTTGATTTTTAAATTATATGAGTACATTTATCAATTATTAATATTTATTTTTTAGGTGATAATTTGAAATTTTGACGATTAAATGAAAAATTTTATTTAACGATTTTGTTGTGTTATTTATTATATATTTTGGGATTGTATCTTTAATTTGGACTTTTATTTTATACAATTTAGATGTTTTTACTTTGGTATATTAAGATTTATAATTTTGTATAATTTTTAGGCATAATTTTATTTAGTTTTTTTAAAAATAGTTTTAATTTTCAAATTTTCGGTTAACCGAATCAAACTGATTGAAAATTTTGGTTTGGTTTGAATTCGATTATTTTATAAATTCGATTCGATTGATTAAAATCTTAAAAATTTGATTTTCGATTCGATTATTGAACGAACCGACGTTGCATAGGGCTAGTATTTTGTCTAGAAACGACTAAAATGCTTTACTTTCTAATATTAAATGCTAATAACAAAGGGACATTTTTTTAATAATGCATTTTTAAAAATTATTTATAAAAATTGAATGTGTCAGAAATTATTTAAAATTTTACGATTCCTGTACGAAATCGCTTCCACGTGTAGCGATTTTATCAGAGAACTGTTGGTGCCATTGCAAAAATTTTCACTAAAACTGCTGATAGGTAAAACGATTTCAGACTCTGAAATCACTATCACTGGCAACGGTTTCAGACTCTGAAACTGTTGTACCTGTTAGTGGTTTCAGTGAAAATTTTTTCAACATCCGAATTATTCCAGCCTCTAATTATTCCCTTGTTGAAATATTTTTTACTTTGCCCTTATAAATGCTGTTGTATTATTTGTCAATAAAATAAATTAATTGGCTATATTATGTTTTAATAGAATGGGCAATTCAACCCCGATGTGTTGAAACAATGATGAACCGTGCTAATAAGGCTCGTTGTCACATGATCATTGATTACGATAATCGGTACAAATTATTCCAGGTGATATCATGCAGAGCACCGGAGGTAAACGTTGAGCCTGATACATATATAATGAGTCTCAAGAAACGTGAATGCGAGTGTTGTAAGTTTCATGGTACAAAAATATCTTATTCACATGTAATTGCAGCTTGCATACACATGCATTTTGATATATTCCAATTTGTAGATAACTATTATACCATTACCAAGGCACTCAAATGTTATGATGGACAATTCAACTCTATGAGACACATAACATACCGTCCCGAGTATAACGGTCTTAAAATGGTTCCTGATATGGAGTTATAGAGAAAAAAAGGTCGACCAAAAATATATCGCAGTCGAAACAAGATGGATCGATGAGAAGAGGGATCTGATAGTCATTGTAGAAAGTGTGGTAATATGGGTTGCAATAAAAAAACTTACAGAATGGATGTTGGATTATCGAGTCAATATTTCAGAGGTTGATAATTGAATATTCAATGTAACTTTTGAGTATTTAAGTTATTAAATTTTATTGTTGAGTTGGTCAATTTATTTTGTTGTTCCATTATGATGATAATATTCATGAAATAAATTTTATAAATTTAAATAATTACTATTAAAATTAATATCATAATATTAATGCAAAATGAAAATTGAAAATAATTTAATAACAAAAATAATTAAATTAAAACATAATATAGCCAATTAATTTATTTTATTGACAAATAATACAACAATATTTATAATGGTAGAACAAAAAATATTTCAACGAATGAATAATTGGAGGCCGGAATGATTGGGACGCGAAAAAATTTTCACTGAAATCATTGACAAGTACAATGGTTCCAGAGTTTGAAACCGCGGTACCTGTCCGCGGTTTCAATGAAAGATTTTTCCGTGTTGTCAATAATTTTCTGATAAAACCGTTACATATGGAAATGATTTTATACCGAAATCCTAAAATTGTAAATAATTTCCCATATATTCTATTTTTGTAAATAATTTAAAAAAGTATATTATTAAAAAAAATATCCGAATACCAAATAAAAAAATGAGTAAATAAACCTTTTTATAATAAAATATAAAAAAGGATAACATGAATTTACAGAGTTCAGCACAGCACAGCACAAACATGTCTCTGGAAACAGCCCCCACTCTCTATCGGAGAACAGGTTTTCCGGTGACTTGTTGGTTCTCTGCCGCCACCCATAGTTTCCATCCTCTCCGGCACAGCCACCACTGCAATTCTGTCGGGTTACAATTGTCATTTCCTTTTCTAGCCAAAATTGTTAACCATCAAGAAACTAAAATTCCCGCAGTTTTGGAGACGGGGAGTGGTGTGACGGAGGAGCAATTGGAGCCGCCGGTGAGAATAGTGGCTCTCTTCGGTGAAGGAAGTGTCAGCCCTCTAAAATGCGCCACCTGGGAGGAGGTCCTGCTCCACACTGTAAGTACATATGTGACTTTGTCTTTTAATCTTTTTGAATTCTTAGAATCAATAAATGTAATTAAACAACTGAGCAGAATCATGGCTAATTTTCTAGATTGAGCTTTCTGGACTATATTAGAAGGAAATTATTGAAAATATATTTTAATATACATTAAAATAAATATACTGGACTTGTTATTTGAGGTTTGTTCATGGAGCATACAAATATACACGTGAAAGATAGTTAGCTATCTGTTCAAAGATAAATAAATAAAGGGGAAAGATACTTATTAGCTTGCTCATTTACCACCAGAGTTGATCATCTTCTGTATAATTTTTCTTTAGTTTTTTTTCTTGTTTACTTTTGTAAAGCATACACATATTCTTTCATGTAATTTGGGTTGGGTGTGGGTTGCGGAGAAGGGAAGCGGAATTAAAAAATGGAAATTTTATACAAATTCGCATTTCATACAGATTTGGAACAAAAAAAGAGTACTTTGTTTTGGCTCATTGAGCTTAGATGTAGAACATTTGTGTATGTTATCACCCCTGCACCCAATCAGTTGAGAAGCCTGTAATTATTACTGATGTTAAAATTTATAGCTATAACTATTAAATTTAAAAGATTTCTACATAAATGAAGAATTTTTTATAGGTCAAGTTTTTCTGGTACTCTGGCTTTTGTTTAACGAGTAGAGAATTCTGCTAGAGGGCAGAATTGTTTTCGTCATTTGATGTGATATATATGTGTGTTCTGTAACTTGATATATATAATGTAAGCAGGCAAAAAGGTTAAAATGGGTTGATGAAAAGTATGAGATGCTTGTGTTCACTGACAACCTATGTCGATCAAATGACAAAACTGGTTATCTGCAAAGGGAATTGATCCACACAGATATATTGCTGATAGTTGCAATTTCAAATCAAGAATCAGTTAAATGGATCCAAGCCAATAGTAAATATGTATCAAACATTATCTGCTTTGACTCCTCAGAGATTCTGAGAAACAAACTAGGAGGATCTTATGTTGACACTGGAAACAATGGGACATCGTTTGGCAAAATAATGAGGATATCTCAGTCTAAGAAAATCAACGAATCAAGGGAGGTAGTGAATACTGTATCAGAAGCATGGGACCGACATAATTCAGATGACATAAGGTTCTGTGTTTTGGTTATTATCAATGCATATATCAGACCAGTGCCAATCTTGAAGAACCTCAGATCAAAGGGTTTTTCTACGCTGAACTGCATGGTAAAGAACTGTGGACCTCAGATACTAAACTGTCTATTGGATCCTAACTGCAGGAAAGCTCTACAATGCTTGAACAACTGCAGCCCAGTTGACCAGGTGTGTAATTATAGGTGTATTGCCTCTTATGAAAGCCCAAACCTAGAGGCGTTTTCTCTCTGTGTACTGCAGAAGAACAATTGTCTTGATTTAGATGCGAAGATCCCTGAAAAACCTTATGTTCCTCCAATGCTCAAGTTCCAAGGGGATGACTTGTCTCATGAAATTGCTGAGGATCTTTTTGTGGGTTGGTTGGGGAATCTTGACTGGAGTTGGCGTGTCGTGGCAGGACAGAACCCAGCTTATGACCAATTTCCATGCCAATACCAGTTGTTCTACAGAGGAAAGGCAAAAGGATCATTCTGGTATGAGCCAGTTTTCCAGGTTCAAACACTAGAGGGGAGAATAGTCTGGAGGAGACGAAAATACCGTGTCAAGAGGGGAAAAGTTCCAGGAACATTTTACTTTAGCGTATTGGATAATGGTGTTGTTTCCAATGAGTTTTGGACAATTGTGGATGTGGCTGATGATTTCAGCTGGGGTTTGTTTCATTATAGTGGGGCAGCTCGAGTTGCAGGGCAGTCATATACGGGTGCTGTACTTGTTAGTCCAGACGGAGCTTACCCAGATGAGAAGAAGAGGAAGGGAATGTATTCTTCCTTGGACAAATGTGGAATCAAAGAATGGGAGTTATATACAGTTGACAATTGCTCATGCCATGGGCCTCCGCTAGGAATTCCAGAGGGCTCAAGTTTGCATTCTACTACTGTTTTCCAAGAGGATAAATGGAAATCAGCCACTTTGTAATTACAACAGAACCTTTTAAACTCGGTCATAGTAATGACAGTTGGTAGGAACACGAACATGAACATGCCCAGACCGGTGCAGGAGAATATTGTCAGCAAATATGTCTCAGATTGGTGAGTATGCATTGTTTAAAATGCATGATGTGTTTCCACAGCTATACTTGAGCTAAACCTTAATGTTGATCCACTATTGGAATGAAGAAAGCGATAGAGAAATATAGATTTCGACAATTTTATTAAATTTTTCAATTAAATTTTTCATCAATAATTTTGTTAAAAGATAAAAGTAATGAAAACACTAATTTTATTAAAAAAAAAAATCAAAAATCAAAAAATTTATTTAATGTTTAATATTTTCAGTAATTACTTTAATATATCAAAGATACCATAACACATCATTGAAAACCTCAAGGTGTAAATTATGGTCTCATATTTGGTTATGGATATAATGGGAGATCACGATAATGGAAATATAGAGTTGTAGAGAGTGAATTTGGTGGATGAAGTAAGTCACTTCCTTTTGCAAACCTTATCAAATATTATTGGATAAAAAAAGTGAATGTTATAGACCACTACAAGATTCATGTAAAAGAAACCAAATTGGAAACTAATTACTAAAATTCAAAGCAAGATTGTACAGGAAGTCATGATCAAATATTAATTGGGTCGTGATCCAATAGCCACCAGAGTAATTAGGAGTGGACTGATTCGGTCACTAAAGAGAGAAATAACTAAAATACTAACATGATGAAAATTTAAGAAAATAGTTGAGTATGTGTAGAGATTGCCGGAGAGTCTTTTTGACCTTTAAAACTTGTCTTTATAACCCTCCAATATCAGTCGAACCGGGACTCAACCTTTCCAGTTTCCTGAACTGCCATGTGCTTCCTATTCCAGTACTAGAATTCTTCATGATCATTAGTTTCTTTTATCCAATTAGGCAATTAATCAATTGTCCTTAATAGAATATCTTTCCTTATTCAAATAACTTCCAAAATCATGTAGCCATTCAAAATGTAGGTGTTACCTCCTTAGGTTTAAACATATCTTCAATCTTGGACCTCATTTCGAGCCAGGTGCAAATAATTACTAGGTGTTCCCTGCACCATGTGCAAACATATTTAAAAGGAAATTTCACAAAAATGCTAACAAAAAAATGGAGTTCTCTCCAAAAATACTGCAACACCCTCATATCCTCTAGAAGGAATATGTGAATGCCACAAGAATTAATCACTTCCATAATATGCCTAACTTCGTTAAATTAAGTTAGTTAAATTTAAATATTAATTAAGAAGACTTTACATTACTTTTAGTCATGCCATTATGCTATTGCATTTCTCTCATAGAACATAACTAGGTATGCTTTTATATATATATATATATATATATATATCAAAAAAATAATTACATTACATTTACAATATTCATATGTTAATACATGTTATTAGTTCACTATATATTTTCATATTCTTTACTTTATACACTACAAAACATAGCTATACCAAAATCAAAACTTCAAGCTTCTCTCTTTGTGGCTTGCAGATATTGAACTCGAAAATCTCGACCCTTTTACACCTGTGCACCTACACGGGAAAGAACATATGTGCTGAGCAATAGCTCAATGGGGAGGTAACCCAAGCACAATATTTCTGAATAAAGTCACAGATATAAATGATGTGATATGCAAATATAATTGTGGCTATATAACATTTAATAGCTTAACATATTATAACATGCAATTCACTTAATGATCATGCATATATTAATTAAACATGCCAAATTCTATTATCAATCACATTGACACACACTGACATTTCAATAAATCACTAACTCATTTACTCTATTAGGAGTAAATCCCTTATCACTATTAATCAATTAGAGACTCAACGCCTAAATTCCCATTAATTGTAGATAACGGGAACAATCACTAGATACTGACGAGTAATATCAAACACTAGAGACATAAGTCTCGAATCACTAGACACTAAGAAGTATTGAACACTAGATACTATGTGGTGCCAACACTAACAGCTACAATCACTATCTTTTAGAGACATGCCTATCTATCCACAATTATGCGAAATTTAGGCTCTCAATGAACTTTTAACCACTCAATAATATTACATTTCATGTATTTATGATCATGGGGTCAATACACACATTAGAGAATGCAACAATATCAATATATCACTTATATTCCATTATACTTAAGATACAATTCAATATGATCATCATTCGTCTTGTAGCATATTATAACATTATCAATACAATTATTCATGTTCATTTACAGTCATCAAAAGTGTATACACACACACACACACACACACACCCACTTATAAATCACTTGTATACATTTAAGTAAGGTTCATTCATAAATGTTTAATCACTTAGTCCATGTTCATCACCTCATTTACTAACCTTACAAATATTGTAAGGCCCCAAATACTGCCTTGGTAGGATTGGGGATGTAATTGGTATTTATGTATTTGTTCCGGGTATTTAGTGCATTATGTAAGTTATGAAATTGAGTATTCATTATTATTAAGGGCTTAATTGAAATAGAAGATAGTATTAAATTACAAGTGGCAATTACAATGTTAATGAGTGATTAGGGTGAAATTGTACAAAAGATTTATTATATCCACCAATAAGAGATTGACATTTGAGTTTCTAGAATGATTAGGAGATGTTTGCGGTAGCAATCTGCCCTTTAGAAGTGAGATCAGCAGTAAAAAAAAGAGAGAAGAACCACTATTTTTTGCCATTGTTTCTTTCTTTCTTTCTTTCTTTCTTTCTTTCTTCAAGTCTTAAGTTTTGTTGGAATTGTCTAGGAGAAAGGAATAGAGTATTAATTAAAGAATCAATGTGGGTAAAGTTAAAGGTAAGATAGAGTTTTATAACTTCTCTTCTTTTTGCTTTGTGAATTCATAAATTAATCTCTAGAATGAGATTCTAGAGTCTATTTTGATAAGAGTTATGTGTTATAGCTGAAGAGCAGGGAAAAACCAAGGGAAAAGAGAAGGTATAGAAGCTTGGAGCTACACCTCTTTTAAAAGGTAAGTGAATAATTAAGTTGTGTTTATTAAAAACTTTGTAATTGCTGGGATATATATATATATATATATATATATATATATATATATATATATATATATATACACTACTACTACTACTACTACTACTACTATTTATTTGCTGAATAGACAGATCGATTGAAAAAATCATAACTATACTTAACAATAAAATACTTAGAAAAGCCCACATATGCCGAAGTTTTTTATTGCTGCTAGAAAAAGGAGGAGTCCTACTCCTATTAACATAGGGATTGGGAATGTAATGAAAGGTATGATCCATGAATATTGATATATATGTTCCATAAAAAATATTTTGAATTACTAATTAATTATTTCTTGTTTTTGATTCATATGCTCTTATATCTTTTTAAATAAGTTAGTCAATAAAAAAAATAAATGAAAATATATATATCAAACTTAAATTAATTGAATTTTCTATTCTTAATTATTTAACTATTCTAAATTTTTACAAAATACTTTACATATTTAAATTAAAAAGTTAGAATTGATCAAATAAAAATACTTATTCTAACTAAACTTATTCGAACTAAAAAAAAAGAATTATTATAAGTTTTTATATAATATACATAGAGAAAAGATAAATAATTATATATATGTTGTAATAGTTATGAAGTATTTAGATGACTATCAAACTCATCATTCTCTCTATTATAGTAGAAGTCTACTTCTTTTATTTTGTACCTATAAATACCCAATTGTGGTTATTTAGTATACACAATCAATAAGAAAAAATTATATATTCTACTATATCTATCTTTTTTTTAATTAGTTTTACAACAATTTATCAACATGATAGTCTCTATTGATTATTGAAAGTCAGTGGTTTACGACAACCCAGCTCGAAGGAATCAAGAATTCTAATTTACAAGATTTAACGGTAAATCATTTCAAATTTATTTTTATGTTATTTTATAAATTTATAAAATGTGCTATAAGAGTCTGTGATTTTGAGTAGATAATAATTATTAGATTAATGATTTGATGATTATTTCAATTATGATATTAATGATGTTTATATTGATTATGAATATTATGATATTTATCGGAATTATGAATTTAGGGTTTTACATCAAGATTAATTTTTTCCTATTTAAAAAAAAATTTGTTGTTGCCGTATGCTCGGATGAAGAAATTGGCAAGTTAATTATTTGATTGATTAAAATTGTTGTCGTTCTTTTGTTTTAAGAAAACTAGAATTTGTTGATTACAACATAAGAATTTTAACATGACAACATAAATGTTGACATCATAAAAAAAGAAGAAGAAGAAGAATAAGAAGAAGAAGTCAGTTGCCTTAGGATCCAAACCCGCATGCTTAGGCTAATTAAGGCCATTTTTGCCATTAAGTTACAGTTTGGCCTTCGTAACATTTGCTCTTTATATATATTTTTTAATCGAATTTGATCTTGCGACATAGGGCTTGAGTGTGCACTATTGCCATTAAGCCACAGCTTGGAATTTTAATTGGCACTGTTTGTAATTGGTTTACAATTACACTGAAAGGATGGTATGATGTTAGGTTGCTTGTGAATTGTTTTCATGGCAAATCACCATTTTGATGCATAAAGTCTTCATGTTGTATAAATTAATTTTAAAGTTTTGATTTCTTACATTTTGGATCATATTAATATTATTTTGACCTATACTCAAAACTTTAAACTTAATTTTAACTTATGGACATATTATTATTATTATTATTATTATTATTATTATTATTGTTGTTTTTGTTGTTGTTGTCGTTTTATTTTATTATATGACATTATGATTAAAATTAATTTGCTAGTCACCAAAGTTATTACCCAAACATAATTTATTATATATAGATATTTATCTAGTATGTTTCAAGAAACTTATTATTTATGAAAATATTCGCTGAAATAAATATCATTTTGAGACTAAAAGAGAAATATTGAAAATCCATATATGAAAATTATTGGATAAGATAAGTAATGTATTTTTAATGATTATTTGATTTTATTTTGATACAAATATTAGTAAATTCGAAATTTACTAATAAATAAAAATATTAGTAACCTAAAGTTTACTAACTATTATACAAATATTAAGAATTTATTATTTATCAATTATACAAATATCAGTAAACATGATATTTATTGATTAAATGATACTAATATCAGTAAACCTGAAGTTTATTGATTATAGTAAAATTAAAAATTGAAAATTGAAACAAGTATTAATAAACACGAATTTTATTAACTGTCACAAATATTAGTAAACACAAAGTTTACTAACTATTTGATATTAATATTAAGAAATTTGATGTTTATCAATTGATATAAATATTGATATAATAAAAATGGTAAACCTGAAGTTTACTATTTAATAATTGATTATTTGGTATGACCGGTTTGACCAATTCGGATCAATTAAAATGCATAAATTATTGATAATTCATACATATATATTTATTAAAGAACCAAAAGTTTCTTTAATAAAATTTAAGGAATTCTCATAAACTACTTGTTCTCAAGAAATATTACTAAAGTAATACTAGCTAATAAATGAATTAAATTTTCTTTATTCTGGAATGAGTAAAGATAATATATGTGGGCCCACTATCTACCATGTAAATCACTCAAATGTTTTATAATTTTTGAAAGTTGCATCGATAAAATGGTTACATGTATATTTATTATCAACCTACAACTATAGTTTGTGAGATTATTCAAATTAAGTGTACAATTTTCAGAATATGCAATCAAGATATTTTTCTAATAATGCTAGTGATTATATGTCATGGATAAATGATTATTATAAGCTCGTTTTACATATTCATACTCAAATGTTTAGCAAAATATTTATTAAATACTTCTGAATGATTGCTATATATTTTTATCAGAACAATAGTGCTATTTTTATATATGAATATATAATATTACATGCATTATACCAATAAAGATCATACAATTTCTCAATTACAATTTTAGTTGAAAATTACATTTTGATTAATAACCTTCCTAATATGAGGGAAAGAAAGTAGCTAAAATAAATAAATAAATTTATTTTAGATCCTTATATCATGAACCTGAAGTTAAAAAGATCAGTTAATTATGATGTCGATATATTTCTTAGTGTGTAAATATTTATTAAATCTCATATGTATTAGCTGCAAATGCTCCAATTCAAAATAATATCTCCGTATGACAATTTGCCTTGTAGGATAAATTATCCGGTTTCAAATAAGAATAAATTTTTGAATGGTAAAGAGCAAATAAATTTATATAGTCATATTATAGAGGTGAATACTTCTGAAAAGACCTATAACATAAATAATTTTTAAATCCCATAAGTGGTTCATGTACCTGAAATTAAATTAGAGATCTCAATATGTCATTTGTCATTAAAAGGAACCAAAAATGATAAAGTTGTCGATAATATTTCTGTGTAAAAATATTAATGTTAATATTTTCAACATAATGAGAATCTTAAAATTAAATCTGTTGAAAAATATAGATATTAATTGCATTCAATATGAATTTTTGGACATGCAGTTCAAAATATTAAAAATATGATGTCAAAAGAGTAAAATTGACATTAATGCAATAAACAATGAAGTCATAAAATATGATTTATTTTATAACATTTATTGCAATGAATTGGCATTGATTATAAAGAGACATATTTTCTTATAATGGATGCAATAGTTTTTAATATTTATCAATTTGGCAATATATTAGTAATTGATGCTATTTGTTCATTTGATAATAAAATTACATATAATTTCTGAAAGATTTATCATGCCTGAAGCATATAAATATATCTGAAAAATATATGCACTGAATTTTATATATATGATTTTGAAGTATTATAATGTTGTCTATTATCATGATTTATTTATGATTTTGATTACTGAAATTCTTGAAATTAAACTTTAAAATGCTTTAACAAATTTTGGAAACTTCATTTTTATTTGACTTGAAAATCGAGTTCTACTTGATTAAAAGAGTAAATTTTGACAATGTGATTATATGTTTATAAATTATCTTCTATTGAGTACTCCAATAGTTGTAAAGTTACTAGATACAATAAATTTCATGATCATATATTATTAATGCATTAAGTAATCATGTACTAAATGGTAATTGTCAAATTGTTACTTAAAATTACATATTGTTTTGAATATTTTAGTTCTCTATATAATCATATATGTTTTATTTGAATAATTTTATTATCTTTAAGTAATTTTTTAGAAATATTTGAATTAAATTACTAAATGCATTCATTTGTTATAGCTATTATATGATTATATTGTATACATGTTATGATCAAATTATTTTATTAGTTTCATTCCTTGAAGTAAATGAAGCAATATAGAATTATGGTCATAAAAATGATATGTTCAAGAAATGATAATTATTACTACTGTATGATTAATTTTCACCACCAGAAGTGGTTGATAATTAAGAGAAATAATAGAAATGGTTAAGAAAATCATTTGAGAATGGATAACTTATTTATGATGTGGCATAAAAGTACATTAGTCATATACTCATTATACGTATAGAAACTCTGTATGCACAAATTTAAAGGTGTGTACCAATATTATTATAAGGGAAAGAAAAATACACGTACTCTTTTTTCCTTAAATAAGATTTTTTCCACTAAATTTTTCTATTAAGGTTTTTAATGAGATAACTTATGATGTGTATTAAAGATATTTCACGTGTACTCTTTTTCCCTTTACTAGATTTTTATCCCACAAGATTTTTTTTCAGTAGGATTTTATTGAGGCATAATACGTATTAATGGATATTCAAGGGAAAGTATGTACTATAAATCCCATGATTATGAATGTCTATAGCCCTTCTAAGATTGATAGCATGACTTATCAAATGGAAAAAGGCAAAATAATTATTGTCCATTCATGATATTTTGTAATATTGTCAATAATTTTAAAAGTTTGCCAGAAACGTGACAGATCTTTTAGTAAAAAACAACTTAAATCAACAACTCTATATTTCTAGAAGAATAACCCCAGAAGTGATTTTAGTAATGGTAAATTACACGAGATGTGAAAATGGATGATAATTGTTGTTGATAATGTATTTACATATTCAGTTGCTTATGAAATATAATAATAATGAGTATGAGTCTCTAATTATCGAAAAATATCAATATCAATGTGAATAGCAAACTAAATTCATACAAAATATTTGGATTAGAAGTCCAGATACCAGAAGATATCAAATTTTTTAGCTATAAGAGTAGTAATTATTGAATTACTCAATGTTAGCTATTCATAAATTTAGTTGAAAACTCATGTGGTTGAAAGCCATAACTCAATATAATAAAGCAATGTGTAGATTATTGTTCAAGAATAACGATCAACAATATTGAAGTATGAAGAAATCACAAAGTTTTCTTTAGCAGCAAACCAGCCAATCTCTTCACCAAGACTCTACCGACTTCGATTTTCGGAAAGCACGTAAGCAGTATTAGGATGTTTCAGTTTAAAAAAATATTATAATTATTATATTTTTTATAGGAAGTATATAGCCTTTGAATACTGTACTCTTTTTTTTCGCTAAATTTTTATCCCATTGAATTTTTCTTAGCATGGTTTTAACGAGGTATATTCATAGTGCATAGTCATCTAAGGGGAAGTGTTATGATAATTATGAAGTATTTGAATGACTATCAAACTCATCATTCTCTCTATTATAGTAGAAGTCTACTTCTTTTATTTTGTATCTATAAATACCCTATTGTGATTATTCAGTATACACAATCAGTAAGAGAAAATTCTCTATTCTATTATATCTATCTTTTTATTTAATTAGTTTTACAACTAATATATATATATATATATATATATATATATATATATATATATATATATATATATATATATATATATATATATATATATATATATATATATATATATATATATATATATATATATATATATATATAAGGATACATATGCTATAGAATTCTCTGACAGGTTCTCTAAGGTTTTTAGAGATAATTGCTGTGTAAACTACCGTGGTTGACTTTCCCATGTTTGAAACTAGAAGTAAATCTAAACAAAATGTAGAAGTCTGAACTTTTAAAACAAGGAAGAAGTTAGGACTTGCTAGATAGTCCCTAGGAATATGCTGAAGATAGATATTTATTATTTTCTCTACTACTTTAGAGTAGTATGTAGTGCAAAGGATCCACCTTAGGGTGAGTTCTTTAGGTTATATAGAGGGTAAGCTATGAAAATTGAAATTAAGGTAAAATTTTAAATTTGAAAGAGATTTTATGAAGTTATGCTTAATACAGTTTTCTGCAAAAAACTAGAAATTTCAATCAACCCGGCTGGATTAGGACTTAATTCAGTCGGGTGGTATGTATTCTGTTTGTCTAGAATGCAAGTACCCTGGCTATATTGATTTCAGTCCAGCTGAATTATTTATGCATTTTTGATACATAATGGGGGTCACCTTATGGGATTGAACCTCAATCTAGTTGGGTACCCTATTTAGCATATCTACCTGGCTGAGTTGATTTCAATCTAGCCGGGTCACTTATTTGTTTTTAATCCAAAATTGGTATCACCTGGCGAAATTAAACCTCAATCTAGCTGGGTACCCTCCTATTTTACTTACATTATTTGAGATACCTGATTTTATTTTCTGAATTTATTTCAATGCTTCTGAAGTCATAAAAATTCATTAGTAAACTACTTTGGTGATTCAGAATGTTTATTTAATAAATGCTTTTGATGATAATTCATATTAATATATGTTGTAAGGATTTTAATGGTGTACTTTTCCCAAAGGATTTTGTAAACAAATATATTTCTCTTCTGTCTGGGTTTCGATTGTCTGAAATTAATTTAATGAAAAAATAGTTTGTCAGTCCTGGTGTTAGGTAATTAGGCATGCCTGAAAAGTTTTGCAGCTGCTTATGTGACATTGAGGTGTCTTCTAAAAGTGTTGTTACAGCACCTTCTAATTTATGATCACTGAGATTAACACCTCTTTTGTTTGATACTCATTACAAGTATCTTCTGTTATGTATTTGTTACTCAATTTTATAAACATTGGCAGGCTACATGTTACTTCCTATGATGCATGATTGTTCGAGTGTATATATATGTGTGTGTGACTACATTTATTTATTTTTATTTCAGTAATTTTTGGTACTTAATTTTATAATAAATAAATATATCAGTTGTATATGTATGCACACGTGTATATATATATATATATATATGTATATTTATTTATTTGCACCTTCTCTTCTATTTATTTTCTTTTTATAGTAAATAAATATATAGTCATATATTTATACTTTTACAATTATATTTTATATTTTTCATTTTTTTTAGCATTTAGCATTTTCTCATTTTCTATGTCACTAAACACACATCCCCAAGGCGCTAGATGTCATTGAAATGAGGAATGAGTCATAATTTGTAACGCCCCACAAAAAAAAAAAAACGAAAGAGGAGAAAAGGGAGAGAAGACCGAACCAGGGAAAGGGGAAGAAGAAGAAGGGAAGGAGAGGAAGGGGAGGCGCTGCCGCCGATCAGCGGCACCTGCGCCGGCGATCGGCGCGGCTGCCACCGCCTCCTCGCCGTCCCTTCCCCTTCTGTGAGGTTACGGTTTAGTTTTTGGTTTTTTCTCTCTCCTGGCCGAAGACTCTTTCTCTTTTACCGGCGAATCCCGACGCCGGATGAGGGAGCCGATCACACCGGCGGACTCACAAGGGGGAGGCGGTCCTTTTGGTGGTCACCGATCGTCCTAACTCGCCGGCGTTGAGGAGATCGGAAATGGGTTTGCCGCCACCTTCCGGCGCGATTTCCGGCAAATTGAGAAGGCGGTTTGGCGCGTGACCACCACCGGCAAACTTGGGGTGGCTCGATCTACCTGTGGTGAGCTTCGGTGTAATTTCCGGCGAGTCTCCGGCGGAGCTCCGGCGACCGGTCCGGCGAGCCAATGATGACAAAATGCAGAAAAATGCGGAAATCGACTTTAAAGGGTATGTGAATACAAACTACCCTTAATTTCATTAAATTTTGAATTTTATGGTGAATTTTATATTATGTAAGTATATGAATTTAGGAATTAATGGGAAACAATTTGAGTTAATATTAGAAAATAATGAAATAGCATGAAATGGATGAGAATAGAAGAAGAAATTAAGTAATTAGTTTGGGAAGCTAAGTGATGCCTAATGATGCACATGAAAGTATTAAATGAAATATGGTGATTTATTATAAATTAAGTGCAAATATAACATCCTAGTTGTAAAAGATATGTGATATGATGGAATTAAGTTAAAGATAATATATGAGTATGAAATTATAAATACAACATAATGGTATGTGTGAAGGTAACAAAAAGACATTAAAATAAATTAAGTGTTAATTGATATATATATATATATATATATATATATATATATATATATATATATATATATATATATATATATATATATATATACTAACATACATTGATGTTAGAAACATAAATAGCATCAAACAAAGTATGAAGAGATTCATGAGCATTAAAAATTAATATGTTAATTGAATTGTATATAGTGATATATGAAGTGAATAATTGATATAAAATAGTACTTTGCGTATAAAAAAATGTTATATTAATTTAGAGAAGTATAATTAGAATAATTCAAGTTAACTAACTTATTTACATAAGTGCACTAAAAATATATATACATATTTAGTAATGTAACATGGTGTGACTATATATATAAGTAAGCAAAAGAGTGAAATAAATTAATAATGTGATGAAGTGACGTAAGATGAATAGTTAATAAATTGAGTTGAAAAAATAGTAGAGTAGAGCACTACGGTGCCTACAATAGTAAATGATGTTGTTGATGAATCAACGAAGGAATAATGATGAAATGAAGTTATTAAAGATAAGGAAAACGACCGGTATCCTGGATATATATATATAATGCTAATACATGTAGATACTATTTAATGGTAATATTATGTTTGCCCTTAGTAAAATTAAATAGGAATTGGGGTAATCGGATAAGGTTGGCATGCCAATTAGGGAAAATTGTAATGCGGCGCCTTGATGTGTAACATCGGATTGGATGGCTCCGAGAGCTGAATCCGGTGTATGTCATTTAATTGGGTTGTGGATTGGATGGCTCTGAGAGCTGAATCCACAACTGCATTTTTATATAAATACATGTGTGTGTGTATGAAATTATATTGAATTGTGGATTGGATGGCTCCGAGAGCTGAATCCACAACTGCATTTATATATAAATACATGTGTGTGTGTATGAAATTATATTGAATTGTGGATTGGATGGCTCCGAGAGCTGAATCCACAACTGTATGTGTATATATATATATATATAATTGCGTATATTGACTGAGAAAAATGGTTAAAGGGGATTGGATGGTTCCGAGAACTGAATCCCCCGATTATATCCCGTTTATCTAGCTCGTTGCAATTCCACTGGATTTTTCTAGGGGCAAAATGGTAATCTTGTATGAAATCGAGATGAAAGAATAATTATGATAATTTGGATGCCATAAATATAAATAATAAATAATATGAAAAATAAGATCAATGGGATAAGTAACAGTAAAATTGTAATTACGTGATAAAATAAAAGTAAATTGGTTAGTTGGATCAAAAAGAGCAAAATACGAAACTTAACTTGGCTAAATAAGACAGAAAGGGGCAAGAATATAATTAATCAAAAAAATTAAAGGGTTAACTTGTAAATCTACCATCTTTGGAAAATTAAAAGAATCAAAATATAATTTGTACATTGGAAATTCAATAAAAGTCAAATAAAGCCAAATGAGTTAAAATATAAGTTAATTAGAGAAAATAGTAAATTGGAATATTAATATAGCAATTAGAGGAATCAAATTTAATAGACAAGTTACGAAGGATAAAATCGTCAATATTAAAAATGTTAAGAATCAAAATGTAGTTCGTCACCATAAGAGAAATTTGGGATCTAAAGTAAATTATGAATATATTAAGATTAAATTATAGATTTATGTAATAGAAAGAGATTACAAGAATTTGATTTGAAATTTTCTATTTAGTGAGGAAAGAAATGTAATCAAACAAGAAAAATATATAATAAAGATAAAGACAAGTAAAGAAGGTCAAATGACTTAATTGAAAATAAATAGCATTGTTGACCTGATTATTAAAGTGTAATTAATATCAAAAGAGAGAATTTGAATGGATTTTTATAACTAATGAATGAAATCATAATAAGTTCATGGCGGGAAATATTCAAGAAGAAACGAATGATGGACTAGTAGTTTGAGAAAATAATTAACGAAATATTGATCTAGCTAGACAGAAAATTGTAAATTTTAATTCAAACAAAAGCAAGAACTTAGTTGAAAGTATAAGAGAAATGAGAAAATATAGGAAAATGAAGTACGACAAAATACTAAATAGCGATAGAGAAAAGAAGGTTAGTAACAGAATAGAAATGGAACGTTACAACGAATGAATTTTGACTATTAAAAAAATTTACTGTATAAATTATAGTGAATCCATAAAGTAACAAAAGAAGGACAATTTAATAAAAAGATAGGCAAGGACGAATAATTAATAATAGGAATTGCAGGGATAAGGTTAAGCAAAGAAATAGACTTGCTTAAGTTAATAGAGATTATAAAATTGAAAAATAAAATTTAATCGAATGAAATTTTGAGTAGTTGTATCCACCACTAAGCGATAATGTTGCTTAGTGTGCGGTTGTTGACTGCGCGCAGGAAAAGAAGATTTCGGGATGTGAAGAAAGAATTGTCGCATGGCATCTATACATAAAGAGAATGGGATCGCATAAACTGAGGTAAATAAATTTGGACTCATAGATATATGTGTATATCTGTTTAGTATCACTATTTATGAGATATGAAAATATGGATAAAAGTAGGGTGTTACATAATTACTACAAATTTGTATTTAATTTCAATATTTTATTCATTCTTGCAATTGTTATGTAATAATAAAATGACTTTTTGAGCGCTAATTAACTTAAGATTTTATGCAAATTTCTATAGGATTTTTCTATAATAAAAATTGACGAACATCCCATTTTTATCCAAAAATAACATACATAAGAGTAAGGATTTTCTTTATAATGTAAATTTTTATTTTACCTAAAATTAACCAACACAACTCTTTTTCAATGTTGTAAGGGTTGAAAATCCTCATTTTTATTCAAAAATATGCTGAAACTCTTCTTTTTTGTAAATATGCATGCGAGGACCAATGTGCCTATCTAAATGAATATTAAAAATAAACTACCCATTTTATTTATAATTCTTTATTTTCACATGCAAATATGCCATATTATATTGCTTTTTAAATCCATTTTGCCGCTTTCAAATGTGGATATATTCCCTCTTTAATTCCATGTCCATAATAATGCATAAGAAGAAAGATAAAATAATTAATCTTAAAAACAAACTTATTTATAAAAAAACACTTAACCAAGGTATAAATAAGTGGAGATCCCGAACTATATCTGATTTTGGCTTCATAAGGTTAGAACTCATTTTTCAATATTTTATTAGGTGGTGACTCTATGATACTAACCTTGTTGTGCCCAACTGATGCCGTCATAGGTTGATCACCAATAATGAAATAGGAGTTTCCCGAGACACTGTCTCATACCTTTTTGAGGCCCAAGACTTGGTGAATTAGGTTGAATCCTTATCCATTATGGAACAACCAACAATCACGAGTTAATTGAACCTTCATTTGACCTCGTGCCTTGAAAATGGATCTTCAAGAATCCATCGAATGCCTAAAGGGGGTTTGGCGCACATCACACTTAGTAAAAAAAAGAATAGAAACGTAATATTTAATTAAGGATCTTATGCCTAATATCCATTATCTAAAATCAAACTCTTTACTTAAAATCTTTAGCAACTAAACCAATGATCGATCATAATTTTAAATTCTCGATCTTTGTAAATAACTACATAAATTCGTTAGTATAAAACTATAAGTATTACCATGCTTACCTTTTCTCATATATAAGATTTAGCATTTTTAGTTCCTAAATTTGCTTGTTGCTTTACAATCCTATCTGTCTTAGCCACATTAATATAATAACGAATTACAATAACAATTATAAAATGAGATGAACATATAAGGTAACATGAAATTTAATCCATAATAAAGCCTCCAATTATTATCAAAATAGATGTATCCTATCAAACTATATATCTTCATATCTTGATAAAGTATTTCTTACCATGTTTTAAATATAAATCCCTTTTAACCTTGCTTCCAAAACTAAGAAATATCAACTCAAGTAAAGGTGATAATCTCCAAAATGTAAAATATAAATGATTAAAATATACTTATTATAAATCTTATAACTTACATTTCAAATGTAAAAAAATAGAGAATCGAATTACCTCATGCCATTGCTACTAAGTCTTGATGATTTCAACAAAATCTTATCACAAACACACACACACACACACGTACACACACACACGCTCACACACACACACATATCTATGTATATGTATGTATACATGTAATGTCTTCCACCAAAATATTACAACTTATATTTATGACAATTATGTGTAATGTATGATTGGTTATCAATATGGCATTTATGACACATTAGTTACCAATGTGACATTTATGTATCCTCTAACAAATTTTATTTCCATAAAAACTAACATTTAGTTATAAATGCATCACCTAAAATATTACAAAATCAACTTTCAAAAAAAGCCTTTCTTTCAAGCCTATTATAGATATACAGAGTTTATGTAATTCATGCATACATATATATAGATGTTTATTGTTTTAAACCTATTCTTCTTCTATAAATGATTTTCTTCAAGTTGTGATATAGTGAATCACATATGGTTTATTTAATTCTTTAATTTGTTTGAATCAATATATATCATCATAATTTTTTTTATTATTAACTAAGCATATCAAATAAACAATTATATTGACAAATAATAATAAAGAGCTTTAATATTTTTTACTGTGTAAGTACCTTTTCTAGACAGGAGAAGGGTCAAATTTGTTCATAACGTATCACAAATGGTGTATATTTGTCTATTAAATATGTTTTGAGCCAAATTTGCTGCTAAGTATTGAAAATTATACATATTTTCCCCTTTTTGAGGCCAAAATTACCTTTGTTATATAAAGAAATTGCTCAAATTTGCACACTAAAATTAATGAAATTGTAGGTGAGCAGACAAAAACACATATGGTAAATTTGTGTGCGCTGTAAATTGATACTTTGTTTTAACTCTCAAAAAAATGTTGAAATTGCCTACCATCAGACAATTCTTTTTCTTACCTGGAGTTCGATTATTTTGGTAAGCTTAATATTATAAATTTTAACCCTTTTTTCTGAGAGTTAATTAAAAAAAGGTGTCAATTTATCGTATACATGTGCTAAGTTTGTGTGATTTTAATTAACCTATTATGAATTTTTTTATTTGCTTATCTAGTTCGTTATTTTCAATGGCAAACTGGAGCTAAATACATAATAAGGGCAGTTTTGGCCCAAAAATGAGTACGTGAGGGACAAATGTGTACTATTTTTAATATTTTAGGGGCAAATTTAGTTCAAAACATATTTAATGAGCAAATATGTACCATTTTAAAGATTTTAGGGGGTAAATTTGGCCACTTTTTCATTTCTTTAATCTTAAGCTTTGATTAATTGAATAATTAAAGTAATTCACTAATTTTCGACTTTTTTTTTATAATTCATTTGGTATTTTAAATCCTCTATTTAGACTAATTTCAATTTGTATCTAATTTGCTCGTATATTTCAAGAATATTTGTATTTATCATGGATAATTTTTTTAAAACTTTTTTTTCTACATCAGATTTCTTACTAATAACTAATCTACCACGAAGTCATGGGTAGGATTGTGATAATTGCCTAACAATTAATAAATAAATATTATATTAATTAAATTGAGTTAGATCCATCATGCGTAGATTTGTCAAATTGTGACCCGATTTGCAAATTGGACCCATATGAATTTTTTTTTAATTCAAATTCAACCCGACATGTCAATGACCTATTTATAACCTGACTCTTTCAATCCACCAAGTGATTTGATCCAACATAATCTATTTGATCGAACTTGTTTGGCTCATGACCTAATCAATCTTACTCCATTTATATTTTTATAATTCTATAATCATTTTTATATAATATAAATAAAAAAAATTTATACGTTACACACATATACATTTTTTTTTATTTTTAATGAAATTTTTTTAAAAAGATGAAAAAATAATGTTGTAAAATTTGATCCATTTATGACTTGATCCATTTAATAATGATCTAGTTGGATTATGACCCAATCAATTTAATAATGATCCAGTTGGATCATGACCCAATTTAATCCATTTATAATCCATGATCTATTTATGACTTAATCTCTTATGACTCAACCCAAACCAACCCAATCCATTTGTACCAATATAATCTTAAATGTAATTGAATTAAGGTCTCTTTATACTCTTTATATGAATTGGTTTTATTAGTTCATATAAAATATTATTAGAGGTTATGTTGAGAAAATTAGTTCATCTAGAATATTATTAGAGGTTGTCTCCTTATATCCTCTATATTAATTAAGTTTTATTCCGAGGAAATCATTTATCTAGTCAAGCTTATTCAAATTTCAATATTTTTGAGGTGACAACAACAACAACTAATTAAACTAAATTATAACACATGACAATGCATCCAAATAGAACCAATAGTAACATTCTCATTTTGTGATAGCATTAATAAAAATTGTGATGTAGATTACATAAAAGTGAAAAGAAGCAATAAGAATCCAGCAAATAGGGACACCCAATAACCCGATTTAAACATCTCTCCATGACTCACAATTTGAATAGGAAAGAGGCATTCACCACGAGAGGCATTTTGAGTAACAACAGTGGCCATGCCATTAAAATCGCAAGCCTCAACATCTTGATCGTTCATTTGATAATACATATTGAAAGCATAAGAAAAGTTCCCGTCAACACTCAAATGATTGCAGGTAGATCCATAACCTAAGCTTGTGCAATCTGATAATGAACATGCATAGTTAATCTCATCTGCTAACATGCTCTTATTCTTAATATCCTTAATAGATTTACTAAGCACACACCATTGATTAGGCAAGTATTGAACACCCTTTGCTGCTACTAGCATTTTATCATTACCTTTCCCTGATAAATCCATAGTAAATTTAGGCCTCCCATCATATTGAAAAATGCCCCAATGCCTTTCAAAATCACCAGGAAGATTGCTCTTCTGATCCTCATCTAGTAGCCCGAAAAGGTAGACATCGAGAGTCACCCCTGGCCGTAGAGGAGTTCCTTTCTTGGCAGCTAATTTCTTGAGCAAACCATCATAGAATTTCTTTGCTAACTTTTCATTAGCATAAAAGCTACCATCCGTTGGCCAACCAACTTCACCAACTATGATCTTCATATCAGGATACCCATTTTTTCTTAAAGTCCAAACAAGGGTGTCAAAGTTTGCATCAAAAAGATTAGTATATGAAACATTTCCATCTCGAATCGGAGTAGAACCTCCATCAAAGAATGCATATTCAAAAGGGAAGCCTACGGTTTGGTGAAGACTAATGAAAGGGTAGATGTTCACAACAAATGGAGAATTGTTCTCATGAAGATGCTTTACAATTTGCAAAGTTCTAACCTTTATATCTTTGCGAAAATCTCCAATAGATGGCTTAGCTCCATCATAAATATCTGCATTCAATGGTACTATAGCTTTAATTTTATCTCCAACTTTAGCTTCATCAAGAGCTTTTTGGATGTTTTGCAATGCTGGGAATGTTATTTTATCAAATGATCCATTGTAGGATTTCAAGAAAGGTTCATTCCCAACAGCCACATATCTACATACTCAAATTAAAAAAAAAATTCAAGATTAGGTCATAATTATAGCCATATTCTTGATTCAAGATATAATTACATATCAAATGATATTAGGTGATGATATGGCAATTCATGATTCATAATATTACAATTAGAAGCAAAAGCATGATACAATAAAAAGGAAGCCAAATTTTAAATTTACTAAAAAAATAAGGGTAATAAGAAATTAAAAATTAAAAGGAAAAATTTCCAAATGAATCTAAAATCAACATAAATTTTTAAGAATTTTTTTATAGGGAAAAGTATAGGGATTTTTTGGAAAAAACAAAAGAAATTGAGTTTTTTTTGTCAATTCGCAACACATTTTCAGTGATTGGATTTCAAACATCCAATCATTATGACTTTATTGATACAAAATACTAGTTGTGCTATTTCATTGATGTAAATTATTCTATTATGATCATAACATTAAATTATCCATATTTATAGGTAATGAGAATATAAAAAGAAAAAAAATACATACTGACCTGATGTCAACATCTTTAAGATGAGAGGTGACATTTTCTTTGACCCAATCTTTGGCATTATCATAATCATCAGAAATGTGTTTAAGCATATTGTTAGGAATGGCAACCATAACTTGAATGCCAGAACCAGCCAATGCTTTTACAGTCCAATCATCAGCATCAAAAAGCTTTACCTTCTTTATCCCATTATCTTTCAACATATTAACAACTATGGTTGGATCTAATGGATGAGATGCTATGTTTCCCCAATTCACCCCTATTCCTGGTATTACCTCACACATCACATTTACAATGTTCATTGATCCCATCATCATTATACAACAACTCATCCATAATAGGATCCTGTCGCACCCTCTTTCTCCTCCTCTACCCATGCTTAATTTCAAACACCACTTCTTTTACAATCTCTAAATGATTATGTTTCTTGCATTGGCTTTGATTTGGAGAAATTTAGGATATGAATGATTGGATCTACGAGAATGCCGATGTTTGGTTTTTGTTTTAATGTTAGTTTTTTTTGGTGATTTTTGTAAGGGTGAGAATTACACAACTTTAATTGATTTGTTATGCCAATGTTCCTTTTTATGTAGCCTATTTTAATTTTCTATATTTAGCAGTTTAAATGGTAGAAAAAAGGCATTTTTATGGTATATAGTGGTACACACACATAATTACCATTCAATTGGCTTACAATAAATTATTATTATTATTATTATTATTATTATTATTATTATTATTATTATTATTATTATTATTTATTCGATTTGATGGTGCATATGCATACACATTATTACACACATTCACCTTTGCATATTCCTAAGAATTAATTATTGTAAAAAAACTATTTTTTAAAGTTTGAATATTGCATAGAAGCCATATGTCATATATTAACTCAAATCATGCTTTAAGAAAATGTCCAATTAAAATTAAATTAATAGTGGATTTGCTCATAGGATTTAGTATCCATGGGTCAAAAGTTTATTCTATATTGCTCACAAGTTTTTGAGGATATGTACTTCTATATGTAAAATTGTGCTATTTGTACTTAATTATCTTAGATAAAATTATGCACAATACACCATTTTAACTTTATTTTTCTTAAAAAAATGCATTTTTAGTTTTAAAGTTTTAAATTTATCATTTTATTTTAAAATTTGCACTTTTTAAAAGGAGTCATGCTAAACTATTTAAATTGAATAGCTCAAATATATATCGCTAAAAAAAGTAATTTTCAACTTGACTATAATACCTCAAGCCATTGAGCCTATTTGTTAAAGGGTTGGAGGCTTGCACGATTGAGGGCATGCATTTTTTTCTTAACTTTTCTTGTCTCTACATAGGATTTTACACTTCTAGGTTCTTAGTCTTACTACTAATCATCATACAGGTGGATAAAGTTTCCCACACTTTATCACCTCATTGGTTGAGATAAAAAAATGTAAACCTTCTTTACCATGCATAACTTTTAAATTACATATTGTTCAAGTTATCTTTAACCATTTTAATGTTGACTGCTACCATCTTATTCTCATCCATCCTCAAAAGTCTTGAAAACATTGATCTACATATGAGATTACCCAACTCTTTAAATCTCCATGGCTAAGTCACCCACATCATCTGATGAAAACCATAATTTTGTTGGTGAGTTATTTGGTATGATGAAGGGGATAATTGTTAAATGGGGACAGTGATTTAGAGAGGAAAGATTGCTTATCAAATAACAAAAATGAAAGTTATAATTAATTCAACTACTATATTGAGCAAGGTCCTCGTCTAGAGTTTTTTTTTTTAAATGTAGATAAAATATTTGAATTTTACAAAGAGTATTCTAAGTTTAAAGAATTTAATGTTTATAAGAAATCAACGACGAAGTGTCATGGAAAGTATCCCAAATAACAAACCCTTAGCTGTGACACGGGAAAAAAAATCTTAAGCTCAGTACTCATCTAAAAAGGTTAATTGACTTGCTAAAGTCAACCCTATTTTAAGGGATAATAAAACGTGGGAGGTTTCATATGTTATTTCAACACACAATCACTAATTGATTCTTGATATATCAAGGGTTGATGACCAGCCCTAGGGTTATCAAGAATAACCTTAAGAAGAGGCTTGAGATGCATGATTTTACTAGAATTAGGCCATCAAAGAGTATTAGTTTGGTTTCGTATAAAGCTAGTAGCTCAAATAAGATTAGTTGTTCAACAAAGGATTGTCATGACCATTGATTGTCGAAGGAGGGTACTATATGTTAAGGTGATGTAGAGGCCATGAGAAAACTATTTGCTATAATGCAAGTCCATGATCTATAAATTTTTTACTCAATTAACATAGATGAAGATTACAAGCTGGACAGCATATTGTGGGTGCATCCTAGGTGTAAAGCAACGCACAGGGAATTCCACATTGTGATGAGCTTTAACACTACATACCTGGTTAACAAGTACAAGCTACCTTTTGCAACTATACTTGAGGTCAACCATCATGGCCAGTCAACTTTAGTTGATTGTGCTTTGTCACCCATGAAGACGTGGACACATTTAAGTGGTTGTTTAAAATGTGGCTACCAACGATGGGTGATATTCATATTAGATGCATATTGATATATCAATGTGAAGGAATTAGAAAAAGAAATTAGGGAAATTATGCCTAATTCTAGACTTAGATTTTATCTATGGCATGTCCTTTATAAAGTGCTTAAGAAGTTTAAGCATATTGCAGGCTTCAAAAAAGCATGGATAATTTTAAGAGATCGATTTATAATGGCTTTAACAACTAACATTATTGTTGGAAAACTTTCATAACAAAATACAACCTAGAAGGTAACCAAGTGCTGATAAAGCTAAATAAGGAAAGGGAGTGTTAGGTCCTAGTGTATCTCAATAATTCATTTGAGGAAGGTATGTAATTCCTAGACACTATAACAGGAAAAAAATGAAAAAAGAAAAATTTAGTACTTAATTTATCATGAATGGTTTTATAATCTTAATTTTATATATTTGACTAGTATTATCATCATAAAAAAACTTAATCATGTCATCATGCATTAAAATTCAGGAAAAAATAAGTAGCAGCTTATAGCTAAATTGGTTTTAATTTAAACATTGGCTTTGTGGCATAAAAGTTGTTCATAAACTATTCAATAAATATATGCAAATTTTAAATTGTGAGGTTGCTTTCTTGTTTAATAAATTTCATTTGTTTAAAGGTATGTTGTCTACACAATGAAGTGAGAGTATGCATGCATACTTTTATAAGTTCATACAACTTGCAAACACCCTTTAACAATTTCTTAAGCAGTTTGAGCTTGCTATTCTTAAAGCATGATATGAGTGTTTTGCCAAGTTTAAATCTAAGTATACCGTAGCCAAGTGCCAATTGAATTTCAATAGGAGAAGTAATTCAATCAAGCCTTCACACATTCGATGTTTTACAAAGTTTTAGACATTGTTCAGACTTCAGATCTAACAAGGTAAAATTAGAATGATGTTTTTGAACCTAAACTGTTCAAATTCTAAGAGAGATTCCTTCTGAACAATTGGTATTATAAGGAGTTAGTTTATGAAGTTAAATACAATAGAGATGGATAACAATTTTCATGCACATGCAAGAGGTTCCAATCAAATGGCATCATATGCTGCCACATCATGAAATTATTTGATAACAAGGGCATCAATCTTATTTATGAAAGTTATTTATTTTTAACATGGAGAAAGAACATTCAAAGGCATCATAAACATTCAAAAGCATCATATGAGTACATATATATTTTTTAAATGGCTAGTGCCCATAACTTCCAACACAACATCAAAAGTTCAAAGAGCTTGAGAAAGTATTCTATAAAGTGGCTGACAAGGCATTGCAGTGCATCAAATTTACTTGCATTTGAAAAGTTCTCTTGAGTCTAGCTCAAATCCTAATGATAGAGGGGTTGACAATGCCAACACTGATGATGGCAGCTAGATACATATGTTGGATCGTCCAAAAACAAAAACTCGAAGGTGACCAAACAAGGACTAACCGAGTAAGATCCTATTGCGAACCTAACTGATGACCCAGGATGACAAACAACTCCAATCAAAGTAGCCAATATAGTGAACATAACCAACACACTAATGCATCAACTTATGTTCATGTACCCTCAAACACACCTTCTAAAATGTAGTGACTCCTACCTCTAATTCAAAGGAGGTAACTACTACCGTTATGAACAACGTTAAAACAAATTCAAGGTGGTATAATAATGACATTGAAGACATATACTACCCTATGATTGGTTTACTCTATGATGGCATGATCTGAAATTTTATATTTGCTACTTTCCATGGTGACTGTCGTTAGGTATATCTCATGTTTAATATTGACAGTAGTTATTGTGAGGCATGCGATAACTTTGTTTGTAAAGTAGGTTGAACTTTATTTACATCAATAAATTGATTACCTGAAACTTATTTCATTGATTACATAAACATTATAAATTCATTTTCAATAGGATTTTTTGCAAACTCAAAAATTGTTTTTTTTTAATCTTGTCATTTTTAAATTTTTTGGATAATTCTTACATGCCACATCAAATTAAGGACATAAAAGCCAAAACACTAGTTTGAATAAAGCAAGCATTTCAAATATTAAAGTAAGAACTATTAATACATTGCATCAACAAAATCAGTTCTAAAACCAAAATAAATTCCACAACCATAGTAATTTCATTATGGTCGTCTGCTGCATTCCATGCTTGCATTAGACTTGAAATTGACATATGCCATGACATGGTGAGGTTCTATGGTAAAAAAAAAAAAAAAAACTCCAATTCGTCCTACTTATTGAATTGATGCCTAGTGTAATATGATTTCTCTGTCACTTCAAACCTTGTTTAAAACATGACCCCTTTTTCATTAACCCTTAGTATGTATTTGACCAATCACATCCTTCTAAATTGTGGGTTGTATAGAAAAACATCCTTTTCTTTTGATCCCATATGCACTCTTGCAAAAGAAATAGGCATATTTTATTTCCAACCACAATATCAAATACAAATACTGCAAGATTATTCTTTAAATTAAATCTTATTAAACAAAGACTTAAATCAAATAGCCATAAATATTGTTAAGGAACAAACATTACCAATTCGTATTTGGTGTCTACAGCATTTAGAGTTACTCAGTCTTAGGTGGTACTTTCGTGACTCTATGAGTTGTATAATTTCTAGAAGCCATGTTTTTGATATCATTGTGTTATTTAATAAAAAAACAATTGTAATTATTAATCATGACAATGTTTCAATTATAATAATTAAACCAAAATTATGAATAAAAAATTAATACAAATATCAAACATATTCAAACAAATTAGTTATCTGCTTACTAACGGTTATAATGTGTTGGTTTTGAATCAGATGATCCATAAACCCTTAATTCTATAGGTCAGGATGAAAACATTCCCTAGGAATTGATTCCCAATCTATTTAGAACCTACCATTTTTTGCCTAAGGTCCTTTCTATAGTCTTTAAATATCAATTCATTTCCTTTCTTGTCGGTACATGTTACATTAAACTCTTTTAATCAAAACACATAAAATGTAAAGATCGAGCCTGGCTTAATAAAGTAGTAGCAGATATAGAGAATGAGGTTTTACATTCAGATGGTTTGTGGTTAGGGTGTTTATTATGAATAGGAATTCTGACAAGTGTCGGTAGGTGGATATGTATTGGTCGTAGTTTACTAGTAACATGCACACAATATCTTAGTTTTGATCTATATGCATAATAGTTGTACAAGTTTGACTCCCTTTTGAAAGTTACAATAAAGTAGTGATGCGATAAATTCATGAATTCCTTTGCCATGATTAACTATTAACATCACGTTGAAAGACAAGATTACCAATCCCAATTTAGATTAATTAGTACAGGTCTAAGGTTTGCATGGGAATAGAAGATTTGCATGTATTGACGTAATTTTTCATTTTAAATAGACTGAATGTAGAAAATATGACATTTTCATTAAATATACAATAACTTTTTTTTTTTAATTAATTGTTTAATATTTGCTCTTTCTTTCCATGGTACAAGGGATGAGGTACTAGAAGTTATTTTTGTATTCATTATGAATAATTTTGGAAGTTCTTTTTATAAAATAAGAAAAATTAAAATAAAACATAATTAGTTTAGACTATTTCATCATACTGCAATATGTAATATCTAAATATTAATATGTAACATCCAACTACATATTTATGTTAATGGTCTATAATTAAAACCATGCATGATAAAGTGTGAAATTTGACCCAAGGAAAGTAAGTCATATTCCTGTACTATATATTTTTTTATCCCTTCTCATACTTTTCACGTAATTCAATCTTATTTAAGTTGTATTGAACAAATTGTATGGTATCGCCTTTTTAAATTTCGAAGTGTATTACAAAGTCTATCTAACCCACATGAATTTTAGGAGTTTCGTATGGCTTCTCTCCATAATTTGGTGTGACATTCATGAATGTATACCTGATAGTGAATGCGAGAGAAGACGATTCATCCAAGTCTACCAAAGACAACTTCTTGAGGTGCAAGTCCTCATATCTTCTAATCCAATATTGACCACCACCTTATTTTTATACAATGGCTAAGTTTTGTTTTGCACACAAAAACTCAAAAATTTACTTAAAGGAGCCTTAATAGTATTAAAATGGATATTTAAATTATTTTGTGACATGTATCCTCACAACGAAATATATTTAATCATTGTTTTTGCAAACCACAAGGAAATTCCATGGAATATTTGAATGGGAAACGTGTTGGGAATCATCCATTATTTCTGATTGGGTACTTAATCTATTGTCCTTGCTCGTCAAAATCATTCACCTTGAACTCTTTAGGTAAACCGTATTTGAACATAATCATATAATTTGGTTTGATGTTATGGAACCTCATGAAATTTTACATGTTGTCAAACATGAGATCAAAACCCAACCCTATCTACATCTATGATGAATTCTTTAAGCAAAAAATTCCTCATCATTATAAAAAGAATTCATCATGGGGGTAGTTTGTAAACCATGAGAATATAAACAAGGTAATGAGCTCCTTTTCTGTTTCTACTACAAGCGTAGGGAATTGCATCATGTGAAGGTCTTCTTTAATCATGATATCTGGTTCTTAGAATTTAGGTAACAATTTAGGTTTGATTCTTTTTGCTATTACTAAATGATGATGGTTGATGCCATACAATTATACTTTCATGTTATTAATATCTATATATTAGAAACCTAAAAACATGCATGGTAGCTTAAGATTGTGGACGATAGTCATGGGCCTTTCAGGCTACGAGCTCTAAACAATTTAAATTATTTTTTTGACTTATAATTCGTTGTATCATTTTGCTACCATTACAAGAAAAAACTAGTTTCTCGATGGAAATGAGTAAATTTTCGTAGGAAAACGAAAATACCGACAGAAATTGGCGTTAGAGAATTGGTTGTTGGCACCTTTGCTGAACGGAAATATTTCTATAGGTAAATTTACCAACGGAAAAATCATCCGTCGTTAATTTCATTGGAAAGTTCAGATAAAAAAATTGTCATAATTTGCCATATTTATCAAAGGATTTGAAATTCCGTAGGTAAATTTACCAATGGTACGTTATATCGCGTAGGCAAATTAGCGACGGAATTTTTTTGTTGGTAATTTTAGTCTATATTCTTACCTGCGTTTTAATAATTCTGTAGGCAAATTAGCAAATGAAAATTTTCGTCGGCAATTTTTTTTATATTTTTAGCAACAATTTGATGTATTTCTGTCGAGAAATCTTAATTACAAAATTTTTATTATTTTTTCTATAAATTGCAATCCTAATAAAAATATATAATTTACAATAATAAATTAATAAATACCTAATTCATAATATAATATAAAATTTATAATATTCAACAATATATGAAATCATTTTCTTACAAGTCCTGAAAGCATAAATATTATCCCTAATATTATAGTTAGGCTGTTACAAGTCCCAAAAAGTCATTAAATTTAAAGCCTTATGTTATCGGCACAAGTGGATTATCTAGATGTTGCGATGTGTTGCTTTCCCCCCTTACTTCTTTCATTTGAGAATGGAGCTCGGCTATATATTCCATAGTCTGGTGCAATTGACTCGTCAATTGACTAACTGTATTCTGAAGTGCAGCTACTTGATCATTGGATGCGGCTTGTCTACTAGAGGCAGCTATACTGGATGTGGAGGCATGTGTATATTATGTATTTGCAAAAGATCCAAGGCCAAAAATCCTACCTTGATAGTCCCTACCACTAACTACCTGTAGATATATCTGATTTTCATCAAAATCTGGGTTATCCTGCGATTGTCGTTGTATCTCCTCCTGTATTTGATCCTATCATTATAATTATTTATACTAGTTAGTGATAATTTTAAACTGATATTATGTATAAAATTAATATTGAAATATATACTTTACATACATTTAATTGCCTGCATTGTTCATTGATGAATGTTACACCATCATGCTTTTTGGTGTAAGTATGCACAAAGAACTGTTGTGATGTAGGCTTTTGGCTGGTAGACTTTTCTTGCATAGAAAATAAGTAAATTATCTATGATTTGCAAACATTTTAGCAGAATTTCTTCTATTTTTTTTATATTTACCCCCTTGTTAAACACAAAAATAAATCTTAACAAGGCAACCATCAATATGGCGCCAAAAATCTCATTTCTAAATAAATAGAAAAATCAATGCAAGACATTTATTCAATAGCAATAACCAGCCATCCAAGTAGAAAATCCTTTCCTCTATCAACTTTTACATTCATAAAGCTCAAATAGCAAAGAAATTAACATTATTTGACATCTAAAACGAGCTAATCAACCATACTCTATGTTAATTTCAACCATTCCTATGGAATAAATTGGCTAAAAGCAATCAAAAAATAATCAGACAATAATCAAACTTAAATAGATCCCAAGGAGCAAGAAGGGCTTTTACATGGTAAAAAACTAGAATACATCAAATTAAAGATGAAACTAATGAAAAATACTATTCGGGGTAGAAATATAGATAGAAACAAGTTAAATACATAAACAAATCCACTAAGTTCCAAATGCTTCTAAATGAATGGCAGGTTCCATCAAAAGTACATAATTCAAAATATACATGTCAAGTTATAATACTTACAATTTTATCTGCATGCTCCTAATGGGTCATAGACCCACCAGTGTGCACAGGTAGACTGTCTCCATCCCCTTCTGTTACTCGAATTTCAATCAGAAATAACTTTTGCCTTGGGCATTGTCCAATAATTCTGCCAATTATTCCATATTTCTTCAGATATAAAAGGAGGTCGTACACCACTAAATTTATGGGAACTAACAAAATCTCTGTAATGTGCACGAGCTTGACTCTCCCATACATTGTAAATGAGAGCATCAAATTTTGAATCCTAAAAAAAATTCTTTCCGAAAAATGAAAATATAAGTTTGTAAGTGTTTATAAAGAACAATACTAATCTAATTAAAGTCTAAAATTAGATAAATAAAAAAGTAAACAAATATTATTTAAATGTGCCTCAAACTTCTGATAATAGAGATCTTTTGTTTCTTGTGAGAGATTCTTCCATGTATAACCATCAAATTCTATTTTTTCCTTGAATATGAAGGAGATCCAGTGAGAGCACGGTCCAGATGGAACCAACTTATAATAGATATCCAATTTAAGACAAATTTCAAATTAAATACCATATCAATTGTATAAACTATTAGTTTAATGCATGTATAACATAATTTTGTGTTTTTCACTCATATTATTGACAATAGTAATGTATGTCCATCCATCCTCCTTTTGCTCTAGGCTGCATGCTTTTGCCTCCATCCACAGCAGATGATCCAATTTTCTCAATTGGTATAGATTCATTGTTGGGTGTGGGAGTAAACGTTTCACCTATAAATGGTGATGGTGTAGATGTTGTAGGGGTTCCAGATGGTGCAATACTCTATGGGATAGGTGAATCTTTTGGAATTATTGGTAGGGAAGGTGATGCCTCGTATGATTGTGCACATAATGCTCCTTTTAATGGAAACCTGAGCCTTGGCGGCAACATGCCCTTCTTTCTCTTATGTGGCATATCTTTGTACCTAAAATATATGAATTTGATTATTTCATATTAGAACATTATTAATTACATACATGTAACAATATATTGTTGATATATTGTCATGGAGTACAAAAGCATTTGCTCTAAATGCATAACTAAGTACAATAAGATGAAAGAGAATATCATAATACAACTTGATGTAATACCTTCATGAGTATTGCATAAATATCATTAGCAATTAAAGGTGCCTTCAATCTAGATCTTTCATTGAAATGGTTGTACATGATTTTGATTCTGAAACAACCATAAATTGAAATCATGTAACATTTGCATAAATGGAAGCTTAAAGCTTCGGTTGACTATGGGTTTAACATCAAAATTAGATAGACCTTACGTCTCTGGAAATGATTTCTAGGTGTTTTTATGCATATTTGAAACAACAATCCTTGTAGCTAGCTATTTCTCAAGTCCACCAGAAGAGCCAGTTCGATCACACTAATTATTACACATAATTCAAAATAAAATGATTCAGAGATCAAGAACCAGTAATGAATTGCTTCAAGACACATAAATTTGCTATTTCTAGAGCTGAGACATTCCACTTCCATGAGTACAGATTTCAAACCAATTTGAAAGCCAACCTCAAGAAGAAAAACAAAGAAATCAAACTAATTTGGAAGAACATTGCAAAACAAGCATAAAACAATTACAAAATACAAATTTGGAAGGTTGGTGGTTAAACCAAAAAGCTAATAAGATGAAAAGATATAAATCAAACCCAACAAATTTCAAAGGAAACCAGTACCACATTGAAGACTTATAGATTAAAGCAATTGGTGACAAAAGCATATTAAAAAATCAGAAGTCAAATGTCCAAATCTTAAAGAAACTAAAATTAGATATCTTAAACTAAGAAATTTTAAAATTTCAAGAAACAATACTATCAAGTAACCAAAATCACTCAATGGATCTAATTAAAAACCTGCCATGACAATAACCTCGCTAATTAAGAAAGGGATGGAAATATATACTCAAATCTCAAAATATTCAGCAAAATCATCATTTACAATTCCCAATATCATCAATCAAGTAGACCTTAGCACAATAATTAAAATCAATTTTCAAGGATCTATGATGTCAAACAAACAAAGTCAATGAACCAACTAATCAAGAGCAGTAACCAAAACACATTACTAAAGAAATCACAAAATAAAAATCAGAACAACCTAAATTTATCTTAAAAGGAAAACTCATAGAAGCTATTGCACACGGGGAAAGGAAAACCATCAGCACTTCCAAAAACAATCAAGAAAAAAGGATTAGGTGGTCTGCAATGGAAGCTTTATGCGATGGCCGTCCATGGCAGCTCCGATGAGTGTTGCTTGGGTGAGAAAAGAAAACAGAGAATAAGAGGAAGGGAATTGTCAAACAGAAGGTAAGAAGAAAGCATCTAGGGCACGAAAGAGAGAATAGAATAGTTGTTTCAACTTTTTACATGGACTTTCAGAGCCATTATATCATTGTTTTTTTAAGCTAAAGTGACATTTTTTTTGTAATATTGTTTTGATTAAGGGTTTTTTTTTAATTAGGTCCAATAATTTTTAGGTGAAACTAAATCAAAATAGCATAGCGTTGAAATGTAATACCTAAGGTTATGTTTGGTAGGATGGATTGTAATGTAATTTAATTCAAAATGTAATTAATCATTTGTTTGTTAACACAAATTTTTAACAATGTGATATAATTTTGGACTTTGAAATATACCTAAACGAACTCGTTTTGGGCTAAAATTTTACAACCAGCCTAAATAATATTTTTGGATAATTTTAGAATAATTTTGGTAAAAATTTGATAAAAAAATAAATTGTACCAATAACTTCCTTCCTTATGGAATTTTATTTCTATCGGCAAATTTCTACGAAATTAAAATTCCGTAGGTAATTTTTCGTACTTACGGAATTTCAATTCCGTTGGTAAATTACCTACGAAAAAGTTATTTCACAGGAAAATTACCTACGAAATAGTACTTTTGCAAGTAATTTGCCGACGAAAAAGTAATTTTGTTGTCCAATTTTAGTCGCGAACATTTGGTGCCAATTTATCGATGAAATTTTCATTTCCGTCGCTAAATTCCATCAAAAATTTTTGGTGGTGATATTTTCGTCCAATTTTTGCGATGGAATTCTTATTCCGTTGTAACCTACGAATTTATACTACCATTTTCCCTACGAAAGGAAAATTTCGTTGGTAATTACCTATAAAAATTTTTTCGTCCATAAATTTCCGTCGCTATTTGGAATTTTTCTTGTAGTGTACTGTGATTGGCCCAATAGAAACAAGAGAAATTTATATTACCTAATTATTATTATTATTATTATTTATGAAATTTTCTTGCCTCATACTTCAATAAATCTCCATATAAATAATAATAATAATTATGTTAAAATCTATGTTTTATAATTGTAACACCCTCTTACCCCCTAATAGGATGTGAGAGTGAAACGACATATTAACATTCTTATCATATTAAATGTAAGAATAAGTTCAAACAAGTTATCTTATTAACTATCATTTCTAAATTAGATTAATTAGAATTTAGCACATTTAAGGTTCTTTATGTTTGATTTGATCATGCACATTATCCCATTAAAATTAATTATCAAAATTCTATAGGTAACTCTTATAATATAAGACAAATACATGCATATGATATCTAAACTATTTACAATACCTTTACATTACATTTACTTTACTTGGGACTTATACATATCTAATGTTTGTTAGAGCTATACAATACAAAACTTATATACCCAAAATAAATCTTGAGCTATCCCTCTAGTGGCCTACAGATATTGACTTAAAACTCGGCACTCTATACCTATGAACCTACACACAAAAAAATCGTGCTGAGCAATGGCTCGGCGGGGAGTAAAACAATGCAATTGACTTATAGATTAAATCACTTATATAAATGGTATAATATCAAGTATAAATATCACATATTAACGTTCAATAACCAAACATACTATAACATCCATTTCAATTTTATATCACACATGCATTGACTAACATGATGATGCCATTAATGATAACAATAACATGCATTCACAAAACATACCAATTCCATCAATAATAATAATAACATGCACTAACCTTACAATAAATCACTAAATTATGTGCACTATTAATAACATATCTCTCATTATTATTCAATTAAAGACTCATCCATTGATTGAATTCTCATGAATGATGGATAACGAGACCGAATACTAGATATTGGTAAACAATAACAAACACTAGAGGCATAATAGTCTCAAATCACAAGATACTAATAGGTATTAAAATACTAGACACCATTCAGTGCCAACACTAGTAGTGACAATCTCTATCTCTTATAAGCATGCTTATTTATCCACGACTAGGTGAAATTCAGGCACCCATAATTAAAGGCTTTAATATCACTTATTAACTTTACATTTAACACATCCATTTTTCTAACCAAGTTAATATACAATCATAATTTGATCATGTACTAATATACACATTCTTAAATGCATGCTCACATTTATAAAGAATGACAATACACAAGCATAATTTATTTGCATACATTCCTTGAATATATTTTATTCCCACTATAACTAAGTAAATTTCCATATAATATATGGTCATTTAGTTATTATTCATTTTAAGACATGTAACAATATAAATATGTCCACTTATACTCAATTGTATTCAAACACTTAAGATATATATATTTAAGAATGCATGCCATAGGTTCACAACTAGCAAAAGTGTATGAAATCATTTATGCACTTGTAATTCACCTGTACGCATTTAATTAAATTTCATTTTTAATACATAATCACTTATTTCATGTTTATTATATCATTTTATACCTTTATACATATGTTTCCAAAGTTTTATTAACTTCAGAAAAGGTTCGGGTAGGTTTCAGTGATGTTCAAAAGCAAAGATTGAAAAAATAAGGCATAAAATGAAATGAAAAATGGTGGGGCAGAATAGAGGAACACAAGTGGGAAGTTTTATTCCTAACCATGTGGGATAAGATTTGAAAAAATAAAATTTTTGGGCATAAGCATTTCATACGAGTGGGAAGAATTTTTACCACCCATATGTATGCTAAGGTTTAGTTTTTTTTTATAAGGATAACAGTTCTGAATTGTCTTGCATATGATTTACAATGCCTAGATGTGGTTTTATGAAAATATAGTCTCCTAATCAAATGTTAATCTATGTTTTAAGTTTTTAATGACACAAAAATAATGCCATTTAGACTTTTAAATCATGAGATATTCAACAAACAACATAGGTTGCTCCAAATGATAGGGCAGCAATCATCACTCAACTTCAAACCAAAAATTGATAATCTTAGAGGTATATTCACATTTTAAGTTTTTAGGTCTATATTTCTATTTTAACTTTCAATTAGAATCATCCAATATGGAGGTTTATAACTCAAGTTATAGCCAAAACAATCATTGCAGGTCTAATGGATCTTGCACTACAATTTACCCTACTAACATTTTCCTCTATAATTTCTTATTTTATGCCTACTTTATCATCAAATTTGCATCCTCATAGCATTTAAACAATCAATCACACATTTAAGCAACCAAAATAATCACATACATAAATATACAAATACCTCCATACCTTATTGAAGCTTGTTCTTCTACTCCTTACTTCCCACCTTCTTATTGCCTTTATCTTTCACCTTATCTCCAACTAATATTACAAAATATCATTCAATCCTCAATTAAAATTTGTACATATACACTTTAATTAACATGCTAAATGAAGGAAAATGAGGAAATGAACTTAATTACTTACCTTATGCATTTGTATGTTTGGTTCACTATATTATATTAACCTATATAGTATTAGCCTATATAGTATTAGCTTGTGCAATATTAATCTATATTATATTATACAATATTTGGTATAAAATTGTATTAGTTTGTAATATTTTGTTGTATTTAGTGCATCATGTCATAATATATTATTTTTAAAAAATAAAAAACATATATAATTAAATTATTTTTATTTTAACTAGTTTAGGTAACAAAAATTATAATTATAAAATACAATTTTAATACATACATCAAATTTTTATTAAAAAATAAAAAAATAAAATGAGAAATGACTATATATTATTAGAAAAACCAACATTTCTAAAGGAAATATTAGATTAAAAAAACAAACAATGAATTTGATGAAGCATTTGAGTAAAAAATGAGAAAATTTATGAATTATAATATAATTTTTATATAATGGCCATTAAGTTATACATTCAATATTATTATTTTGAAGATTTAGTCACGGTATGATAATAGTGGTCCTTGTATGGTAATGGTAGTGGTGGCGATGTGATGGTGGGGGCAGTGGTGATGGTAATGTGATGGTGGGGGCAGCAATAATGGTGATAATAATGGTTATAGTGGTGGTGTTAGTGGCAGCAGCGGGATGGCGATAGTGATGGTGACGATGATGATAGTGATGGTGACGGCAATGGCAGTGTGGTGCTGGTGGCAGCAACGGTGATGACAGTGATGGTGGTAGGGTGGTATATATTATTAATATGATATTTACCATATTTCACAAACCTAAGGTTTTATGATGTATTATTTTATACGATATATGTGGGATAATGAGATTTATGATGTATTATACTATCTCCACATTAATTTTTCAAAAAACTTTCCAAACATTGTAATTTTATTAGCTTATATTGTATTATACTATCTAATGTGTACTATAGAAAACAAAACATGACCTAAGTTCTCTCTCTCTCTTTCAATTCTCTTGCAACTAAGAACAAAGTTTATAAGGTTTAGAGAGGATGAAGATAATAGGGAATTCCTAACCTAAAGATGGCCAACCAAAACTTCCTCCAAAGCAGATTGCTCTGCTTTAATTAATTAGTCAAAATTCTAGAAAAGGAATGGTGTCGACTACTCATTGGTTAAAGTTTTAAGTCATTGGTTAATTATCATATAATCCCTTTTCTAACTTTTAATTACCAATTCACTTAAATTGATATTTCATTTTCAATTTAGTCCTCACTTACATGATTAAATCATTAATTACAATATCACTTATGTATCCTCACCTTTTCGAAAATATCAGTTACGTCCCCATTTAAACAATTAATGCTCTCATGCACTATAACTCATACAATCACTTGCTTACTTATGTTCTAATCCTACTATGGTATACTGTGGGGCCTCATAATAATGTTCAACATTTGACATTTATATGTACTACTGTAAATGAAATATCATACTTTAACTTATATAAATTTGAATTGGTAAAGAGAAGGCCTATTTAATAATTCAATAAGATTAATAATGACCATTAAGAAGTGACTTGAACATATAGGTTTCCATTGGAGCAAATTTAGAGCTTATTTGGTAATTTTAGGCCTACTTGATGTAAAATGTCAATTAAGATTGGCTTAAAAATATAGGCTACTATTTGACAATCTTGAATTATCACTTTCCAAAAGAAATATTTTTATATATTTATTTATTTTTATCCTATGCAATGCCATATGTACAAAAAGGTTGCTCAACCACTCCTCTATATAGGCCTTTTAAGTAAAGGTATATGGCCAAGTGTTCACTTTGGTTGGGAATAAATTCACATATTTAATAATATATAATAATTTTTATTCACTCCATCTACCTCCATTTTTTTACTTGAAGCAAAATGATACTTTAATCATGGATTACCTTTGGATGTATAACTCTTATGACTTATACTTCACAAGGATCATTTGTCCAACTGAATCATTGGTAAGTCCTTTCATTCTATAGTTGAAAAAAACCAAAATATCATCTATATTTCTTACAAACATTATTATTTTCCATCTTTAATATATTTAAATAAAAATCCATGTTTGTAGAGGCTTCCTAAACTCACAATTTCACCTCTATAACTAACAATTGAGGTAGAAATCACTGCCAAAGTTAGTGGTAGGCCATTCCATTTATTATGGTCTTTAACAATTACATAGTCATTACTGCTTGGTGTACCTGATTAGGGTTATGATGTATGATTGCAAGCCTAACTCATTAAATTGTAACTATTTTATGAGTTAAGCAATGAAATCACATATGGTGATCCTTCAAACCATGAACAATTCATCAACAACATCAATTGGCCGTAAATTTTGACGTTTAGGGACAACATCAAGAATTGTCACTTGAAGATAAATGACCACTGATATGTGTGAATTACAGTATGTTTTTAGTTTGTTTCAAGTTTTTAATTTAGTTAATTAGTCTTAATATAGTTAAATTTATGTTTAATTAATTAATTATGTGTTTTGAGGTTTAATTATAAGTTTCGATATTTTTCGGGGCTAAATTGAAGAAAGGAAAATTTTGGGTTATTTTCGTAAATTCAGAGGAAGTTGTTAATTAGGCTTGAGCTACAAAGGCTCATCACTTAACTGAGTGATGAGGATCACTCAGCTGAGTAAGCAGCCTACTCTCCTGAGTGACAAAGTTACTCACCCAAAGAAGAAAAATCACTCACCCATGAAAAGAAGTTCAATAGTCCAGAGGGCAATCACTCTCTTAAGTGATAAGGTCACTCACCCAAGGAAAAAGGATCACTCTCCCGAGTGATGAAATCACTCTTTTGAGTGAGTAATGAGAAAAACAAGATAAAGACTTCTTGTTTAAAATGAACTATTCCCCAACTCTATTTAGGAAGCTATAAAGGGTGGGATTCCTCTCTAATGCCTATAAAAAGAAGATCAAAACACATAGAGAGAGACATCAACTCAGCCATAAAATTTAGATTAAGTTTAGTTTTACGTTATTTTTCTTAGCTTGTAAAGAACAAAAGCTTAGAGTAGGAAGTTTTCTTTGGTTTTATGTAAATGTTGATCAAGGGAGCTTCTATACTCTATGTTTTTTTATTCTCATTCTTAATTTTTCTTTAGTTTTTAATATGAATAGTGAGTAGTTCTTTTTACTTTTGCTAAAGGATACTTAAATCCTTAACTTTTTATTGTGATGACTTCAGTTGAGCTTTATATTCGAACACAAATTGGTTATTTCTTAGTTTTAAACATATTTTTATCATTGATTATGCTAAAATTGATTATTAGTTTATTGGTTCAATAACTAAAAATTGGTTTAAGCATAGTTGATGATTTGCATGTTCTTAGATTAATTCATTAGTGTTAATGCATAATTATTTTCTTATTTTGAAGTAATTGTGTATTGGTAATATTGATTAATACTATGAGAGGAGGAACTAAGAATAAATTGAAGTCAAGTTTACTTGAAAAAGAGTTTAATGAATGTTTAGGAAGTTAAAACTAGATTTTTATAATAAGTGTTAAATTATACTTGAAAAGGGAATTTGATATTTAAGAAAGATATTATTGATCCAAGATATCAGGCTTTATTTATCTAGTTTTTCCATAATCACTGGTGTTTTTATTGAATATAAGTCATTGCAATATAAGGTTAAGATGGATAGTCGTTTAGTGAAAGTATTTTAATATTGATTTTTATCTACCATGTTTTCAATCAAGATTTAGTTTAATTGTTTTATTTTTAGTTGTTTACTTTAGATTTTTACTTTTAGTTATTCAAATTTCTTTATTTAATTTAGTTAATCTTCATAATTGGAACTTTGAGATTTCTCTATTCTTTTACACACAGTTTTCATTCTAAAAATCTAAAATCTTTCCTACATACACAAGGTTCCCTTGGGTTCAATATTTATAAGTCATAATTATATTTTTCTATATTACTAGCCGATCTAGTATACTTGCTAGACACCGATAAAGTTTTTGATGCCATTGCTGGGGAACAACAGTGTTGTTTGTTTAATATCTTTGATTGAGTTAGTCTGAGATTTTTTTTATTTTTTTTTTGTGATTGTTCATTGCAGAAAAATTTTGAAACATTTTTCAAGATGATGCAAGATGATGTCCGACATTATAAATTATTCCTTTTGCAACAACAATTGAATGAATTCATGAGAAAAATAGAGGAGTTCTCATATACACATTCACCACTTCCTTATTCACTACCATCATTTATTGAAGAGTCTTATCCTCCATGGGTTTTAAAAGCACAAATGGAAGAATTGAGGAGAGAGAATCAAGAATTGCAATATTCAAAAAAGGCTAATAACTCCAAAAATCAAGTTCTTCTTGACTTGCTTATAAATAAAGATAATAAATTTTAGGCTGAAAGAGAAGAGTGGGAGGCTATATTAAGTAGTCAAGAGGAAAAGTTTAGAATTAAGAGGAGAAGTTAACAAGTCAAGAGAAAAATCTTAGAATTCAAGAAGAGAAGTTAAGGACTCGAGAGGAAATAATCAAGAGTCAAGAGAATTTACTAAAGGATCAAGAAAAAGGCATTGAAAAGTTAAAATATGAACTAGAACTCTTAAGTGTTTCATTGCAATTTTAAGGTGATGGTGGTGAGGAGGAGGAAATAAATCATTCATTAATGGTGGATTAAGAAGTAACTGGTTTTAAGGTGCATAAAGAAAAAAAGGAATAATTCATATATGAAGACAAGTCATGTGTTCATTTGAAAGGTGTATTTAAACCTCTTATGGAGAATTTATCACTAAAAAAGTAAGAAGTATTCTATTCTCAAGTGGAAGCATTGAATTCAGTCCATTTGGAAAATTTATTTAGGCTAGAAGAGTCGGTAGAGTTCATTTTCGAAGAGTTAAAGGAGGAGTTGTATTTTATCGAAGATATAGAATTTCCAACTTTGGTGAACTATAATAACTTTCTTCTGCTGATGGGAGAAAATGAGGAGCAAAGTCCGAAAAGAGCAATATTTTAGATCACAAGCTCGACCTCCAGAGAGTAACATGAGTCGAGCTGGGACTCAATAAACCAGAACTCTTATAACCCTTCTCTTTAAATTTTCATAATTTTTTATGAGTTATGTTTTTTTATTTTTATTTCATAGGTTTCTATAGTTTAAATTGTGTTCTTCAAGATTCTTTTGTTTATTGTGTTTTTTATCTTTTAATTCATGAGTTTAAGATTTGGGGTGAAAAGAAGCTAATGATTTTTGTGTTTAATGATTGCAATTAAAATAGTAAGTGATTCTAGGATAATTATAGAGCTTATATTATTTTTGAGGTAAGGGAATCACAACTTAGTTGAACTTAATAGGGATTTATGTTTCTTGAGTTGTTTTCATTGTTTAAGTGTCAGTTTGATCTTATAGTTGCTTAATTCTTCATGAACATAAAAGAGAATTATGCATTTGTTGAGTTAAAAATGGATTTGAAATACACTTCAACTAATTTATATGTTTGCATATTGCTTTGGCATGGTTTTAATTGAATTTGAGTGAAAATAGATTGGTTGTTTAAAATAGGGCTTTAATTAAGTAAGTATGATTCATGTTCATTTGATATTTTTGTAACTGGTTTTAGGACTTTTATATTGTTTATCCATAAATTTTATTAAGAATTAATTAATTTGAGTGAGTTGTAAATCATAGATTGATGTTTTATGAGGCTTGATTAAGTTTGTGGAGGTTGAATTAATGTAGGAAAGGAAATAATTGAGTGAAATTTTATTATTTGGGAGTGTTGAGTTTTAAAAAGTGGAAGTGTAGAGCAATATATGTGAGTGTTGAGTGGTACCACTCAGGAGAGTACTAAAACCGCTCACCCAAGTATATAATCACTCTCCTGAGTAATTTTTCCACTCACCCAAGTGCCTATCCACTCTCCTGAGTAGTTTTTCCACTCACCCACATGCCTAATCACTCTCCTGAGTAGTTTTTCCACTCACCCAAATGCCTATTCACTCTCCTGAGTATTTGTTGTCTCGTAATTGGCCTTTAAGTCAGCATTGTTTCCAGTAACTAAGCACTAACCCGAGTACTATATGTCACTCACCCAAACTCTCCCACCACTCACCCAAAATTTCACTCACTCATCCATAGCTTACCCAAGGTATCTAATTTCAAGCCAATTATTTTCATCTTTTCTTATTTTATTTCATGCAAGTAAGTGCCTATTATTACTTTAATTTTTAAATTATCATGTTAGGTTGCTTATTTTGATTGGAAATTGGGTTTTATTTTTAAACATTGGGATTGGTTGGAGTTCTTATTTAAGCTCAATTTATTGTTTCTTTTGCATTCTATTTTTATTAAGCTTGTTGAGTATATGCATTTGAAGCTTATATTCTTTGTTGTCTTCATTTGGAGTTCAAATTACTTACACTTTATCTTTATTAAGTTATACACACAAGGTGTTGGATAAAATGCCTCAATGACTATATCTATATTCTTGCTTAAAATTTCATACTCTAAATAATGTTCAATCTCACTCAATTCACACATTCCCTCACCTAAGACACTCACATCAAACTATAGTCTTTCTTCAATGTCCATCCACATTCTCATTAAGTAAGCACATTATACATTACTCAATTGTTCAATTTACTTGCTGAGATTAAGTTGTTTGAATTGGTGTGGCTTTATTGTTCTTGAACATAGGTTTCTTAGAGTTTAGTTTTGAGTTCAGTCATATTTCATTTGCATTCCATTTTATCTTAGCTGCTTATTGTTTGAGATTGAATCTTGATTTCAATTATAGGCTTGATATTGATTGATATTGTATTTAAAATTGACTTAGTTATTTTGTGCTTACCATTACCAATTGAAAATCTTTCTTTTCATCTTATTAAGCGAAACCATTAACAATTACTCTTAGACCTGAGATTATGCATTCAAATATTTGATGTCTATCATGAAACATATTGGTTTTATTCTTTGAGCTTTTAAGTGAGTTTGGTTAGGTGCATCAATTAACTTGGTTACCATGATTCTTAAGCCTTAATTCTTGCATTATTTTGGTTTGAGAGTAATGTTTTCATTTTTCACTCAATTCTATAGATTTCATATCTCATTTTGGCTTAATTATGGTTCTTTGCCTATGATAGTATTGCATTGAGTCAAATATGGTGTGCTTTAGATTACATTTCTCTTGGACACTTGTTTATCTGAAATTATGCAGTATGCTAATACTTTTACTACTTTGCTGAGGACAACAAGATTTTAAAGAGGGAAATAAAGCTCAGCTGAGATAGACTTTAAAGATCAAATTAAGGGAGTTTTCTTACCTTGCTCATTATCTTATTCATGATTTGTTTTAGTTATTTAGTTTAGTTGTATTAAATTGTATGTGTGGCTTTTAGTTTGCATGATTATTGAGTAAATTTAGTTCTCATTTATCATATATTGTACATCTAGCTTAGTTCTTCTAGTTTTTTTCTAAAAAAATGAACATATTGAACTTTAACTTAGAATGTGCAATGTTTAAAATTTTTTATTTAGCATTAAAGACAAACATGTTATTTAATGAAAATTTTGGCTAGTTTAATATTCAACTTGACTTATATTTGTTAGTTTCTATTCTTTGAACACTTAAGACCATTTTTTGAACTTAGAAAAAACTAATGCATTAAATAGTTGAGTAAGAAATTTTAAAACACTAGAACCTTCCTTATCACCCTTTAAAGTATAGAAATAACTCAAAACAAGCTAGAAAGTGATCTAGGCAATATTTTTCTTGTTGAGCGATATCCTAAACTTATTTTTCTAACTTATATAAATGTTTATCTCATGTTAGCCATTTTGAGCTTAATAAGGTATGCTTAATGTGCGCTATATTTATTTTTATAATTACACTCATTTATTAACCATATAGCGTAAAAAGATTTTATCTTCCCTTCTAGAATTTGCCACTTTAAGATTGGATAGATTAATAGGAATTAAATATCTTAAAGGGTGTAGCAAGACACTTTTGGTTTTATTGTCAAGGTTTATTGATGAAGTCAAGTAAAAAGTAAAGATTTACTTTGTAATTATCCATTTTATTATTGTATTACCAGCAATGAAGCTCGTGTGAAAAAAGAAAGAAATAAAAAAAGAGAGAAATATTGAAATAAAGCTAGCATATATGACAAAATCTTAAGTGTGGGGTATTTACAAGGGAAAGCAATTATGACTTCTAAAAAGAGGATGAATTTTGAAATTGGGAGGTGTTTCATTGATCTTTTCCCTCAAAAGTGCTTAAGATGTATGAGATTAAATAAGCAAGTATGGTAAAAGGGTATGTACTGAGTAGTTTGAAATTTTTGGAACTTGGTTTATTCAAGTTTAAAGTGGTTGTTCTTTTTGTTTATCTATTATCCATTCTTTGATACCTAACACCTTAATCCCATTAAAATCTTTAAAAATCCTAAGTGATTCTAAATTTGGCTTTTGAGTTGTTTAGCGGAGATGACCTTTGGGTTCCAGAGCTAAAGGAGAGGCTTATGGTATTTCTAGAGTTTCAAATGCGAAACCATATGTACACTTAGGTGTAATTTCATTCTAAGCTTGGCTATGAATATGCATTGGGTTTTGATTATTGAAAAATGTTAAAATATTTTGGTCTTGTACACACACAAAGAAAATATCCTATATTATCTTGTTTGAATTTATTTTAGTTGGAATTTTGTTAAGTGCTATTGTTAATTGCTAGAACTTAGTTTTGAAATGTATGATTCTTGATTAAAGTTTGATTATTTTGAGAAGTTGGTTTGTTCAAATTTGCTAGGGGTTGAGCAAAGACTAAGTGTGGGGTATTTGATGGTTGTGAATTATAGTATGTTTTTAGTGTATTGTAGGTGTTTAATTTAGTTAATTTAGTCTTAATTTAGTTAAATTTACATTTAATTAGTTAAATTTTGTGTTTTGAAGTTTAATTATAATTTTTGGTATTTTTCAGCACTAAATTGAAAAGAAAAAGGGTTGAATTGAAAAAAGGAGAAGTTTTGGACCATTTTCGTAAATTTAGGAGAAGTTGTTAATTAGGCGTGAGGTACAGAGGCTCATCACTTGGCTGAGTGAGCAACCTACTTTCCTGAGTGACAAAGTCACTCACCTAAAGAAGAAAAATCACTTACCCATGAAAAAGAGTTCAACAGTCCAAAGGGCAATCACTCTCCTGAGTGATAAGATCACTCACCAAAGTTAAAAGGATCACTCTCCCGATTGATTAATGAGGAAAACATTATAAAGATTTCTTATTTAAAATGAACTCTTCTCCAACTATGTTTAGAAAGCTACAAGGGGCATAATTCCTCTCCAATGCTTATAAAAAGAAGATCAAAACACACAGAGAGAGGCATCAACTCAGCCACAAAATTTAGATTAGGTTTAGTTTTCCATTATTTTTCTTAGCTTGTAAAGAACAAAAGCTTGGAGCAAGAAGTTTTCTTTGGTTTTCTGTAAACGTTGACCAAGGGAGCTTCTATACTCTATGTTTTTTTATTCTCGTTCTTAATTTTGCTTTAGTTTTCAATATGAACAGTGAGCAGTTATTTTTACTTTTGCTAAAGGATACTTAAATCCTTAACTTTTTATTGTGGTGACTTAAGTTGAGCTTTATATTCAAACACAAGTTGGTTATTTCTTAGTTTTAAACATATTCTTATCTTTGATTATATTAAAATTGATTATTAGTTTATTGGTTGAATAACTAAAAATTGTTTTAAGCATAGTTGATGATTTGCATGTTCTTGGATTAATTTTTTAGTGTCAATGCATGATTGTTTTCTTATTTTGAAGTAACTGTGTATTGGTAATATTGATTAATACTAAAAAAGGAAGAACTAAGAATAAATTGAAGTTAAATTTACTTGAAAAAGAGTTTAATAAATGTTTAGGAAGTTAAAACTAGATTTTTATGCTAAGTGTTAAATTATCCTTAAAAAGGAAATTTGATATTTAAGAAAGATATTCTTGATTCAAGATATCAGGCTTTATTCATCTAGTTTTTCTATAATCACTGGTGTTCTTATTGAATTTCAGTCATTGTAGTATAAGGTTAAGGTGGATAGTCCTTTAGTGAAAGTTGTTTAATATTGATTTTAGTTTTTTTTAGTTGTTTACTTTAGATTGTTACTCTTAGTTATTCAAATTTCTATCTTTAATTTAGTTAATCTTCATAATTGCAACTTTGAGATTTGTCTTCTCTCTCACACATAGTTTTCATTCTAAAATCTAAAATATTTCCTACATACACAAGGTTCCATCGGGTTCAATATTTAGGGGTCATAATTATATTTTCCTATATTACTAGCCAATTTAGTATATTTGCTAGATATCGGTCAAGCACAAGTGGCTATATAAAATGGTACAATCTATTTACTCTTAATATTTAAATATATATATTTTTTATTTTTTGTGTTCAATAGCTTGTACATGTATTTTTTTTCCTTATCAATGACATGCTTGGTAACATTTAAATCTTGTTTATTACAACCCAAATTGCAATTGACCTTGGTTTGAAGACAAATGTTATGCATGTGTGGTGTAGGGGGTATATGTGGTTCTAGCAGGTTAAGTACACTCTTGTGCTGGGAAGAAATGATGAAATTATTAGTGCCTATTTTGACATCAATTTCAATTCAGTTATATCTATAATGGAGACTATATTTATTTTATACCGAGGATGAGTATGATGTGGTGATTGCAACAAACAACTCTCTAACTTGGCTCTAAACTTAAATTTCACTAGCTTGCTTTTTTTATCCACATTTTGTTGCAAGCTCCTAAAATGGATTTGTATAGTTATTTTGCATATGTAACAATTTCCTTATTTGTGGAAGTTTTTTCTGTTGAACTTGAGTTGAATCAATGTTGTTTATTAGTGAATACACAATCATTCTTTTTATTCTTTACTTGCCTCACATGACTTGTGTACACACCCTTTTTTAAAATAGTCATCAAATTTTAAGCTCCTAAATTATACCATCAATTTTTTTTTTCAAAATGGCTTAAAATGGTTCACTTATAGTGTTATTTTTAATAATAATTTAAAGGGCATTATTTTTAGATCATAATACACTTACTTACATTCCTTATAACTTGTGGATTACTTAATCAAACACGAAAATTTATTATGATTTTACATAAATTCAATAAAAAAATCAATGAAATTGGTTTGGTAAAAATTTGTAAAAGAAATATATGCTTATAATCAACCCCTATTTTATTTCACTAAAGAAATTAATGAAATCAGTTTGGTCAAAATTTGTAAAAGAAATATATGCTTATACATCAACCCCTATTTTAATTCACTTAAGAAATTAATGAAATTAGTTTGGTCAAAATTTGTAAAAGAAATATATGCTTATTCATCAACCCCTATTTTATTTCACATGAGAAATTAATGAAATTAGCTTGGTCAAAATATATGGTTATCAAAGGCAGAGGGGTCATTCGAAGTCAAATGAGCCATATTAGTTAATGAATTAATGACTCTCTATATAATTGCAATTATCTATTTCATCCCAATTTGAACAATATCAATTCAAAACCAACAAAAATAACAACAAAAAACAAGTAAAATTGTGAATGCCATTTCTTTAATTGATTAGTAATAAATTTAAGGTCATCTTGCATAATTTCAATAAAATGTCTTGATGTCTATACCACAAACCTGTTATTACTACTAGCTTAGCAAAATTAGTACGCAGCCATAAGTGTACCTTATAAGCATAAATCATTATACTCATAGTATGATCAATCTTGCTTTAGTAAAATAAAAGGAGATGACAAACATGATTGAATAAATGTGAGGACATCACCCTCGACCATTTCATACATCTTGGTGACGTTATTCCATCTGCAATAGAAATATGACTACACTGCACGTATGGTTTCCTTATTGTTTAAACATTGATATGATTTCCCTATAAAAATATTTAACCTATGTGTTGTTGCCCTTTATTTCTTACCCCTGCTTAATCTCAACTTCCTAAGTTTCACCATAATATCTCTTTTAGCAATTTTCTCACTAGCTTCCCTGGCCAGTAAAGGTTGCATTGCATGTGGAAATAATTATTACTGTCAATATCTTAAAACTAAACATTTAAGAAAAGTTTTAATATGTACCAATCTATAATTCCAATCAAAATTTATGCAAGCCACAGTAAAATGCCAATAGAAGTCATTCATTTTCTTGGTTTGTATATATGTAATGAGCCAAGATTATTCTTCATCTATTTATGCATGATCTATCTCTACACCAATTACATCCGCGATAGTCACGTTGAACTCCAGTTTCCCATCATATGTGAAAACAAATATGTAATCCTTTTTTATATTATTACAGTAAATAAATTTTGATTTATCATCACATAATAGATCATTGTCATAGCCAACATCCAGTGTCATTTGCCAACACTACCTGTTCTAATAGTTAACCAACAAGCAATCATAAACACTAAATCTCAATTATTGATAAATCTTTGAGGTATCATCTAAAAAATATAATTAAGATTAATGCAATGAGTTTGGTAGGGGTGTGTAGAACCAAATTGAAATCAAGAACCAAATCAAATATATTTTGGTATGTTTGGTTCAATTATTTCAATTTGTTCGGTTCAAAACCAAAATAAAAATTTAATTTAATTGATTTGGTTCGATTCTTGAAATAAAAAAATCAAAGAAATCGAACTGATCAAATTTAGCAAAACTCACCATTATATATATTTATAACCTAAAATCATAGTGTTTTCTCTTCAAAGCCACCACTGGCGAGCACCCATCTTCCCATCGGTATTTCATTCTTGAAGCAATTCTCAAACCATCTCCATCGAAAAATTAAGAACCACCCAGAAAATATAGGTTGATCACAAGCTAAAGTTGCTGCCTCTATGCCATCAAAAGTTCCTAACCAAACTCGGATACCATTCCTTGCTAAATCTCTTATGCCCACCGTGCACTTACCCCACGGTCACCTCCTCACTCCTTTCGAAGACTTTTCTTTTTTAATCTTTACTGTCAGCCACCGTGGAAATATTTTCTTGATTGGAAGTTACTTTCTCTTCTTTAATTACGGAGGTAGAATTAGATTTTGATGATTCTTTACCATTGGTTTGGGCTAGAACATTAAAGAGGATCATTTGATTGGAGTTGTGAGAATTTGATGCAGATTGAACGATGGCGTTTTAGAATAAGGGAACTTAAGTTGTAAACGATGCGTTTTGGTAGAATTAGTTACAGTAGCTTAATAGTTTGTTATTTCAGTTATTTGTTAGGGCGCTCTGTTTGTGTAACGGAAGGAGAGGGAATGATGCATGAGGCCACCACGAGATTTAAGGGTGTGCCAAGAGTGTGTTGTAATCAGTTTTTTAAAAAATGAAATATTGAGAAGTTGTTTTCTCCTATCTTCCTTACTAGTTTCTTCTGCATTTCTACTCTGTTTCTTCTTCTTCTTTGGTTCAGTCTCTATCAATTGGTATCAGAGACTCGATCCTTTGACCATGGCGGAGAACACCAGAATGCAGGAACTCAGGCGAGACCTTGCACAAATGGTGCAGGAATCTGAAAAGCGACAGCAGCAGTTGTTGAAGGACTCCATGGAAGAAATTAGGAGTTTGATTGGAGGATTAAGTCTTCAAAACACGGAGGTACTATCTAAAAATAGGGATGCGGAGACTATTGATGCAGAACCTTCAAGAACAGACATGGACACTGGACACACTTGGGGACGGACTACTAAGCTGGCATTTCCTCGTTTTAATGGAGAGGAGCTCACAAATTGGCTTCTCAGGGCAGAATACTTATTTGAAGTAGATGGCACTCATAAGGAGAACTGGGTGAAGATCGCAGCACTTCACCTAGATGGGAAAGCCATCCAATGGCATCAAGGCTTCATCAAGGCTAAAGGAGGAGCACCGGTGTCTTGGGAAGATTACGTAAAAGCCTTGAGTTCCAGATTTGGAGCACATGCTTATGATGATCCTCTAGCAGATCTAAGAAACTTGAGACAGGTGAGTTCACTGTAAGATTATCTTGATGCCTTTGATGAGAAGTATCCTAGGGCTGAGATTAGAGAAGATCAGGCCATTAGTTTTTTCTTATCTGGATTGGTTGATGAACTTGGAAATGTTGTACGAATGTTTAAACCAAAGACTCTAACCGAAGCTTATTCCCTCGCAAAATTACAAGAACTCACAGTAGCTGCAATCAAAGGCCAGCCAAAACCAAACACTAAAACACCTGGACCAGCTAATTCACTGCCAAATTCATACAAACACTCCCCTGCTCAGCCCAACCACTATCCCTACACATCAATATATCAGAAAACCCAAAACCAAATAGGCCTTTTATCTACACCTACAGTCCCTAAGCTGCCGTGGCAACCGGTAAAAAACCCCAAAACCATGACTAATAAGGATTTCGATGAGAAGAGAGCAAAGGGCCTTTGCTTCTGGTGTAATGAAAGATTCGCCCCTGGCCATCGTTGTAAATCCAGGCAGGCTTTTGTTCTACAATTGCACGTAGACACGGGAGAAGAACATGATGAAGAGAAGGTAGAGAAAGATGATGTTACTGCTAATAGTGAGGAACATAATTTGATGCAGCTATCCTTACATGCATTACACGGGTCCCCAGGATCTAAGACTATGAGGTTGGTAGGAGTGCATAAGAACAAGAAGCTATTCATTCTTGTGGACTCAGGAAGTACCCATAACTTCTTGGGTGAAGATACTGCCAGAAGGTTGAATTGTCAGCTGCAACCAGTTGAAGGTGTCAAGGTTACAGTGGCCAATGGCCAAAACTTGCAATGTCTCTCACTTTGCTCAGCCTTTGAATGGCAAGTACAGGGCCAATCGTTTATGAGTGATGTTTATACCCTTCCACTAACCAGCTATGACCTGATATTAGGTACACATTGGTTAGCTACTTTAGGAGATATTTTATGGAACTTCAAAGAATTGAGAATGATTTTTTGGGTTAATAAACAACAACATATGTTGCGTGGAGAGCAAAATAGAGGGCTGATAGTTGTTGATAAAGGCCAACTCAACAAGTTGCTCACCATACCCCATCAACTAGCTTCTGTTCAACTTCTTATGCAGGTCCCTGAGCATTCTATTGCAGCCTTGTATGAACTGCAAGTCAATGATACAGCAGGAAAGTGTAGCCAGTTAGTGGAGTTATTGGAGCAGTATGCATTCCTTTTTAAGGAACCAAAAGGTCTTCCACCTCCTAGAACTCATGACCATCAAATCATTTTGAAAGACGGGGTTCAACCTGTCAATGTGCGACCCTATAGGCACGGAGCTTTACTGAAGGATGTAGTGGAAAAAATGGTTAAGGAAATGCTGAAAACCGGGGTGATAAGGACCAGTACCAGTCCTTATTCTAGTCCCGTGGTGCTAGTGAAGAAGAAGGACGGTAGTTGGCGCATGTGTATTGACTACAGGGCCCTAAACGCCATTACCGTTAAAGATAAATATCCTATACCGGTTATTGAGGAGTTTTTGGATGAATTGGGAGGTGCCGTGATCTTCTCTAAGATTGACTTACGGACTGCTATTGGCAAATCAGGATGCATCCGAATTCTATAGAGAAGACAACATTTAGAACTCACGATGGGCATTATGAGTTCTTGGTTATGCCCTTTGGCTTGACCAACGCTCCGTCCACATTTCAGAATTTGATGAACATAATTTTCAGGCCCTATTTGAGGAAGTTTGTCTTAGTTTTTTTTATGACATCTTGGTGTACAGCAAGAGCAAACAAGAACATTTGCAGCATCTCAAGTTGGTCTTTGATTTATTGAAATCCAACAAGCTTCTTGCTAAAGAGAGTAAATGTTCATTTGGATGTACGCAGGTGGAATATCTTGGGCATATTATTACACAGAAGGAGTACAAACCGATCCTCAGAAAATCCAAGCAGTGAAGGAATGGCCCGTTCCAAAGACTATCAAGCAGTTACGGGGATTCTTGGGCTTGACAGGATACTATAGGCGATTTGTTAAAGGCTATGGGCAAATGGCCAAACCCTTAACTGAACTGCTACAGAAGAATGCATTCCAATGGGGGAAGGATGCACAAATTGCATTTGAGCAGCTCAAAGAGGCCATGGTTACAGCACCAGTCCTAGCGATGCCTATGTCCAACCAACCCTTCTTGATTGAGACTGATGCTTCTGGAGTGGGTATTGGCGCTGTTCTTATGCAGAAAGGACATCCAATCGCCTTCATTAGTAAGGCTTTATCCCCACGAAATCAGCTACTTTCCATTTATGAAAAGGAAATGCTAGCTATCTTATTAGCTATTAAGAAATGAGAGCCTTACTTGATTAATCAACGATTCACCATCAAGACTGATCATCAAAGCTTGAAGTATTTACTGGACCAACGGATTACAACCCCCTCACAGCAAGCTTGGGTTGCTAAACTCATGCAGTTTGACTATGAGATCCTTTACAAGAAGGGCAAAGAAAACGTTGCTGCTGATGCTCTATCACGCCTTCCTGAGTCAGAGTTTTTTCATTGCACTGTGGCCTTCCTGCCTTCAGAGTTATTACATGAAATTGAAAGCACCTGGGCTACTGATCCTACTTTATGGAGCATCATTTCAGACAAAGAACGGGATGCTGGAACTCATCCCCGCTATGCATGGAGACAACAGAAACTCACCCTTAAGGGTAGACTCGTGGTTGGCAATGGTCCATCATTAAAACACAAGCTGCTAAAACTTTATCATGACTCAGCCTTGGGTGGGCACTCAGGGGTCACTGTGACAGCAAAGAAGTTGGCCTCCAGTGTATATTGGAAAGGACTGTGGAAGGATGTCCGGAATTATATTCGCAGTTGCTCTACCTGTCAACAGTTTAAACCAGAAAATATAGCCGCACCAGGATTTTTACAGCCTCTTCCAATCCCAGCAGGTGTCTTCACCCACCTTACCATGGATTTCATCGAAGGTCTTCCAAAGTCACAAGGCAAATATGTTATTTTTATGGTGGTTGACCGATTAACCAAATATGCCCATTTTGTTGGCCTCTCTCACCCGTTTTCAGTCCACACCATTGCACAAGTCTTCCTTGAACACGTCTATAAAATCCATGGAATGCCACAAACTATCACTAGTGATCGAGGCCCCACCTTTGTCAGCAAGTTTTGGAAAGAGTTATTCACCTTGCAAGGGGTGGAAGTGCAGTTATCTACTGCGTATCACCCCCAAACTGATGGCCAAACGGAGGTGGTAAACCGATGCTTGGAGGCTTATTTGCATTGCATGGTTGGAGACATTCCCTACACTTGGTATCAATGGCTTCCACTAGCTGAATTCTGGTATAATACTTCCTATCATACCACCATCCAGATGACACCCTTTGAGGCCCATTATGGCTATGCTCCACCACTTCATATACCTTATTTTCCATATGACTCCCCTGTGGAAGCAGTTGACTCCTACCTCCAGGACAAAGAAGCCACCATCAAGCTCCTGCAGCACCATCTCCAGAAAAACTCACTTCGGATGAAACACATGGCCGACAAACATCGGAGTGACAGGTAATTCCAGGTTGGAGATTGGGTTTATGTCAAGTTCCAACCCTATAGGCAATTGTCAGTTCATCAAGGCAACCAGAAATTTCACCCGAAATACTTTGGCCCCTTTCAAATTTAGGATAAAATTGGAGCAGTGGCCTACAAGGTGAATTTACCTCCAGAAGTTCAAATCCATAATGTCTTCCATGTCTCTCTGTTAAAACCAGTCCATGCACGTGTTCAAGCTTCACCCACATTTCCCTCCTTGCATACCACTCCCATATATCCTCAAGCGATCTTAGACCGCAGGATGGTGAAACGCCAACATGCTGCCGCTACTCAGCTCCTAGTTCATTGGAAGGGCCAGTCACCAGCTGAAGCTATATGGGAGTATGACCAGGACCTCCGACTGCGTTTTCCAGCATTTTTCCTTGTGGATAAGGAAATTGGAGAGGGGGGTATTGATGCAGATTGAACGATGGCGTTTTAGAATAAGGGAACTTAAGTTGTAAACAATGCGTTTTGGTAAACGATGCGTTTTGGTAGAATTAGTTACAGTAGCTTAATAGTTTGTTATTTCAGTTATTTGTTAGGGCGCTCTGTTTGTGTAACGGAAGGAGAGGGAATGATGCATGAGGCCACCACGAGATTTAAGGGTGTGCCAAGAGTGTGTTGTAATCAGTTTTTTGAAAAATGAAATATTGAGAAGTTGTTTTCTCCTCTCTTCCTTACTAGTTTCTTTTGCATTTCTACTCTGTTTCTTCTTCTTCTTTGGTTCAGTCTCTATCAGAATTGAAAGGGAAATGAATGGGATCAAAAAAATAAATAATAGTCCCAAGAAGAAGAGAAAGATTGTGAGAAAGAATCAAAAGAGAGTTCTTGTTAAAAGCCTATGTTAAAAAATCTCAATTAGTTTAAAAACCTAATTAAAAAAATCCCATATAACCTATTAAATTGAACCAAACAAAATTATTTTGGTCCATTCAATTTTTGGTTCTAAATAATTTAATTTTGATTCGATTATTTTATTTTGCAAAGTTCGATTCTTAATTATTTTTGATTCAGTCTAAAATTGAAGCGAACCTACCATTTGCATACCCCTAGAATTTGGAATCATATACATAATGTAAAAAATATACATGTCTATGAAGTATAAGAATGCCTATTTAAATGTTGAAGTAAAGACCCTCAAACCAAATTCAGTCTTTATAAACATTTAAATGGGAGAAAACTGTAACGATTACTGCACAGATAAGGGCTGGAAATATATTTTGTATTATGTGTATTGTGTTCACGAGTACATTAGTATATATATAGAGATATACAAAGGTAAGCTAAGGAGAAGTGGAGTTTAACTAAAATACAAATATAAGTAACAAAAAATAGAGTATTTGTTTAACTTAATAACATGAGCTGTCAACGTTGTCTAACACCCCCTATAATTCCTTGGCCGAAGATAAAGGCAACTAGTCACGAAGCAGTGAAAAATGATTGTAGGATAAGGGCTTGGTGAAGATATCTGCAAGCTGATCATGAGTTTTGAGGAATTGGACACACAGAGAACCATTAACCAAGGTGTAGAAGGCCAGGTAGCAAGGTTGGCCACAGGTGCAATTTGTTAACTCTAAAGTAAAATTTCATGAGATAATAATTGACTGCATACCTCAGAAAAAGGAACAGGATCATATCTAAGATTTAAAGGAAAAAAAAAGGATGAAATTGAACACCAATGTTATGATAAATAATAACATTAAACTTAACTGGACTGATTGGTTCTCCAGCAGCTTTTAATTCATCAGCAATGGACTTTGCCTTTTAAAGATACTGAAGAATAGACATGTCATTCTTCTTTAATTCTTGAAACTCCACATTGAAACTGAAGTTGATGATTTTGGGAGACAGATCCAAAAGCACTTGCTAGTGCCTTCCATGCTGCAACAGAGGTAGTACATCAAACCATATGGGAAAGATATCTTCAGAGAGAGAAGACAAAATCCAATAGAGAAGCAGCCGATCCCATTTGAACCAGGCATAATAGTCTGGGTTGACTGTGATTTGTTCCATGTTAGAGGAGCAAGAAATTGTTTGGGGTGGGGCAAGAGTGTCATCGAGAAGATTGTTCACACCGTGATAATTAAGAAGAGGAAGAAACTGAGTTTTCCATGAGAAATAATTATAGGAAGTGAGTTTAATGGCAAAATTGTAACTAACTATTGTGGGATTTACTGTAGAGGCAGTAACAGCAAGGGTGAGACAATGGGGAAGAAGAAGCAAAGGAAGGAGTGATTTTGACATTATAGCTCTGATACATCTATAAGATACCAAGTAATAATTACTGCACAGATAAGGCTAGATATATTTTGTATTATGTGTATTGTGTTCACGTGTACATCAATATATATAGAGATATACAATGTAAGCTGAGGAGAAGTGGAGTTTAACTAGAATTCAAATACAAGCAACAAAAAACAGAGTATTTGTTTAACTTAATAACATGAGCTGTCAACGTTATCTAACCAAAAAACTAATAACAAAAGGAAAAAATGGTTCAATAAGAGACCTTACAAATCCACCAAAATGAAGCTTAACTTGGTAATTTTTATGCTGAACGTATTTTTTACCATTGGAGTGGAATAAAAAATGCAATGACGATGATAATGAAGGGTAGAGGTAGAAAGAGGTCCTTTAGTCGAGTTCGAGTTAATCACCCTCATGCATAAAAAGTGTCATCCTTTTTGAGATGTGAATAATAACCCAAAACTAATGCTTACTAAACAACGGTGAGAATAAAATGAAGTTTTGGGATGTGAACTTATACAGTAAGTATCAATTTTCTGTGTTAATATTGTGTATCTATTGGCTGGGTAAAAGACAATGACAACCATATCTTATACCATTGAGTATTCTAATTGTGATTTACACTAGGGGTGGCTACGCATTTATGCACTATCTTTATAGCCTTTAACAACCAAGTAGCCCAAATGCATGGGAGACATCATTTACACATGCATGCCTTGGATCTAGTTTCCTTCTTGACAAGTGGCGTATGTATGTATTAAAATTACAAAATTTTATTCCCATTATGTATTAGAAACCATGATATGTTTGCAGTTAAATTTTGATGTTATGGTGCCCAACCAATTAGTTACATTTTAAGTTTATTAATCAAGTGAAATAGGCCTACATGTAGTGTGTTTTGTTACTAGCATAAGGGTAGAAGTTATAGTTTTTGTTTTTAATAATAATCCATTAATTAATAAGATACGCAGAATATTATTTAGGAGCTAAATTCGAATGCATATAAACAAAAATAAATAGTTAAGTCGTTATGTACAATGTAATAGATTATTCATGATCTAAAATTCAAATTATTCTTGTTATATAATTTATTTTGAGTTGCAGTACTTTTAACTTTTCTAATGTATTCTAGCTTGCTTTTCTTTCCTAGTTATACAGTTAGTATCGTGATTAAAAAAATTAAACACTAAATGAAAGAGCGAGAAAAAACAAATTAAAATTTATAAATAATATTTGATATAGTTGAACATAATATAATACATGTGGAACCATACGCTGCAATAGAATCCATAATTATTATCATAATCTAGAGCAAAATAAATTTCCAATGGCAATAGACACACCACGAGCATCAGCACAAGGCCAACTTTTTTTTATTATTATTATTATTTATGGACACTTTAATCAACAGATGAAAAAAAATGCTAAACAATTATTAAAAAAATACTTGCAAAACCCAAAATGGTTATTCATATACCACGAAGGGTGGATAGAAAATGCCATTTTATCATCAGAAGACTAAATAAAAGCGCAACAATATTAGACAAATCGAACCCAACCACACTTGAAGCTCGTTCGAAAGAAAATCCTCTGTCCGTTATTTGATAAGACTTCGTTGTATCGATAAGACACGTTAAATGGAAGGGAGCAACTCAGTATGTCTTATTATAAAATAGCTTCCTGAGGATTCAATGAGGTTTGATTTGCCAGTGTATGTAATAGCTTCATGAGGTGGAATATTCTGAAATAGATAAACTGTTTAAAATTAATTATCCATAGCCTAAATTAAATGGTATTAAAAAAATAGGGAGAACGTAGTCGTGCTTACCACATGATAATCTGGCACTTTTCTTACAAATAACGGAGGACTATGGTGTCACTGTATCTTTATAACATAATCTAGAGACACTTGGTTGAAATAAAAATTCACAACCAAAAGAATTAGGGCATCCAACATATGTAAATAAAAGTAAGTGAGGAGGTTAGAAAACAAACAGTTTCGATTACTTGGAGGGGGCAAGCAGTGGGAAATAACTTCATATTTTGTTTCTTACCAACACTATCATTATGAAGATAAGCCACATCAACTCCGTACTCGTCAAAAACCATTACGTGGAAGTAGAATAGGGCATGATGAAAAAATATACACTTGTATTTTGGCATTATTTGGTATTGATTAAAGAATGGTACCAACCCTTTTGTCATTAAAGCTTGACCCGTTGCCAAATGAACATTCACATTGAATGATACCATCGATGTAGTCCGTCCGTATCTCAACCATCAGATCACCGTGCAGAGAATAGTCACTCAAAATTCATTCGAGGAGTAGTTAAAATAGAGAACATAAACTACAAAGAATTATGGCTCCATGTAATTTTATTTTATTTTACTTTTTGAAATTGTGGTGGACAATGTTTTGTTTAACAACCACAGATCATACTAGCACTCCAAGCTACATTATTTCTTCAATTATATCTACTTCAAATCATGGTCACATGCTTGGAAATGGTCTTAAATCAAATTTATAATGTGATTTAGAATGGCGAATTTCTAGGGACAACCTCAGTGGATGCATGAAGAGGAAATGAGATGGTTAAGGTGGGAGGGGAAATATTATGTTGAGATCAGATATTATAATAGCCTTTTTTACTCCGGCTTTTTCACTCCGGGAATGATGAGGCCATCCACATGTCAAAAATAAGTAGCATGCAATTAAACTAATATTTATGGACTACAATAACTTAAAGAAAAATTATTATCGATATAATCCTAAAAAATATATGAACCCAACCCAAATAGTACATGAAAGTTAAAACGAGTTGGGTTATTCCGGTTCGAACAACCCATTCATATATTTAATAATTTCTTAATAGTTATTAAATTAATTAACAATAAATTACATAACAATTAAAAGTCATACTTAATGGAAAAAAAACTTCAAATTTACATCCTAAACTTTTAAATCAATTAAAAAAATTGTGGTATCTTTAATTACAACCAAAATAAACAAAATTAATGTCATAATTTAATTTTACTTATACATTTGCTCCAAGTAGTATCAAAACTTGAATTATACACTAATCCTAAAATTGCAATAAGCCTAGAACCCGATACCCTAAACACTAAATCCAAAATCCAAAACATTAATTAGGAAATATAAATAGTAAAACTAACTCGACTAAAAATCAAATAATTAAATACCCAAACTCGCTCATTGTCATTTAATTCATGCACAATAGCATCCACCCTAATTAAAGCTGGGTCCATCATTAACCCTTTTTAGGGTCGAAGCTAAAAGAACTCTTATGAGAATTCTTTCTTAAAAATTCCATTAAATAAGAACGTCAAATGATGAGCTATCTAACCTAAATAACCCAAACCACCAGTTTTGACCCGAATTGCACATCCTTAATATATAGCATGAATCTCATATTAGGGTTTAGTTGTCTGTTACTCAATATCACATGTAGGTCAAGACATAATCAATAAGTATCAAAACTTGGATTGGACAGTAATCTCGAAACCCAAACCTAAAGCCTATTAGCTTAAACACTAAATCTAAAATATAAAATAGTACTCTAAAAACCCTAAATAGTCAACCCAACCCAACTTGATGAATAGCCAAATGAATACCGAACATGCACATTAACTTCTAATTCATACACAATATCATCCACTTTAAGACCGAATCTAACATTAATCCCTCTTTAGGGTCGAAGCCAAAAGAATTTTTATGAGAATTTCTTTTTAAAAAATTTCAGTTAAGTAAAAGCATAAATAATGAACAATCTAACCTGCAACCCAAACCATTAGTTTCGAACCGAATTGCACAACCCTAATAGCATAAATATCATATTAGGGTTTAATTCCCTACTCAATATTAATTGTAGGTCAAGGCATATGTGTTTTATTCCATTATTCATTTTAATAATTAATCATATATATTAAGTATCTATTTACGCTTACAAATGTGTTTGTTAAGTTTTACAAACATCTAGGGAGGTTCGGAATAATTTTAGTGACTTTTCTGTGTGAAAAACTAATATTTGGGGCAAAATAGAGGGACTCGCAGCGGGCGGGTTTGAGCTACCAGCTGTGAGGGTCACAAAATATTCCAATTTTCAATTAAGAACCATTTCACCGGTGGGCAAGTATGGACTGCCAGTTGTGAGGTTGCCCAAATTTCCAAGGCAGAATTCAGGGATAATTTTGCATAGCCTTTTTGAAAAGGTAAATGCATGAATTAGACTTTGATTCTTTTTAAAATTTATTCTTTTGTCTTAAAATTCTAATGGATCAAAAATCATGCAATTTTTACTTGTAAAACATGATTTATGGGGAAAAAACTACTGACTATTCCTAGATACTTTTTAGGATTAGATTTGTTACACAGACTTTATAAATTTTTTTTTTTGAACATTTGAGCCAAAATTAGGTCATACTTTCCTCATAAAAGTTTCTCTATTATGAATCTAGTTTTTTTTTTTGAAAATTATTTTCAAATCATGTAGATCACTACAGAAAGATTTACACTAAAAAAAAGTACAGACTGCTCTAAAACAAGAGGCAGATTCAATTCGTAGACTTCAATCCCAAATTCAAACACTTTAAAAATAAATTTAGGTCTGGTCTCTTTATAATAATTGTAGGTCTATGTCTTAAGTTGCATCTACAATTAGAATCACCCTATTTGGAGGTCTATAGGCCGAGATATAGCCAAGACAAGAGAACTAGCTCAGTAAACTCTATAACATAATTCTTCTCTAGTTACTATCCAAGGCTTAAACCAACTCAAACATGCACTTTCACTTCAAATCAACACTTTATCAAATATGTCAAACATCAAACATGTCAAACGCATACAAATTATATAAATTAATTCTCATACCTCAAAAATGGCCATTCTTCTTGTTCTAGCTCCTTTATATGCCTTTCCCTTTACTTTTACTGCTTTCTCTAACCAAAAAACAACACAAACTTGTATCAATTTCATTTCCATCCAATAATTCCAGCTTTTCATATGTAGAAAAAGAAAGAGATGAAAACAAAACAAAACAAAACAAAACCTTTTACAAACTTACCTTAATCTTCCTTGAAATACCCAATTTTTTCTCCTCTCTTTTCTTAATCCTTTAAAGCAGATTTTTGTATAAAAATATGGAGAGAAAATTGAAGTAGAATTCTGTATTTTGGTCTTATGAAGGCTAACAAACACTCTTTCCATTTACATGAATTTTCATGAAATTTCAAGATATGCACATGTTGAGTTGCTATTAGTCCACTTGTTGGACATAACAAAATTACAATTTCCTCCCTTAACTCTCCTTTAATTCCACATTTAAAATACATCATTTTTCTTTTTGCATATTCATCCATGTCTCATAGTCATTTATGCATGCATATGCCAATTCGAACACATTGTTGAATTGCCCTTCACTTTTAAATTAATTCTTTCTATGTCCCTTTACTACACTTTTGCTTACTTAGTCTTTTATTTCCACTTTCTAGTTCACCCTAGATATACCATAATTCTAATAGGGTGTATTATGGGACCTTACAAAATCTATATACATCATATGGCATGTGAATAACATATTGACATGTTTAATAACATGGCATGTACATAAGCGCCATAAAACAACCAAATTACTAGAGATATCTGATCAAACATATATGTACTCAAGTCCTATTAGAGGTATGGCCGTGTTTATTTGGATTTAAATGTGCTACCTGACTAGCTAATGAACCATGTTCAATTAAACCACACCAGATAGGGTTATTCGGATATGATCCTTAGAGTTTGGAGTTTAAAGAAAATATTTTGAAATCCTGGTTCGTATAGCATGTCCAATTGAACAAGGAGATATATCTGAACAGATCTAACCTAATCTTTTGCCATGAAAAACCAATATTAAGGTGATTTTTATTTCTAGTCACTTAGTTATCTATAGGGTCTTCTTGTGATTCGTAGACTATTACACAAGTAAAATTATCAAAATATCCAAACCAGCAAGAAAATAGAACTTAAAAACATGAATTTTATTCTAAAAAACCCATTTTATAAACCAACATGTATGAATAATATGAGATCTAGGAAATGATCCAAATAACTTTAAAAAACCATTTTAACACTAGAAAATTATTAAAACCTCCATACAAAATAACACATAACACAAGATATGTACAATATTTACATAAATATATTTTTTAAAAAAAAGAGACACTGTTATGAATAGGTCTTGAGATTTTACCTTAAAAGGTTGAGAGCTCTTGATGATAGTATTCCAACCTTAGTTGAGCTCTTTAGTGGTTGATTATGTGCTTGGTTATAGGAGAAACAATAAATTTTGTAGGGTTTTTAAAGCTTGAAGAAATCTTGTAGAAGTTGACCTAAAATATCTGTATGAGAAAATTCCCCAAAAATATGATATAAAATTTTATGGGGCTAAGATGTAATTTTTCCCTTTAGATCGCCCATACTTATCTTGGAGATATTTATCTTTGTGACACTAGGTAGCATATTAGTTCAGACATGATTACTTGTTCGTTCAGATAAGACAAGCCAATGTTCGATCAAACAAACTTCAAAACTCAGTGTTTTAAGGTTTGAAGGATCTTTAACATCTAAAGGTTAATGTATTTATCCAAAATTTATTCCTTTCCTTGATAGTGTTAAGAATTTTCATAAGAAAACTTTTTTCTAATAAGAAATGACTTTAAACTTAGTGTCTATAGTTTGCCCCACTTTGGTGGAACAATAAACATGTGCAAGTGTAGTAAATGAGCATCAAAGTTCATAAAAAAACATGCACATTATCTTCAGGATCTATTGCCCTCTTCCCAAGTAAGAATGTGAAAAGAGGATTGAGTATTAGAGTTAATAATAGTATCGAACCCCACCAAATGTTATAATATACCTAGTTTTAGAAATTAGTTGCTTTTTATCTAGGTTTGCAACTAACATTTTTCATAAGCCTATTCTATTTGGAAATGTAGTAAAATTTCCCTTATAGGGTAGCTTGGCAGAAAAGCTTATTAGCTTGGCCCCCAATAGATAAGTGCAAGGTTAAATCATAAGTTTAGGTGATAAGGCTTATTGGTTTGCCCATGTATTGAGGTTTACTTGAAAAACTCGCATGTGAAAAGGTTTATCTAAAGGTTATAAAATGTGTTGTTTAATATATATCAAGTTAGTATTTTTGTGTTTAAGTCTGTTGAGTAAATATTTAGTTAGATCTATTTTTGTAAGAAATGAGGTATCTTTTACCCTTTTGTGTGTTTTATGTTTGTGTAGGAGTAATGTAAGGAAAATAAAAAGAAAAAGACCGAAAAGGAGCAAGAAAGTTATTTTCTATCGCGGGTGCGGTGGAGTTCGCGAGTGCAACAAATTAAGGAGGAGAAAAAGAAGTCAAATCAGAAAAAAAAAAGTCAACTCAAGTGCAGCATGTTTGCCACGAGCATGATAGAAAGAGTTGTTGGAGCAGTTTATTTTAAAAAATACCTTCAAGTTTCATGACTTTACACTTAGGGTTGTGAATTTCTATAAGGGCACTTAAAGGGACACACTTCTTAGGGGATATAAAAACAACAACAAGGGTAGTTAGAAAGAGATACATAAGTTTGTTAGAGAATAGTTTTTAATTTGCTATAAATTTTAAGTACATTTCATGTTTTGAGAAGAAGACAATAGCAAAGAAGAGACCATTTTTGTAAAGAGCAAAAGGGTTAAGATATCTCTTTTATTATCTTTCATCCATTTCTTCTTCTTTGTACAAGTTGGATGATACTTTAGGAACTTGAACAATTTATGCTTATGTCTCATTATTCATATTAATATAAATTGTCCTTATTGTAGAATTCTCTATTAATCTTCAAGTATGAATTAAGAGGTAGAATTTTAATTATATGTTTTAGGCATTCTATATCATATTGAGAGAGTGAATTAGAAATTTAATCGAACTTAGCTTGCATTATAGGATTACATATTAAATCAAAAGAATAAAATCAAGTTTCATATCTATCAACTTAAATCATTAAATTTACTTATTTTCTTTGACGTCAATAATTAGGTTTAATTAGTAATAAGAATTAATTTACCACTAGTAGTTTAGTTTTATAATCAAAATTATTGATACATTGTAAACAAGATTAAAATCAAGAAGTAGTGCATAATAACCAATATGATCTTCGTGGGAACGATATCTTAAGAACTAATTAGTAAACTGTGTGCTTATGTCGAGGATCATATGATTGATGTTTATTGCCATTATAATTCTTGATTTAAGATTTTAGATTACAATATTTAATTAGTTTTAGTTGTTGTTTGCATCATTTTATAGGATTTCATAGTTCGAGTGTATGCCTAGAACAAGGAGTTCTCAAGAAGAACTTGAACAATTCAATCCGAAGATAGAAAGATTTCTTTTGAGCAACCAGAAGCCAAAGAAAAAAAAAGATTGAGAAGAAGATTATGGCAGAAGAAAACCCTTCCAGATTTATGGATTTTGCTACACCTGCATTGAGTGGGGCTCAACAAGGGGTAGTTCATCCAATAGTAAATGTGAAATAGTTTGAAATTAAACCTTCACTATTTCAAATGGTACAAAATAGTATTCAATTTTATGTTTTGCCGAATAAGGGCTTAAATGCTCTTCCAGCAAATTTTTTAGAGATATGTGACACTTTTAAGATTAACGGAGTACCGGCAAATGCAATTAAGCTTAGGCTTTTCCCTTTTATATTAAAGGATAAAGCAAAAGCTTGGTTGAATTCCCTTACGAGAGGTTCTATAACTACTTGAGACCAATTAGCTCAAGCATTTTTTTCTAAGTATTTTTCCTTAGCAAAAACTTTAAAGATAATTAAGGATATTACTACATTTGTTCAACATAAGAATGAATCTTTGTATGAAGCATGTGAGAGATTTAAGGAGTTACGGTAGAGTTGCTGGCATCACAACCTTCCAAGGGAGTTACTTATGCAGACTTTTTATAAAGGTGTGAACCCTACAACAAGGACTATTGATGCTGCTACGGGTGGATCTCTTATGAGAAAAACTACTGAAGCTGCATTTGATCTACTAAAGGAAATGTCTATAAATAATCGCTTGTGGCCAACGGTGTGAGCAAAGGTATCACCTTCTTTCTTTGTTAAAGGATTTCATTCTATTGACTTAGTTGCTACTTTGCAAGCATAAGTTGTAGCTTTGGCTCATAAGATTGAGAACCTAAGCATGGGAGGAACCCTACCAAGTTCTTGTAATATATATGGTCAACAAGGTCATTTGAGTGATGGCTATGGTTTGGGTATGACTAGTATGAAAAAGTAAGTGAGTTTTGTGCAAGGTCAAAGGTGTGGTAACCTTTATTCTAATACCTACAACCCTGGTTGGCAAAAACATCCGAATTTTTCTTGGGGTAACAATCAAGGTAGAGGAGCTGTGGGATTTCAGCCACCACAAGATAGAATTGGATCACTAGAAACTAAAATGGATAGATTTTTGGAAGGAATAAATTTGAAGCTTAATCTTTAAGATGAGAACCATAAGAGACAAGAATCTAAATTTGATTAGATAGCAAAGAATCAAGCCTAATCCATTCATAATTTAGAGGTTTAATTAGCAAATCCACTACCCTCGAGACTTTAATAGTGTCTTCCAAGAAATACGAAGGACAATCCGAGAGAGCAAATGAAGGCGATTACATTGTAATCTAGTAAAAATTATGTTTATGAATTTGTTTTAACGAACAAGAGTAAGGTTTTGCAGGAAAAAGAAGTTCAGAAGGTAGATAAGCCTTTTATCTCGAGCGTGATATCACTTGTGGATGCGACAGAAGGAAATTCGGATATAGTCGTGAGCACAACACCCGATGCAAGCATAATAAAAAGGGCTTCTAAGAGCAAACTTTTTCAACCTCATCTGCCATTTCCATAAAGACTCAAGCAAAAGGACCGTGATAAGCAATTTTTAAATTTTTGTAATAAATTAAAGAGTTTACATATTAATCTATCTTTTGTTGAGGCAATAACTCAAATTCCTAGTTATGATAAATTTTTGAAGGAGTTGATTTCTAAAAAGGGAAGTTGGAAGGATATATCTACTATAGAATTGATTGAGGATTGTAGCTCAATAATCACAAATAATTTACCTACAAAGCTTAAAAACCCAAGTAACTTTACTATTTTATGTACAATAAGGGATATGGAGTTTCCTAGGTGTTTGTGTGATATATGTGCTAGTATCAACCTTATGCCACTTTTTATATTTAAGAAGTTAGGTTTGGAAGTTGGTAAACCTACTATGGTTTTGTAATTGGCTGACCAATATATTAAAAAATCATATGGCATAATAGAGGATGTGCTTGTCAAAGTGGATAAATTTATATTGCTTGCAAATTTTGTGATACTTGATTTTGTATATGATGCAAATTGTCCATTAATTTTAGATTAGACCATTCATGCATACTGGTAAAGCATTAGTAAATATTTATTAAGGAAAGTTAATCTTGAGAGTATGAGAAGATAGTTTTGAACACCATATGGATAAATAACTAAAATACCCTATGGATGAGAATGTATGCATGAAAATTGACCTTATTTATACATGTGTATTGGAAGTGTTAGGTGCTAAAGGTCAAGAGGAAGTTAAAATTGAAGAGGAAGTTCAAGAGAAAGGGGAATGAGAGGAATAAAGGCATGTGTTTTTGTATAGAAATGAGGAGCCATTGCCGCCATCCATTGTAAGTCCACGTAATGTCGAGTTGCAAGAGCTTTCAAGCCATTTCAGGTATGCATTTTTGGGTGTTAATAGCAGTTTACCTATTGTTGTTTCTAATAAGCTCACTAGAAGGCAAGAGATTTTGTTGTTTGAAGTTGTGAGAAAGTGAATTAAGAGTATAGATTGGCAAATATCTAATTTAAAGGGGATTAGTCCTAATGTAGTTATGCATAGGATCCATATGGAGGATGGGTTTCAACCTAAGATTGATAGACAAAGAAGACTTAACCCAAACTTGAAAGAGATTATTAAGAAAGAAGTGATTAAGCTTCTCGATGCTATGATTATATATATAATTTCGGATAGTGCATGGGTTAGTCCTATTAAATATATATCAAAGAAAGGGGGCATAAATATAGTTAGGAATGAGAATGGTGATTTAATACCTATAAAAACCACTATGAGTTGGAGGCTTTGCATTGATTATAAAAAATTGAATGCGGCAACTAGAAGGATTATTTTTCTCTGCCATTTATAGATTAAATGTTAGAAATAATTGCTAGCCATTCTCATTATTGTTTCTTAGATGGCTTTTTAGGTTACTTCCAAATTTTCATTTATCCTAGTGACTAAGAGAAGATAACATTTTGTTGGGGTTCAACATAGTAAAAACAAAATAAAATGCAGTAGAAAAAAATGAAACCTACCAGGATCCATACAATCTAATTGAATCAATTGTGAGTGAGAGTAACAATTACTAACCTCTTTAAAAAAACATCTTGTAGGTGTTGTCTCTCAAGAAATAAACACCCTCTACTGGTATCCACACTCGAACACATCAAACGGATTTACCTAGAGTGCTAGCTCCCTTCTATGATGGCTAAGGTTAGAGAAAACATTTTTCTCTCTTTACTCTCTTTTCTTTTCTCTCAAAGTGACACCTCACTTTCTAGTGTGTCTCTTAGGGCTACAAGCTTTTACATATCATATGTATATATAAGTAGTCTAACCCTAATTAAGAGAGAGAGAGAGAATTTCGAGCCCATATCTCCTATTAAAATAAGAAATACCTTATTTCTTTAAATATGAATTATAATATTAATCTTAATTAATATTTATTTATTTTGAATTTTAATTTATTACAAAATAAAATTTGAAATGCCCAAATTAACCCTTAGTCCATTCATCACATTCTATGTGTGCGACCCAATAGGTTCATATTATGTTGGCCATAGGCCCTAATCCCATAATGGGCCCACAAATCATAAGTGGTCTCTAGCAAGACATTATGACTACCCAAATAATATGAATATTGATAATTCAATTTTAACCTAATAAAACATATTATAATCCATTTGTCACACGATATCTTATTTGAACATAAGTCATGGTCCATGTCAAACTTATATTGTTCAAACATATAATTTCTTGATCACTAAGTAGACTGATAATATCAAATGACATTGATCTCATTATCAATTTATTTGAGCACGACCGTGCATTTCTCAGTCCTACTTATCGAGGGGTCCAATAGATATCTCTCTCATAAGAGAGGGACAAATTTCATCTTGATTATTCATTATCCTCTACATAATTCTCATCATGTCCAATCATAAACTTTATTATTATCCGATTAAAGATAATGTTTAGTTATGTCAAAACATAATATTCCTCATGTAGGATACTATGATAATTTCTGGTATAAGGATCAATAACATAACTATTATAAAATCACCAATGACATTAACCCACATAGTATCTCATAGTGGGTCAATCCAGTACTCTATTCTCTAACGAGTACGTACAAGTTTGATTTATATCACCATATATAATCATCACATGATTATCAATCAAACTCGTACTAGTTTTATTTATCACTATTTCTTTAATGATAAATAATTAGGGATAGTCAAAATAACATTAAATTGTTATTTACAAATATTATTATATTCTAACATGCCAAAATATAATAACATGAAGAAAATCCAATTTTATAAAATGAAATGTGACATTACATAAAGATCCAAATGTATGGCCTAGGGTATAAGCACTAACACATTTACATATCCCTATGGAACCTTTGCATATATAATGTTGATGTTTATGTTATGTATTGCACCAACCACTTTTCAAAGGTGTATGACTGCTTATTTTGGGGATTTGATAGAGAAGATCATAAAAGTATTTATGGATAACTTTTTAGTTTATGGTGACTCATTCGAGTTATGATTTCATAATTTGGATAAGGTTTTAGCTAGATATGAGGAGACTAATTTGGTGCTTAAATGGGAAAAGTATCATTTCATGGTGGAAGAGGGGATATTTCTAGGATATAAGATTTCAAGAAAGGGTATTGAGGTGGATAGGACTAAAACTGAATTGATTGAGAAGTTACCTTTACCTACTACAATTAAGGGTGTAAGGTCCTTCCTAGGACATGTTAGTTTTTATAGAAGATATATTAAAGATTTTTCTTTGATTGCTAAGCCTTTGACTAATCTTTTGGTTAAGGATGTACCTTTTAAGTTTTCTCATGAATGCATTGAAGCTTTTGAAAGCTTGAAAAATGCCCATATGAGTGCACCTATAATTACTTCGCCTGATGGGGATCTTTCTTTTAAGATCATGTATGATGCAAGTGACCAAACTATTAGGTTTGTTTTAGGTAAGCAAAAAGATTAGCATTTGCATGTGATATATTATGCAGCTCTTAGATATTTATTTGCTAAGAAGGGTATTAAACCTTATCTTATTCATTAGGTCTTATTATTGCAAGAATTTGACATTGAAATAAGGGATAAGAAAGGTTCAAAAAATTTTTCAGCTGACAATTTGTCAAGATTAGAAAATGATAAAGGCCCGATAGGGGATAATGATAAAATTAATAAGGAATTTCCTGATAGTTAAGCATTTAAGTGCACCTTGGTATGCAGATTTTGCTACCTTTATTACTGTAGGAATTAAGCAACATCATATGACTTTTCATCAAAGAAATAAGTTCTTTTCAGATGTCAAATATTACCTTTGAGAGGAGCCTTACTTGTTTATGATTTGTGGAGATCAAGTGATTCACCGTTGTGTAGATGAGAAAGAATATTTAAATATCCTAACCTATTATCTTTCAGCTTTGTATTCAAGTCACAATAAGAGCACTAAGACGATAGCTCATGTTCTTGATTATGGCTTTTATTGGCCTACATTATTTCAAGATGCTAGACGGCTTGTGGCCCAATATGATCGATGTTGGTAGCATTGGAAAGAGAGATAAGATACCTTTGACCAACATTTTGAAAGTTGAAATATTTAATGTTTGGGGATTGACTTCATGGGTCCTTTCCCTACATCATTTGGGCAAAACTATATCTTGGTCAAAGTGGATTACGTGTCTAAATAGGTGCAAACCAAGGCGACACCAACCAATGATTCAAAGGTAGTTTTCAAGTTTTTTAAGAAGTTTTCTTAAGGTTTAGAGTGCCTAAAGTCATAATAAGTGATGGAGCTACGTATTTTATTAACCATTCTTTTGCATTTTTATTGCATAAATATAGGGTCTATCATAGAGTAGCTATACCTTATTATCCACAATCAAGTGGTCAAGTTGAGGTATCTAATAGGAAATTAAAGTGGATTCTTAAAAAGACTATTTCTAGTTCAAGAAAAGATTGGACACATAAATTAGATGATGCTCTTTGGGCATATCACACCGCATTTAAAACACCTATTGGTATATCTCTCTATAGGCTAGTATTTGGGAAGGAATGTCATTTGCCCATTAAGTTGGAGAATAAGGTTTATTGGGCCATTAGAGCTTTGAATTATGATCTTACGAAGCTGGAGTTAAAAGGTGTTTGCAAATAAATGAGTTAGATAGGTTACATCTTAGTTTTTATTAGAATTCAATGATATATAAAGAGAGAACTAAGAAATGGTATGATGTATATATAAGGCATAAGAGTTTTCAAGTAGGGGACAAGATACTTCTTTTTAATTCTAGATTGAAATTATGTCACAAAAAGCTGGGATCTTGTTCAAGTGGGCCATTTGAGGTGACTCAAGTTTTTGATCATGGATATTTGGAGCTTAAGAATGCTAATGGTGAATTGTTTAAGGCTAATGGTCAAAGATATAAGGTGTACTTGAAAAGAAATTATAATTGTAAAGAGGTTTCGTGTATCTCACTTTGTTTGGTTGATGAATCTGCTTAATTAATTATTTCTATTATTTATTTATTTATGTAATTTGATGTTATTATTATTATTATTATTATTATTATTAATTGATTTAATGTTTATTCCATAGGATGTATTTATGTGCCAGTGTAAAGGTGTTCCTAATTGTTATGTTTCTGCTTCAAAAAATTTCAATTGTTCTTTTCTATTGCGAGTGCGACTTTATCACGGGCGTGACCTTGCAAGGGGAATTGTGTTTCTATTGTGAGCGTGATATGTAAAGGAGTTGGTCTCTGTCGCGAGTGCGACAAAACACGGATTTTGAAAATTTTATGGTTTTTTCTAATCATTGCACTATTTTTAGGCCATTTCCAACAATTTTCTTTAACTTTTTTTCATTTTCTTTCTTTTTTTACATCATTTCTCTTCTTTTTTTGGTTATTTTTGTTTGCATTTTGGTTTTTCTTCCCTCTTACTTGTTGTAAGTGATGTTGGTTGTTGGACTTTCATTATGGTGCGCTTGAAGATTGTGGCTAGTAAAGGGAAGGATAAGGGCAAAAAGGCTACTAGATCTTCCTCTCAATCCCAAAGAACAATGATTTTTTAGGATATGTATGAATGTCCCTTTCCTATTTTCTCTAAGGAAAAAGGTTATAAATTTTAGTTTTTTTGCTAAAAAGAATTTTGTTGGTGGCATTTAGACTTTTCTTTGTTAGGAGATTTAGGCATTTCTCGAGAATTTGATAAGTACTTGAAATATATGAAATGGGAACATTTTTCTTATATGACTTTGCCTATTCAAAAGGATTAGGCCATTGAACTTTTTGTGACCTTAGACTATGTGGATAATACAAAGATTTAAATGAAATTTAGGCATTATAGTAGTGAGTATATTTTTTGTTTTGAGTAAATTAGTGAGTGGTTTGGTTTTCCTTTAAATGGTACCACTTTTGAAGCTCAACAATTTATTACCCCTGATGCTTGGAATAGATTAACCGATTTGAGTAGATTTGATAATAAGAATGCTACTAATCGACAATTTAAGAATGATGTTTTGCTTTTTTTTCATAAATTTGTATGTCATGGTTTGTTTGGATGGGTCGAGAGTAACAAAGTTCAAGAAAATGACCTATTTGTTTTGTCTCTTGTGCAGTTTAAGAAAACTTCATGCTTCATTGATTTGATGGCTAGTATCATGTGTCCATTGCCAAGACTAAGACTATGGGTATAGGGCACATAGTGATTGACATCATTTTAGGGTGTTTAGGTCAATTGCATGATTTTAAACTTGATAAGGGAGAGAGTGTTACTATGATGGATTTTATATTCTTAAGGAATTCTAATTTGTTGACAAGAGGGGGATGGCCTCCGAAATTTGTGTCTTACGATGAGTGTACAAAGAAGATTGTATTGAGCAGAGGCAAAAGCTTTGCTGCTGATGATGATGATGATGACAGTGATAGTGAGGATACTGAGGAGTAGCCTAAAGATTTGGCTGCTAATGCTGAAGAAGGGGGAAGTTCCACCAGTTAGTAAAAGATGCTTGATCGCTTAGATGTTATGGATGAGGCCAACAAGACTTTGGTTATCCAAGTGCAAGCTATGGATAAGAATATGAAAGCAATTAGAAAGAGCCATTGAAGTTTAAATAAGAAATTGATGTCGTTTTTCAAACAACAAAATGTGGAGTTCAGCCCCTCCATCGAATTCTCCTAGTGGAGCATAATAAGGGCAATTTTCTTTACATTTTATATACTTTTTATTTTGAATTTTGTTTTGTTCTTTTTTTGGATAGCTATTTATCTGTGGTTATGTTCAATTCTCTCATAATGAGGACATTGTGTCCTTTAAGTGTGGAGATATTAGGTTGTTTTGCATGTTTGTTGTATGAACGGGTTGTATTAGTTTGTGTGCTTGTTTGTGGAGCTATATATTTTTTTATGAATAGTTAGTGGCATGAATATGAAATTTCTTGGGAATATTGTTGGATTAATTGTTTTGGTATATTGTGTGCACCTATAAAGGGTTATGTGTGCACCTATAAAGGGTTATGTTTAGGCAAAGTGCTTTGGTATAGGCTCTTTTTAAGTTGTGTTTCTTTATACATGTACTTTGGCTTGAGTGAATGGAATATGGCTTAGAGTGACTTTGGCCTTTATCTTGGTGAGCTTTTAAGCCTAAACAATGTTATAATTTCTTGTGAGAGAATCCCTTTTATACCATATACTCTAGAATTTGTGATGGGTAAGTTTCAAAACTATATTTAGTATAAGTTATACATGAAAAGTGATAAGACCATTAGAATTGACTAATTTTAACTTGCTTAATTAGACCAATCTTTTTGACTTTAGGTAGCCATTTTGAGCCTTTAGCCTATTTCTTTGTTTAATGAGCACATTAATAGCCTTAATCTACCTTTTTTTTATTATCAAACTTTTCTTTTTGTCACCCTTCATATGGGAATATTAGTATTATTATGTCATATGAGACAAGTTAAGTTTAGTTGTAAGCATGATATGAGTTTTGATCCCTTTACTTATAAGTTCACAAGGAAAAAAGGAAAAAACTATTAAAAATCAACAAAATAAAGATCGTAAACTAAAATAAAAGAAAGTGCTTTAAAGAAGAAGAAAAAATGTGGAAGTTGTGGACATTAATTAGGGCTTTTGTAAATTAAGTTAGGAATCTAATATATCATGCTATATCTTATTTGTAATCTCATGTGCTATAGTAGTTGCTATTCTTTTCCATAAGATTAAGCTGCTTAACCAAACTTATCCTACCTATTGCCTAAATTAGGTTTTAACCTTTAATAAGACCCTTTGATTTTGTGCATTGACTCTATGATAGTAGTGTAGGGATGGGTTCCAACTAGTGAAGGGAGGAGGAATTCAAGACTCCAATTTTACTGGGGATTCATCATTGGCTAGGGCTTTCGAATCACTTGTTACAAGCTTATGGTACGTAATGGTATACTAGGGAGGGGGAGAGAAAATACTATCCACCAATTATTGGAGTGATGTAAGGACAAATGTTTGTTTGACAAAGAGTTACCCCTTGCTTTATGACATTTTCCATGTGGAGGTACATGTTGTAAGAAATGTGATTTCTAAGGTGCTTATAATTTTGTACTTTGCATTCTTATAATCCTCTAGTTAGGTGTACATGGATATTAAACCTTGAATATTCAAGATGTTGCCTTGGAATTTGTTGACATTGACTAGAGGTTTGCAAGATGATGGATCTATCATTAGTTACTAAATGTTTATTAAGTATGATGAGCTCCATAATATTGTTATATTTTTGTTATGTTTTTATGCTCTTACATTTTAAGTTTTGCTTAGGGACTTGATGTGTGTTGTTTAGTATATGTCAAGTTAGTGTTTTTGTGTTTAAGTTGGTTGATTAAATGTTTAGTTAGATCTATTTTTGTTAGAAATATGGTATCTTTTACGCTTTTGTGTGTTTTATATTTGTGTAGGAGTAACGTAAGGAAAACAAGGAGAAAAAGGCTGAAAAGGAGCAAGAAAGTAGTGTTCTATCATAGGCGTGGTGGAGGTCGCAAGTGCAACAAAGTAAGAAGGAGAAAAGGAAGTCGCACCAGAAGAAAAAGTCAAATCTAATGAAGCATGTTCTATTGCGAGCACAACATTGGCCGCGAGCGCGATAGAAAAAGCTGTTAGAGCGATTTATTTTAAAAAGACCTTCAAGATTCATAACTTTTCACTTAGGTTTGTGAATTTCTATAAGCGCACTTGAAGGGTGGAGGATATAGAAAGAGATGTACAAGTTTTTTAGAGAATAGTTTTTAATTTGCTGTAAATTTTAAGTATATTTTATGTTTTGAGTAAAAGACAATAGCAAACAAGAAGACCGTCTTTATAAAGAGCAAAAAGGTTGAGAGATCTCTTTTATTATCTTTCATCTATTTCTTCTTCTTTTTACATGTTGGATTATACTTTTGGAACTTGAATAATTTATGCTTATGTCTCATTATTCATATTAATATTAGTCTTTATTGTAGAATTCTTTATTAGTATTTCATCTCTGATCATTATAAGTGAGAATACAATTTGAAAGGTATTCTTTCTTATAGCTAATAGAGGTTCATTGTCATAACATTGTTTGATAGATCAAAATGTTAGGCTGATTGTTATAGGTTGGTTGTTATTCTTAAAACATGTGTTTATGATCAACTAATTCACTAATGAGAATTAAGAGTTAGAATTATAATTATATGTTTTAGGCAATCTATTTCATTTCGAGAGAGTGAATTAGAAATTTAATCCAACTTGGCTTACATTATAGGATTACATATTAAATCAAAAGACTAAAATTAAGTTTCATATCTATCAACTTAAATCATTAAATTTACTTGTGTCTTCTTTGATAATCAATAATTAGGTTTAATTATAATAAGAATTAGTTTACCACTAGTAGTTTAGTTTTATAATCAAAATTATTGATACATTGTAAATAAGATTAAAATCAAGAAGTAATGCATAATAACCAATATGATTCTAGTGGAAACGATATTTTAAGTATTAATTGATAAACCATGCGCTTGTGGAATTAGCACAACAGGTTAAAAAAATTTACTCAAACCCAAATCAATTCAAACAAATACCTATTAGGTTAACCTAAAACTGATCCATTTTATTTTTCAATCCAATCCAAGTCAATCCGATACCCATTGGATCAACTCAAAACTAAGGCATTTCAATTTTCAATCTATTGGGACTGTACATTCAGAATATATAATAAATGGCCTTAAAATTTTTAAACTAAAAATGTTAATAATAATAATAATAATAATAATAATAATAATAATAATAATAATAATAATAATAATAATAATAATAAATAATTATAGTTTGTATTATTTATGAGGAAAAAATCATTTTCAAGTCCTTCAACTTTTGAAATTTTTATATTGAATTTTTTTACTAACATTTTTTTATAAATCTCTATATTTTTATTCGAAATAACACGATGTTCTTAAATGTAATCCTTAACTGATGGGACTAGTAAGACTACAATTTATTTTCCATTAACAAACGTGTATTGTCAAATGAAGCCAACTTGTATCCATGCGTGCTGATAAAAATGTGACACAATATAATTGAACTAAAAATAAGAATTTAAAATATAACCCTTAAAATTGACCCTAAAAAATTTTAAACTACACTCTAGTGACACAAATTAATACCTAACCAACTTCTAGCCACTAAAATAATTATTTTGGAAAAAAAAACCTAAAATTAAATTTTTTCTTCTTCTTCGAATTTCAGAGAAAATTAATTTTATTTTATTTTTCTTTATATTTTAACTTATTATTTATATTATATTTTTAATAGAATATTATTATTATAAGATCCATTAATTAAGTGATAAAATTTTTTATATTAATTTACATTAAATTCATGGGTCAATCCAAATTTATCCAACCCATTTGAATATTGATCCATTTATGACCCATATTTTTTGACTCATTTATGACCTAACCCATTAATAATCCATCCATTAATGATCTAATTCAAACCCACCCAATCCATCCATTTGCCACCATTAATTGACCGTGTATAGTAGTAGATTGTGTGACTAAATTTTGTAACCACTTGTCCATCTAAACAAGGCAAGATATCCAATCAAACATGTGTGTCTAAGGTCAAAGTGATGTTGTTTCACTTGCAACATTATTTTGCTTATCCACATGAACAAGATAATATGCTCAATCAAATCACGATTTTGAGTTCTTATAATTGATATTGTTGGGTGCATAAAGGACATTGGTGGTAATAAAAGTAATACATGTCAAAATGTTTCAGTTACTAAAAAATAGAGATTCTTTATAGTCAATGTGAAGGGAAGATATAATGTTCTCCTTGATTGATACTGGATTCATTCAAATAAATGTATTCCTTCATCCATGTGTCAAAAGGAAATCATATGGAAGGATAAATGGCTCAAATGAAATTGTTCATGCTGACCCAAATCCCTTTAATGAGGATGTGTTCTCGGTTGAGGATAGAATATATGCCCTTAAGGTTAAAACAAGTGAGACTGCTCTAACAAATGAAGGGTATTACAAGAGAGCCAATAACCAAAAGCTTGGTGGGAGACTTTTCGGGGATTAAGTGTAAATTAAAATAATTAAGGTGGTTTAAGCTTTGGTTATCAATCATAATAAGTTGGCAACAAAATACATCATGGAAGGTTCAAATAAAGAGCTATACTTGAAAATTAAGTTAGAGATTCGGGTTAAGCACCTAAAGAATCAAGATTGAGATCGCTTTAAAGAAATCAATGTGGGCACGACCAGCCATTCTTAGCCATTGTTTATTAGTGCCAAGTTAAACCAAAACTTTAAGTCAAAGTTTGTCAAACTCCTAAAAGAGTATCGAGATTGATTTGCCTAGGATTACTATGAAATGGCTAGTCTAGGTTGCAATTTAGTTGAACATAAATTACCAATCCAAGAAAAGTATTGGTTGTTCAAACATCAAATGAGATATATGTCCAAAGAGGTGGAACATATTGTTGGAAAAGAAATTCAAGAATTATTAAAGATTGGCTTCATCAGGACAACAAAATATATAAAATGGCTTTTAAAATTGTCTCGATGATTAAAATGAACAAAAAGCTTTGAATTTGTGTTGACTTTAGGAACTTTAACTTGGCCACCTCGAAAGATGAGTATCCCATGCCTATTGTAGATATGTTGATTGATTTGGTTACTTACAATATGATTCTTAACTTCATGGATGGCTACTCTTGGTAGAATTAGATTTTTATCGTAAAAAATTATGTCTATAATAAGACCTTATGATGTCCCAAATCCATTACTTTTCTTTAGTTTTGCTTTTTCAAAGTTAGTAGTTTTTAGTTTTTTTCTCCCACAATAATTGGTTCAGTTCATGTTTACTTATCTCTAAAAGTGGCTGATTTTTATCATGATTCCAGGCCTAAAGTTTGGCTCTAAAGAGTATTTGGTATAATTTTCTCTTGAAATTTCAAATACTTAGTTTACAACTTTAAAAGGGTATTGTTTATACCATATGCAAATTACGGCTTTTAAAAAGAGGAAATTACCCTAAATGACACTTTTTTAACCTTTTTTCAAAAAATACAACCCTTTTTTTTATATCATTTTATGATTCTCAATTTTTTTATTTTTATTTTCAAAAATACAACTTTTTAATTGAAACCAAAATTCTTTCATCGTTGTTCCTCTTCATTGATCTCGTCATCTTTCTTGTTCTCTAATGCTTATCGGTAATTTTTCTCTTTGTTTTTTGGTGATTTAAGAATTTTCTCTCAGTCATCGGTGATTGGTATCTAAGGCCTAACTTGGCTTACTTTGAGACTCTATTTTTGCATGCTGCAATTTGTAGCAGCACAAAAAGATAGCATCTTAAAATTTAGAAAATAAAGAAAGAGAGGAAGAAGAAGGGAAGTACTGCAAATACTTCCACATCACTATCTTCCTCCTTGTCAGTGTCAATTCTGCAAGCATTTTCAGTTCATTTGATATGTGCACTTGCTTTAGCTATATCCTTTTGGGTGACTCACAATCTCTACTCAATCGATTTAGTGTCTGATCCTCCATGCACTCTTTATGTATTTTGGGTATTTTGTCTCTCCACAATTTTGAACTAACAGCAACTCTTTATTCCATAAAAAAGCAATCTTTATTGAGAGGTAAATTTTTGAACTAAGAACATGATTGATTTCAAGAAAAAAAGTATGAAATTAAAATTTACAATAAAAAATTATGATTGATCAGAATTTTGTGAAGAAAAGATGAATTTGATGTTTTTTTTACTATAAGTGTTAGATTCGAAGATTAATTCTTTAGGCAAATTCATCTCCTCCTGACTTAGGCTTGTTGCAGTTCTTTTCAGCATGGCTAATAGATTTTTGCTGAAAATTTTGTAGTAGGTAGCCGTTTATTATTATTATTTTATTTTATTTTTCCAATTTAGGGGGTGTGTGTGTGTGTGTGTGTGTGTGTGTGTGTATAAGAAAATTAAATATATAGTTGATTAATATTTATTTTCCCAAAGATAAAAAAATATAATGTAATGAAAATGGTTGCAGTGAGCAGCAACAATATGTTATGTAGCATTGTATACTCAAAATGACAGTGTAAGTGGCCAATATTTTGACAATTGTAACATATCTAAAGCAGGCTCTATTGCCAGTGTTGCTGTTTTGTCTCAGAAGTTATAGGATTATAGCTTGAATTTGTGTAATCAATGTTAAACCATATTTTTGCTTAAATTCAACCAAACCATTTATGAATTATATTTGTTGAGTATATGCAGTATGCCATTAGAATCACTTGCATAATCAAAAATTAAATCACTTTTAATATGTCATTTTAAACCTTGTAAAACATGTCATGTGCACTATGTTATATTAAGCATTTATTAGAAAGGAATAGAAATAGGCAAAGAGATAATTTTGAAGCCTATTGAGTAATGGTAATGATAATATCACTTGTTTTAATTTTTAAAAGTTTTGTTAAAGATATGGAACATATGTTTATTCAGAAGAATATATATATACATGCACAGATACGTGTGATGTTTATTATGCTTGAATAATAAAAACCAATCGTATTAGTCTTGCTCTTTTCTAAATGATAAATATTCTTTGAATTCAGATCTAAATTATGCCTTGATTCATCTTCACTCTCCATATCTTGCTTATTTGATGCCTTTTGTAGCCGAAGTACTATACTAGGTGTTTCTATCAATTTCTTTGCCTATAAATTGTGTTTATCCTTGATCTAATGTAAATAAGATACCTACTAGTTTCTAGTTTTGTCGAAAAAGTGAACAAGATCATCAATGAGGAAGGGGAAGGACATCCCATCGTGATCAATATGACAATCAATTATCCAGAGCTATCCAAGCGATTATGGAAATATCTCACTTAGAAGGCACATCTTATGATCCATCATCATCTAGTGCTCGAATAGTTACTGACCATAGGAATACTGATGATATTGATCCATTAATTCATCCATTTGAACCATTAACTACAAAAAAATTCAGAAAAATCTTCAAGATATCTTCAAACACTAGGGAATGGTTGTAGAAGCTCAACTTTAGAAGAATCCTTTCCTCCTTTTGCCATGAATGCAAGCAGTAGTTTCTATCTTTATATGCTTTTTTTTTCTAAGACATCCCAAATATATTTATGAACTATTTGTTGGTGCACTTATTATTATTATATAATCTCATATTGATTTTTGAAACCAGTGTAAGGGATGCCTGGGTTTGGCATGATATATTGGTGTAGGCATTTATTTTAGGGGAAAAAAGAAGAAAATATTATTGTATATGTACATGATAATCTGCTATTCAATTGTTTGGATGTATATGATAAATGCAGATTCTAAGTTAAAAGAAAAGGGTAAGTAAAAAGGCTAAATTCTAGTTAGTTAAAATATCTTAATTAATATTGTTAGAACTGGGGCCACATTTCATGAAAAAAAAAAGCTGAAAAGATTGAATTGAATAAAAAATCTTGAAAGCAATGGCTATGTATTTCTTTAAATTTCTATTCTAGGAACAACAAGCACAAACTACTATTGAGTATGCAACTTGCTCTGCATTTTATTTTGTTAGTGACTTTTTGAAAATAATAGAAAATAAAAGAAAGCTAAAGAATTAAAAATTTGTACTTGCTATTGTGCTTTTGTGACATTTTTGACTTGATGATTTGCAGAGAGTTTCCCAAGACCTACTTTACTAGTGAATCATTACATGTATACAAACATATAGGAGTTCTTATTATTACTTATGATTTTAAAATGTTTTTATGTTGTTTAGCATATTATTCTTAATTAACAAATTTAAAAGCTTTAGTGGGTTGCATTATAAAGACAATCCATTATATATATATATATATATATATATATATATATATATATATATATATAATATATATATATATATATATATATATATATATATATATATATATATATATATATATATATATATATATATATGTATGTAAATTTGAAGTATAATATAAGGCAACCGAATTTAAGAAAATAGATACTGTGACAAAAATTCATCAATAATTAACTAAAACATTGAACAATTTATTGAAAAAATAGGTATATAATGAAGTCGAGAGCCTATTAAAAATTAACTAATTACTAATAACAAGACAAAAATGCTAAACAAAATGCAAGAAAAGGAAGCAAAAAAGTAATCTTAAAAGGATAACAAATGTTGGCAGAAGAGCTAGTGCTCGAGTCCAGTGGTGATAATGGAGTATCGGGAGAGGGAGTTGGAGCTCAAGAGATTGAAGTCACCGAAATCTTAACCTTTTGTCTAGCAAAGCAGTGGCCAGAGAATCCATAGATGAAATAAAAATGGCTAGGATTTTGAAGGAGAATCGAATCAAAGCCGATGTTGTAAGTAGCAATAGGAGATATGCCATTGCAAGACTCATAACTGTGAGAACTCACTTCCTTAACATTGTTGTATCGATTGAGATAATGAAAAGAAAAAGTATCTACAACATGGAAGTTGTGAGCAGCAGCCCATCCTTGATTATCAATATGACCCAGACTTGTCCACCCAGCAGAGTCACCCACTTCATGCACAGTTGCAATGAAAACTCCACAAACACACATCATCAAAAACCTAATCCACCGATCCTATATATACAAACTAGGAGAGCAATAAAAACCAATTAAATTCTAAAAAAACAAAATTTTAGCTTTTTCATCAAATTCAGCAATACACACCAATATAATTTTTATAACAATAATAATAGTTCAAATAGTATACAAAAGCAATCACAATAAATAGAAAGTGTACACCATATACAGTTAGTACACAGTGTATACAACTAGTATACAGTATATACATTACGTACACTGTGTATACAGCATGCACACATAGTATATAAATGATATACACACTATGTATACAGGTAATATACACTGTGTATACATCATGTACACATTATATATAGCTAGTACATACGGTGTATACATCATGTACACACTGTGTATACAACATGTACACACAGTGTATACATGATATACAAACTGTGTATACAGCTAGTACACACTGTGTATACATTATGTACATACTGTATACAGCTAGTACACACAGTGTATACAAGTACACACTGTGTATATAGTATATACATATGGTGTATACAACTAGTACACATGATATATATATCATGTATATACTATGTATATAACATGTATAATAATGTATACATGATAAGCTAATACACATAGTGTATACATTATGTACACACTATGTATACTACATGTACACACTGTGTATACAACTAGTACATACGATGTATACATCACGTATACATCCTCCACCAAGAGAGTAGATCTAAGAACTTCCCAATATACAAACGTAAATGCATATTCTGAACAGCGTAACAGACAAATGTTAAATAAAATAACATGTTACAAACAACACCATCAATTTAAGTTTCCATGAACTTTAGATATTATGATATATAACAGCCATCAAATTAGCAACTCTATACAAAATTTCACTGGGTTTTATTAGGGGCTTTATTAAACCAATAATTGAAAGGAAAAAACTTCAGGTTCAATTGATATTTGATGAATGATAGACAGGATAACCATATGAATATTTGAGCACCCATCATTTTGCTCTTTTGCATCAGTTTTTGTTACTTCATATTGACTTTAACACAACCACATGAAGTTAGGAGGCAACAAATAAAATCTAATAGAATTAAAGAATATATTAGTTGAATCAAGTTTCATAGTTTCAATAAACTTACAATTCGTAGTGGTATTAGGAAATTTATCATGATGTCAAAGAGACAAGAATTGCATAAAGAAATAATGTATAAATAAAACATAATAGAAGAAAGTAACGGGAACAGAGCTTTAAAAACTTTTATATAGTAGCTTCACATAAAAATTTTCAAGGGATAGATAAGAAACACAAAAGCATCCCTATAAATAAAAGAAACTACTCAACTTCCAGCAGCCCTAAGAAATATGCAACAACTTCTTGATTAATCTATACACTACCATGCTAAGAAGGAGCAGCAAATGATATAATATCTCCATGATGGACTTTTGATCCTAGACTACTCATATTCAATTTATTCCAATTGAGAAATGTCTAATTTTTGCTGCAAAATCTCAAAATAATTTTAGATACAGAAATATGGCATTTAATAGAACCAGGGCCAAGTGTATAAGCTATACAAAACCTAGTATCTTTCAACAAGTGATTCTGATAACACTTTCCACATAAAAATAAAAATGCAAGTCAATAAATCACTCACAGAAGCCATTGCCATGCATTTACTAACATGATAATGGTTAAAAAATAATTATTGCATAAAAGAGTCCTAGCAGATCAATAATTCAACCAAATAGTTAATTGTTTTGCACATATAAGCTCATTAAAATCTCAATCTCAAAGTAGTGAACTTCAATATTGTTAGCCTTAGCAATGGCTTCATAAGTAGGGAAACCTGGTCTTGGAAGTAAAATATTGGCAGCAGATCCATCAAGAGCTATTAATAAGACTTTTATAGCTTATTTGCAACCCATTGTAACAAATATATCATCTGGAGATAACTGGTAAGGCAAGTCATAATTAAGGTAATCTGCTATGGCCCTGATAGTTTTGCAGCCGCAGGGTTAAAAAATTAGAACCTAAGTTCAATGTGCAATCTAAGATACTCAAAATTTCAATAAACCCTAATAAAGGTGAGTTTTTAAGAAGTCAGTTACCTCCTAGCCAGAAAGAAACCGAAAGCTAGACAATAATAGTTAAACTTAGCAAACTTAAAGGCATCAATGATGGCATCTTCAGTTATAGAATTTGTACGAAAGCAAGAGAAGGGAGAACGGTCACCATGGCCAAGGGGAATGACTTGTTTGTTATCTTCTTTGTTGATATTAGCCATTAAAACAGAAAGAACTTGTCGAAGATTTGTTGCTGGAGAGGTAATTGAGGCCTGAGAACCCTATTTTGAAAGATAAGATTAACGTCGATAAATGATTTTTGGTCTCAAAATCAATGGAGATGAAGAATCATTGCTAATCGGAGAGGGCGTGCGGTTATTGGAGAGAGGATAGTGAAAAATTAGGAAAGTTAGAGATTGGAGAATTCTGAAAATGAGAATAGGAAATTTAGTAAGAGAGTATAAAAATTGTATTTTATGAAAATAAAAGTTGTGTTTTTGATATTAAAAATTTAAAAAATTGTATTTATGAAAAGATTAGATAAGTATTGTATTTTTGTATTTTTTGTATTTTTTTATAGTTTTGTAAAAAACCCCAAAAGGAGGTCCAGGCCTAAAGTTATAAGGTCTAGGCTTAAAGTTTGGCTCTAAAGAGTATAAAGCCCATATCCAAAATTTGGCTCAAAAGAAAAGTTAATCCCAAGCAAAAAAAGGGTAATGGGCAAAATAGGTAGAAATTAATGGTAAACGAAAAAAATATTTTCCCTTTGTAATTAAGAAATTAATCGCCCTGGTTACTTTCGAAAGTAGACTAGGAAAATTAGGCTATAAATGAGAGGTACAAAAGATTTTGATCTGTTTTCAACAAATTACACATTCATTATTATCTTTTGTAGTTCTACTTTCCCATACTAGTTTTTAGTCATTTTTCTCTCATAATGACTAATGTAGTTCATTCGTATTTATTTATTTACAATTGTTTAGAGTGGTTAATTTTTTATCATAACTTTATTTAGATTTGACGTTAACTTTCCTTTAGAGTCTTGCTTACCTCGATTGTAAATGATTATTTTTTAGTTTAGTCTTTTCTAACTTGAATTCTTGTAATAGTTTACAACATCAGTTTTTAATAGTAATATTTTTTTATCAATTTTTAGTGTTAAAATTACCCTATATAAATTTTAGAAAAATTATAAAAAGAAAATTTTAGAGTATAGAAATTGAAATATTAAAAAAATGGTAAGTGAAACCAATAGGACCAGACTAAATATACAAAAATTAATGTAAGAAAATGTAAAAATAAATTAAAATATCTAATTTACCCTTTATTATCTTAATTTTGATTTTTTATATAAATATCCACACTTATCTAATTACATCATGCTTATCTATTTCAATAATTTTTTTGTGTTAAATTATCAATTCTAAAAATTCAAATTAATGAAATAAAATTATATTAATTTTGGAATGTAAATCAAAATTATAAATTAATAAAATCTCTTGAATTAATCTTTTACCAAATCATGCTCAAATGTTTCCAAAGTAAAAAAATCGTAAACATAAAATCATTAAAATGTTGAATTTTATAGATTTTGAGTAGGGGTGTGTGTGTGTGTATGTATGTATACATACATACATACATACATACATACATATACATATATATATTGAAATAAATTACAAATGAAAATTTATTTAAATTATAAAATTTCAACATTTGTTCAAATTATAAATTTTTACATCTATAATTATAATAATATTGATATATTATTATAATTATTTTTGAATAGCAATACAACTTTGAAGACAATACATAATAATATTATTTCTTTTTAACAAATTAAAATTTATAAAAATTGAAAAAATATATTTTTTAATAAACTTAAATTAATATTTTAAATTAATTAATATTTATGGATTGAAAATTTATTAAAGGACACCATTATGTATAAAGATTTTTTAAACAATGAATAAACTACACCATAATTATGTAAACAATCGTGCAATATGATTGGAGCATCACTTCAAACACTGAATAAAGGGTTAGTTCATGTGGGGTAATCTCATTAATATTTTTTTACATCAGTTTTCTTAATTAGCCATATACCGTCTAGATTAAAGGAAAAAATAAAAAATATAAATAAACCAACAAGAAGAAATGATAAGATTCATATAATGATGTATAATTATGTTCTAAAAAAAATCTAAATATATAAATAATAAAGGGTAAACCACAAATAGCCCTCTACACTTGTTAACAAAAATCGTTTGAGCATCTAAACTCTACAAATGACTAGATAAGCATCTGAATATGTAAATTATACTATAAATAAACACAAATTCGCAGTGGGTTAAAATTTGAGCACCGCGTGAGCTACATATGCATGTGATGTGGCAAATGAATATATATTATATTGACACTTGTCCTTGAATAATATAATGGGTAAATAGAGTAGATAAATGAGTTGCTGAGGGAAAGAAAAGTTTGATTTGGTAACTTTCTTCCAAATCAATGAAGAATGGCATAAAATCCAATCATTAAAAGATCATTGTTGTTCTTGATTGTGTTCACTTATATTCTCGATGAAGCTGAGACATACATAAACAAGGAGAAGTTGCAATTCTAGTGGAGAAGATGAAGCATAGTTATAGAGGTAAGTTTTTAAAGTAATAAAAAAATTATATGTTAATGTAGGTTGTTGAATGCTGTGAACTGATTTTTTTATATTTAGTTCAAAAAATTAGGGCTTTTATTATAAGGATTGGAATCTAGGGTTATTATTATTATTTTTGTTTACTGTGTCACATTACATCTACAATTTGAGTGGAAGTGAGATTTCACCATGAGGGTACATTAATAATGGAAAGAGAATTGAGAAATATATTGGTGAAGGTAAGGTTAAAGAATGGTATATCAAGAAGGAAAAATTTCCACTTGTGGAATTAGCTGATCATTCCAACTTGTTAGGTTATTTTGTTGTTAAAGGTTTTTATTTTGAAGAGAAGGATATAGGAAAGTTTAAAATGTTTGGTGATGATAAGGTTTTCTTAGAGTTGGTTAGGGACTTAAGTAATGGGGCAATTTTGGATTTATACATTATGCATGTTATCAGTCAACCAATTGTGGTGGAATATAATATTTTCACGTTTACAAATGTGGTCTCTAATATGGAATTAAGTGTGTCAAAAAGCGTGAAGGGTATTGGTGGAAAAAATATTATGCTGGATGTTATAGGGTAACAACAGAAGTGAAGGATAATACAAATGTTGTTGTTGGTTCTAAGGTAAGAACAAAAAAAGGGTGTTGTTATAAATCTAAAAGAGAGAGAGGATGTTGTAAGGCCTGAGAAGTATGATGGTTCAAATGATATAAAGTTTGAGAAAATTGAAGATGATGATGAAGGATCTTCAAGTGAAGAAGAAGATCTCATTTCAAAAAGTAGCACAGATGAATATTATGATACTGATAAAGATGCAAGTGATTTAGATAAAGAACTAAAAAGATTTAGGAAATCTGCAAAGGATGAGAAAAGGGAGAAAAAGAGAAAAAATGAGTCAAATTTCACTCAAGAGATCCCATATGGTGAAATTGGAATTAACAAGAGTTTTGAAGACATTGGTGAGAACAAGAGTAAAAAATATATAGGGAGATTTTGGGGTGATAAGGAATGCCTTGATAGCTTTGATGTATGAAGTGATGATAGTGAAGATGGATTAGATCCTAAAGGTGAAGAAATGGTTTATTTACAAAGGAGAAGGAAGACAAAGAAGTTGTATTATAATCCAAAATGCAAAACCACAATATGGGAACTTGGGATGATATTTGAGAATGCTATCTAATTCAGACAAGTAGTTGTGGATTATGCTATGGAGAATGAAGTTGGATTAAAGTTAAGGTCTAATGAAAGGCATAGAGTAAGAGTTAAATGCAAAGCCACAAATTGTGATTAAGTGTTATTTGCAAGTGTTGATGGAAACTCTAGTGATTTTAAGATAAATACTTATAATCCACTACATTCATAGCTAGGAAATTTGAAAAAGGGATATTGTCACAACCAGATATTAAAATCTGAAAATTATAGATTTTGATTAGAGAAAAGTGGGGGTTGTATGTAGACAGATCTCTTTTTACAAGGGCAAAGTTAATTGTAATAAATAAATTCATGGGTGACTAGAAGTTAGAATCTACAAGGCTAGGTGACTATGCTAATGAAATTAAGAGGAAAAATCTAGGGTCATCATATTAGATGAGAACATATAAGGAGACGTAGCAAGGTAAAAACTTGTTTGTATACTTTTATGTTTGTTTTAATGCATTGAAAAGGGGATGACTTGAGGGATGCATAAATGTTATAGGTTTAGATGGATGCTTTTTGATATGGATCTGTGAAAAAGAGTTACTAGTTGCTTATGGGAAAAATGGAAATCAACAGATGTTTCCAATAGCCTGGGTAGTAGTAAACACAGAGACTAAACATTTATAGAGACTAAACATAGAGACACAGAGACTAACCACGGGTGAGAGGAACTTCAAAGGGTAGGTCAGAATGGGGGAGAGGTATATCAGTCAATTAACCAATTTTAGAGGAAAGGCATAATATGGGGCTGGGTACTTCAACCCAACCAAACACTGAAACTGGTAGAGGAAGGGGACTAAGTAACTACAAAAGGCCAAGATAATTTTTTTATAGTTGTTTCATTGATGAAAACACAGGTACTACTATTCTTAATGCATATGTGAATGTCTTGTTATTTTTTTAATTGTTTAAGCCATATTATTGCTAATTTTGCTAATATGATAATTTGTGGCCTAAACGAGTAATGGAGAGATTGGTTGATGTTGGGAAATCTATGAAGATTGCAAATGTCAACAACATTGATCATGGTTATTCAAAAAATAGGGCTAGGAGGAATGTAAGGACCACTGTAATAGCCAGTCAACTTCAGCAACAAATTCACCAGCAGATTCATGCATCAACAGCCAATAGAACTGTGAATCAAACTTCAACTTGGTCATGCACAAACCCATATAGGGTAGAAAATTAGGACCTTTTTTTTAACAATGAAATCAATGACTTTAAACCTTGTGATGCTTGACAATCACTATGACTTTTTTGGAAATGTTGAAGTTCACATGTATCGTAGTATTATGACGTGTATATTGTGGATGTTTTTACACGTACAAAGGATATGCCAATTTTGTGGCTTTAAATGTGCTATTGTTCATATTGCTAGAATTGATTCAAATAGAAGTCAATGATGATATTGGCAGTATTGATTCAATTGATATTTGTTACTTCTTTTGAAAGAGTAATGCATTGCAATTACAGAAAAAAAGATGGATTTGTCAAATAAAATATTTATTCACTTATAACCTACTTCAATAATAGGATTACAAATACAAGATTTGATTCATAATATCACTGTCTATCCACATTTAACTAATTAAACCACAACCTACAATCTACTTAATTTCGCTATCAACACAATGTTCCAGACTCCCAATGCAATTACAACAATAACCAACTAGAACATATATTTTTTCCTCTTTAGTTTTTCACTTTTTTGTTCTTTTTCAAAATCTTTAACTCTATTAAGCAACTGCCAATTTTTTTTTACCTGATTAGATATTTTTTCATCCACCTAAGTGAAGAAATTACACTCACCATGCTTCTGCAAATTCAAAATTTCCAAAATAAAAAAAATCATATATATATATATATATATATATTAAGAATTGTCAATAATAATTCAAGCACAAATCACCATTAGGATTTGATAAAATGTAGAAGCTTACCTTTCCAACTTCACATGCTAAAAATCTACATCCAAAATTAGCTTTTGACCATAAAATTGTCATAGTCGCCCTCTTATTTCATTTGCAGATATTCCTAATGCCGTGATTCATCATCAAATTGGTTGTAAGACAAGATATAATTTTATGGTCTTAGTAAAGATAAAATGAGAGAAATACGTTGGAGAGAGAGAGAGGAGACGATCAAAGAAAAAGAGGGATTGGGAAGTACGAATTCACATAGAGGAGAATCAACGAAGAAGCAATTTAGGGACTTAAAGTTTGATTTTTTACCGTTGTCGGCAGTGAATAACCTATCCATTTACATGTTAACATGCCCCTCAAGCTGTGTACTTCAAGCTTTTTGCCATATCAGATTTTATATTTATTTATAGTATAATTTACATGTTTAGGTATTTATTTGATCATTTTTAAAATTTAGATGCTCAAATAATTTTTGTTAATAAATTTAGGTAGGGGTGTGCAAAAATCGAACCGACCCGATCAACCCGACAAAATCGAACTGACATATTCGGGTGAGGTTAATCGATTTGATCGGTTTGATTAAAGGGATTGTGAAAATTTTGGGTTCGGGTTGGTTCAGGTGAAAATCCTCTACAATCGACCCGACCAACCAACCTAATTTACTAAAAAAAAAAACCTAATTTCCCTGCCTCAGTTCCTCTTCTAAAAATCACGATCTTCCCTCTTTAGGAGTCTTGAAATCCAATCCAATGCTTTTCCAGAAATGGGAAAACTTCAACCTGTAATTACCTATATCCAAGCGTAGCCTAATTGGTATTTTATTGACAGGGTTGATGTAAGATACCTGTGATCTGGCCCACCCCACAACCGCAACCCAAATCCAAACTCCAGATTTAGATGTATACAACGGAGTGAAAGACTATAGCATAATAGCAGCAAAAATGGGGAGGAAGAAGGGAGTTCCAGATTTCGAGGAATTGCCGCCTGATGATTTCGATCCGTCGAATCCGTACAAAGACCCGGTGGTGATGCTGGAGATGAGAGAGCACATGGTGAGGGAGAAGTAGATTGACAGAGAGAAAGCCAAAATCTTGAAGGAGAAACTCCGGTGGTGCTACCACATCGAAGGCGTTAACCACCTCTAGAAGTGCCGCCACCTCGTTCATCAGTACCTTGACGCCACTCGTGGCATGGGTTCGGTAAATGACCAACGCCCTACCTCCCTCCACGATAATTTTTTTGGCATTTATGAAATTTTTGTTATTTCATCTCTAACATATCGATATTGTGAATTAGGTCCCAAGGTGGAGGTAGCTGAGTCTAAGTGATGGGTTCATATTCAGGTATTATGAGATTCACGTTCTAGTGGTTAGATACGGTGCCATGGTGCATGATTCGCCGATGCAAAGGAAGAAGGGAAACGAGAAGAGACACAACCCTAGATGGTTTTTATATATTGGGCTGCAAACTTGTAATGATGGGCTTTACCAAGAGTCATATCGGCCCATGAAATATTCTAACCCAACCAAAATTAAGTAAATTGATAACAATCTTAATGTCATCGGGTGGGTCGGTTCAGAGCCTGAAAATTATCGGGTTGATCGGATAGAGATCCGACATGTTAGTAGGGTCAGATCGGGTGAGAATAAAAATGATAATTCGGGTTTCAGATTAATCGGATTCGGTTTGAATTGACCAAAACTTAACTGATGCACGCTCCTAAATTTAGGGGATTGCACATGAATTTACCCAATAATAAATTTAAAAATATGTCAAAAATGTATGAAGGGCATTTTTGACTGTAAGTTTCAACAAATTTCTTACATCCAATTTGTACACGTTTTGTGCATTATTTTTATACATAAATCATTTTCCAAAAATAAAAACTGAAACCAAAGAGAAACGCTTTAATAACTTTGTTTCATTTCTTTTAGTTGCAGTCCTTCCAAGCATAACAAAGGCTGCACTGTTGCTCATCTAACTCGTTCGTACTGTCTCTTTCTCTTCACAAAGAGAAACGCAAATTTATCTTGCTAATTTTTTGTACACTGATTCTCATAATATTACATTGATTAATTGTCGGACATTAATGTTTTCATCAATCATTTTGCAGTAGTTTGTTGTTGGAATATTTTGATGGGTCCGTTTACGCTAGCCGTCGATACAAAAAGCACATCAAATGTTCCTTCAGGTAAACCCAATTTGCTTTCTCTCTGTCTCTCTGTCTCTCTCTCTCTTTTCCCCCATAATTATGGTTAAACTTTTAATTGGATTTCAAACATTTTATCTGTCAACTATATAGTAGTTCTGGAGTGGAGATTATATTTATTATTTGTTGTTCTTTTAGTCAATTTCGTCTCTGGAACTTTAGTTCTTCTTCTTATTATTATTTGGGTTTTTATAGATGCACCTATTAGGAAAAGGCAAATCTCTGCTCATCTAGAGGCAAGAAAGGGCTCTTTTGCTTCAATTGGCGTACAAGATGAAAAACCATTTGATTTTTTGCGGGTTTTATTTGGTATACTTCAAAATTTGCTTTTTATTTTTTTTCTTTGTTATAAAAGAATTTTAGGATATATTTCTGATTGCTTTGGCTAATTTTTGTAGAGGGAGTTATAGCTGGTGGTACTGCTGGTGTTGTTGTCGAAACAGCATTATATCCAATTGATACCATAAAGACAAGGTTGCAGGCAGGTTAAACATGTATTGCTTAATCCTTAAATTTTTTAATTAGAATTAGGAATTATTCTACCATATATGTTGTTCTAGATATATATATATATATATTTTTTAAATTCTAATGCTATGTTCTTTCCTGTTAATGTTGGTTGAGAAAATTCTGCTCCACAATTACTATTCCTTTATAAATTTATTTTCTTTTATCACTTTTTTTTTTTTATTCTGGTTGCTAGGCTATGCAAATTGTTCGTCTAACTTCTAATTTTCATGGTTGCATTTCTCCCAATAGCATACCTTGCTTGGAAAAAAAAAATTGTGTGATTAATCATGTTTCTGTTTATAACTTTGCTCTTTTTTTTATTTTTTATTTTTTCCCCCTTAAAAATTGAGATCTCTTAGGCTGTGTTCAGAGACTCCTCATTTTCTCTGCTCCTTGTTTTCTAGTTGTCACTTCAAACATATTCCATTTTATCACTATAATGATGTGGAAGGTCCTAACTCTCCTGTGTAATGCAAATGCTTCATACATGTTCGTGTTTTGCAATCCAAAAAAGGAATCATGCCATAACAGTGTCATACTGACTTGTGCTATTTAATTCATTTTATAGGCAGCTCATGGCGGTGGAAAAATAATTTTGAAAGGTCTTTACTCGGGATTGGTGGGAAATCTTGTTGGTGTCTTACCGTAAGTATCTTCTACAGAATGCAATTTCGACAGGTTTGCGGATTATACATCATGTAATTATTTTGATAGCATTAGAACTTTAAATGCGATATACTGGCTCCTTCCTTTGTTATTATTCACATAGTAGAATTCAGACGATTAAAAGAATGCTTGTATGTTCAAAAAGTAATGGCTCTTACAGAACGTAGTTTTGTTATCTTGCACTTTTACGAGGACAGTTGATTTCTTATCACTAAACTGTAATTTTATGGGCATGAAATCTGCATTTGTGCCGGTTGCTGCTCTCTTTCTATTTCATGTCTATGCTCCTGTTTGCTCCGTCCCATTTGCATGCATGCCTGGATCTGTGCTCATCACAACATACAAAAGTCTTTCTTATCTCTATGATCATGTTATGTGTTTGATTATTTTGTTTATGCAAACCGTAGACCAGTAGTTGCCTTCTGCATCTTTGTGCCTGATTCTCAGTGCATTATAAAGAAAAATGTAGGACAAACCCTTGCTGCTGGCTGCTTCAAAATTCACTGCCTACCATTTTCTCTTTGGTTTGCTGGGTCCAACTTAGAGTAAATGAATATCTCTAATCTCTCCTGCATACCTATAGATCCCTTTTGCAAATAGTTTATAAGCTCTAGGATAAATAAATAGTTTGAAAACTGTAGGAATCTTTTCATTAAATATTTCACTATGTTGTCTTCGTTATTGAATTATGGAGAAGGGGAAGAAAGAAACATATTTTCATAGGTACAATGGGATGATATTTTGTTAGGAATGACTAAGAAAATATATGCAGGTGCAGTTATTTGAGTTAATCATTCTATAATTGGAAGATCTTTTGTCTCTTTCAGGTCATCTCTCATATGCTTCTTGTTTCCTTATGAAAGTTAACGGTTCTTCTTTCACAGGGCTTCAGCATTATTTGTTGGCGTTTACGAGCCTGCAAAGCAGAAACTGTTGAGAGCACTTCCTGAAAATCTGAGCGCTGTGGCTCATCTTGTAAGATTTTCCTCATTCTTTTAAATTTATTATGTCATGTTATTAGTATGTTGTTTTGAGCATGTGACTGGTGAGTGCACAATAGATGTTCCTTTTTGTCAATTTTTGTATGAAAGCCTGCAGAGTCCTGGGATCCTGGGTCATAATTATTTTAGTTGATTTATCACAAGTTTCATCTGATCATATCAACAGCACAGAAAAGTTATAGGCCATTCCATATGTCAATTTTAATAATTGATGTGATTAAACACCTGATTTCTAGTTGCTTGCATTATGGCTGGATGTAATGAAGGATTTTCGCTATACATGAATGCCATTTTCTTCCATTGTAAAAGGGTTTTTGACTTCTATGCAGACTGCAGGTACCATTGGAGGGGTTGCTGCTTCTCTCATTCGTGTTCCAACAGAAGTACGTTCTTTTACAAGTGCATTTTGTATCCATCACCTTTTTAATAAATATACATATTGAAAGTTTAAGCAACCTTCAGGTTGTGAAGCAGAGGATGCAGACAGGGCAATTTACATCAGCCCCAAATGCCGTCCAACTCATTGTTGCTAAGGAAGGTTTTAAGGGTCTTTATGCGGTAAGTGGTGATAAATTATATCTGGATATCCAGTTTAAACCTAATATAAATTGTAGCTGCTCTGAATTTGATATTTCATGTCCATATTCCTCTTTTTTATTTTTTTTCTCCTCCTGGTTGCTGTAAGATTGTAAAGGATAGGAATTGCATAGTTGGAGAAAACTATTTCAATTTTCCTAGAAAATATGAAAAAGAAAAATATTGTTTCCTTAACTTTTTTTTTTTTTTTCGAACTCAGAAATGCAATTAAATTTTTTTAAATTTGCTTGTTTATGTGCAGCTTTAGAAAACATATTTAGGTAGTTTTCCTTAACTCGGTTTTTGAGCATGGTATTTCCTAGGGGTGTGCAAAATTGAACCGAAAGTAAATTAGGTTTGCTTTGTTTGGTTTTCTTTGATGGCAACTTAGGTTTGTTTGGTTGGTCGGTGAACCAACCAAACCGAACGAATGCTCACTCCTACTATTTCCCATGTATTGACGAATTTCGTTTGTCAGTTTGTTGGGTCTGAAGCCCTTCTCAATTATTTTTTTTCTTATTTTGGCTGTGTTGCAAAGCAATCTGGTCATATATACATATCCATTTGCTTTTATCATTTTGTTTTACTCTATTTTAATGGTTTTCTTGTTGCTTTAATTTTGAGTATTAAAGAATATGCATCTTAATGATTTTTGAGATTAAGATATTTGATAAGTTTTAAAAAATAAAATGAAATAAAATCCTGAGATCAAACTAAGTGCTTTGTCCATATTTTCAATCAGTGGCTTGCTCAGAGTATTATATAAAATTTGGTGTTAATTATATCATATTAGATTAAAGAACCTTATGATGACATTTATAGTAGTTCTTGGTAGTAGTATGTACTTCCCAAGTAATTATTTTTGGAGTATACATTTACTGTTCTTTTGTTCTTTTCATAATTACTTATTGCTGTTAATTTGTGACATATCAGAAATTTGCTTCAGTAATCTTAATCTTTTTCTTCTTATTTTTGAACTTAGGGATATGGATCATTTTTATTGCGAGATTTGCCATTTGATGCAATTCAGTTTTGTATCTATGAACAACTTCGGATTGGTTATAAAGCAGCGGTATTCTCCTTATCAAACATAAAGTGATATTTAGAAATATGTTTTGTGCTCATTTTGGTTGACTCTTCACAATTTCTAAATACTCTTTTACTTTAATGCCTTTGGTCTCTTCCAGTAATGCACAGTTGTGTTAGCTTAGGTTGCTCATTTGTAGATTACCATGTACAGAACATTTTCTTGATGATCTTTCATTCTCTAATGGTGCCTTGATCTTCATGCCTTTTTAGACTTTACCTGGACAATGCAAAATTTCTTGAACATTAAATTTTTGGAGTGCAAAATTTTAAAACTAAATCTTGTCTGAAAGTAACATGGTATCAAGTTTTCTTTGTCTTCTGTCTTGTGTTTCTTGGTATCCCATTTAAGATGGGATTTGATCTTTGTGCTTTCTCTTTATTTTGTCTCTATTGACTCTGAGGTTATTGAAACCTCTGTCAATTGTATATAAAAGCATTCTTATGAATTTATTTGTTCCAGTCGTGTGGCTTACTATATCATACGACAAGAACTGCAATGCACTGTACCAATCCACTATATATTCTATTTCTCATTGGATTTAAATCCTGATAATGGCAACTAGTGATATTTTATGCTTCTCCTTTGGATAAAAATCTAACCAGTTAACAAACCAAAATCTTTTAGCTCCATTTTTTAATGCTTTTATAGTTCAAAGCATGTCTTATATAACTGTTAGGGGATTGAAAAAAAAGTCACTGTGTTATTCCCAAAATTTTGTTGTTTCTTAGCTAACTATATATATATTTTTTAAATGTGGACAGATGCACACTACACTGCCTAAACTAAGAAGCACTTTGAAAACATGAAAGGAGCTTGTTCTCATTAATATATAATATCTTGTTAACTTTCTCTTTGACAGGCGCGTAGAGAATTGAATGATCCAGAAAATGCTGTAATAGGCGCTTTTGCTGGTAATATCCACATATCAATTGTAAAAATGGGCATATTGTAAACACTCCATGTCAAGTTTCTATGTATTCTGGATATCTTGTTCCATATTATATCTGCATGTTGTTGAATTGGTTGCATTTTGTTTGTTTATCATTGCATTTTCACGCTAATGACTTGCTTGAGGAAACTGATTATTGTCTGCCTGTAGTAGTAGTAATAGTAATAGTAGTATCTAGCATCTTGAAAATCTGTTAATGAGAATCTAAAAGACAGTAGATTATATAATATAAATTATTCTCCAAGCATTGGCTTATAAATGCTGTTGTTTGACCAACTCCATGCAAGTCAGGCACTTTATGTTATATGCATGTGGATAATAATGCTTGTAATAATCTACTGTCTTTTAGATTCTCATTAACAGATTTTAAAGATGCTAGATATTACTCTCTCCCAAACCTAATTCTTTGCATTCAGATTTAGTGTAATATAACTCAACATGTCTATTTTTTTTATTTATTTTAGGTTCCTTAACTGGAGCTATAACAACACAACTTGTCAAACAACAGCATTTATAAGCCAATGCTTGAAGAATAATTTATATCATATAATCTACTGTCTTTTAGATTCTCATTAACAGATTTTCAAGATGCTAGATATTCCTCCCTCCCAAAACCTAATTCTTTGCATTCAGATTTGGTGTAATATAACTTGACAAGTCTATATATGTTGAATATTTTTCTATTTTAGGTGCCTTAACTGGAGCTATAACAACACCACTTGATGTAATCAAGACAAGATTAATGGTTCAGGTATGTTAAATCTTTGATATGCTGTTCTTACATAGTGGAGTCAATCTGCTGATTTCTGATCACGCTATTATGCTTTATAGGGTTCAGCTAATCAGTACAAAGGAATCTTTGATTGTGTTCAAACTGTTGTTAGAGAAGAGGGACCCACTGCTCTTCTCAAGGTTTGTATTATAGTCCATATTCTCATGTGGACCTTGTTTATTGAATATCAAATAGAATCTCTAATGTTATACTTTAGAAACAATAATGAGAGGGAAAATCAAGAGATCATACCTGATTTTGTCATGAAACTGCAGGGCATAGGTCCAAGAGTTCTATGGATAGGCATTGGTGGTTCAATCTTCTTCGGAGTATTAGAAAGCACCAAACGTCTTCTTGTTCAGAGGCGTCCTAAACATAATCAAAACTCAAAAGAAGAGTAACATTAGGTCAGTTCAGTTTTGGGTATTTGGGGAGAGAAGCCATCTCCTGATAATGATATAGAAAGCTAGCCTTTTCATCTTTGCTTCTTTTCTTTGTAAATGTGATTATGCTGCAGCCTTCTCGAGACTTTGCTTTCCCAAATGCTTTTGTTATAAATGTTTCTAAAGTTTCAACCAATAAAATTATCATTTTATTAAGCAATTTAGTCCATCTGATTAGTAATAGCTAAACTCTGGGTTAAAAGCATAACAAGTAAATAATTACAAAATTATATATACATGGATGTTCCTCCATATGTTGGCATTCTTCTTTGTGGTGGTGTCGTTCGGGTTTTGATCATCATATTAAATTGCGGAATATGATATATGACACGCTGTGAGAAGGAAATTTGTTGTTAATTAGACCTGTTCAATTTCAGTCTCGGGCTGAATATGTGTAGGCCTTGATAGGCCTTAATATTTTAGGGTGCCCAAGCCCAGCCCAAGGCAGTTGCCAGTTTTACTATACAGCCTCACATCGGCTTTCAGTGGACTCATTTCTACTCTTCCAAATCCCCCGGCAAGTAGAGACCATAGAGCTACAACCAAATGGAGAAAGATTTTTAACAATGAAAGCAAACCAAGAATTAAAATAAGAGAAGTTCCCTCGCTTATATCTTTTTAAAATACCTCTTTTTTATTAATTTCTATTTTTAAAAATATCCTTTGTTAATAATATTTTTATTCTTAATCACCCTCACATATTTTTAATTTTTATTTTATTTTATTTTATTTTTTGCAATCTAACCTTTCCTTGTAAACAGTTATTCATCTTTTTCTTATTCATTCTTTTTCACTGTTTTTTTTTCTTCTTCTAGAATTCATTATTTCGGTTGTTTGGAACTTCAATTTCATTTGAATTCAATCATTTTTTTTTTCACAATATTCAAATACATAATTTTGCAAGAGCTAAATATTCAAATACATAATCTATATGCCTGTAAAGTAAAATATTTTCACATAATAGTTTATTATTGGTTTAATTTACGCGTGAATGTTAAATTTATGAAATTAGTTGGGTCTCAAAAATCAATGAATGATTCCAATTAGATACCACTGATAATAATTAATTAGTTTTGGATATAAACACTTATATGGATGAATGGTAATGAAAGATCTATTGATTAATTGTATTTAATTTTGACAGATATGAAATGAAAGATATATTACTAAAGATGGACAGATTGTTGAAGTCAAATGAAAAAATATATTGCTGGATATTTAAAATAATTGTTTATAAGAATTAAAATTAATGTTTTATACTTAAAAAATACTAATTTATATGTTTATAATATATCATAAATAATTAACATAATCCGTGTAATACAATTATAAATCAATCAATTTAATATAAAAAATTTCATTTATATGCAACTGAATTGAATTGTATTTAATCCATTTAAAATTTTAAATGGATTGAATAAAAAACCAGTCGAATTACGAAGACTTATCAAGTATTTTCAAATGTCCAGGTGTCGATGGCCAATGGTGAGATGAGAAAAAGTGAGATTTTTGAGGATTTTGATTTTGAAAATAAAAGAGTTTTTTTTAATGATCCCTTGGTCAAATTGAGTAGCTCAAATAAGGGTATAAAAGTAAATATATATGTGGAATGTTATGCATTGACAAAACTAACCTTTATATAAACAAGCCAATTCAAGCCACATTCGTCTCATAAATGAGGTCACTCGATTTAGACAACCTAACCTGCCTAGACATATCTTGCGTACTCATAGTAGGCAAAGTAGCAAAACCAAATCAACCCTTGATGAAGAAAAAGATAAAATAAAAGGCAATGAAGATGAAGATAAAATACAACATTCATACGTTCTCTCATTATTATCATATTCTTTTAGAATTTTTTTAACATATGTTGTAAGCATGAACAATGCAATGAAGCTGAATAAGAAGTTTTATATTGTGTTCAAAAGCAAGGAAATTTGGATATATGGTTGCGGGGAGAATGCACGCATCAAGTATTGGTTGTTAGCGGTAATTTGTACAAATCTTTTGAATCTTTTGAGGAAGTCAAGGATACTTTCATAAGGTATAATAATTCAGAATCCCAAAATATTGTGAACCAAGAAAATATTCCTAGTGCAAAAAAAAAAAAAAATACAAAAGAAGAATCTACTTATCACGTTTTCATTGCCCGAAGTCAAGTGCATGAGAAGCATGCAAGAGAATCAATTGAGTCTTTTATTGCTGGAGCGATGGTTGTAATGCAAATCTCTAACATAATGAAGCATTAAACTAATTGATGTACAAATGTGTTGGTTGGATTTTTGTGATGCCCATGGATAATATAATAAAGTTTGTTAGTTTTAATTAATCTTATGTTTGTGACTAATTTTTTTGTTAGCATATTCTACGGTCATGGTCTACTATACCTTTATTACCTTTATAATTAACAATCTCACAATATTGCAATCTAGCAAGGGAGGGATTATCATTTAAAAAGTGCAAGGAATAGATTGTTAGTGTGTAAGGATTAGATTTCCAGTGCATAAGAAAATTTTATCTTAGTCCTTAGATAACTTGTGTCATTAAGGAATGATATTTTGATTGTGAATGAGCATTGGGCCTCAGTGACCTAATGGTGTGTGGTTAAAGTCCATAAAAGTTTATTTATTAAATGTTTTAGCCTGCATGGATTGTGGCAACAGGGTTTGAGTGAGGCAAATTGAACTAGCTTTATAAGTTAAAGAATTTTTCCTTACTAAATATCAATCCTTCATACCTTAAGTATTAGGCCTTACCAATTAAAGCAATTTGCATTACTTCAGTCTAGCCTTTGTGCTTGAGTAATGTAAACTTCTTTAATTAGTAAAGCTCACTGCTTGACCTTCATACTTTCGAAGTAAGTTTGAAACCAATTCTTTTTCTTTTTTAATCTTCATTAGAAAGGTTGAAACTAATTTTATGTGTTCATAACCGAGTCATGGAATTAAGAGTTCATTAATTTCATACAATGTATTATAAAAATGTTCATTTGGCTTTAAATATAATATTTTCAAACTTTGCTTAAATTATAGATGCAAGGCCCCAAAATATACCTAGTAGTATTATGGCATACTTAGGGTGAATTAGAGAAAGAATAATGAAGATTAAGTTAGTTAAAGAATAGCTAAGGGATGTATATGGAAAAAGTTTAAGAGTTTAAGGGTAATTTCGTAATTAAATTAAATAAAGGTGCAAATGCATGAATAGACATAAGATATGGATTAATGTGTAAATGAAGTGAAGATGCATATTAATGTGTGATTAAAGAACATTTTGGGGTGAAAATATTAATACGCAAAGTCAAAAAGTAGCAACCAATAGAAAATTAACATTTGAAATTTCTAGAATTGTGAAAAAAGTGTTAAGGAAAGGAAAGATGTGTTGGCCGAACCAAAGAGAGACAAAAAAATAAAAATATAGAATTTTCATCTCTCTTTCTCACAAAAATACCACACAAATTGCTTCTAAGGAAGAACCAACCAAGAAGAAGCAAATCTAGGCAATTTTCATGGATTGATCAAGTGGAAGAATAATTAAAAAAAGAGCAAAAAGGAAAGTTCAAGCCAAAATAAACTTTGTAGACAAGTTTTGGAAAAAATCTTCACTATATGTGTGTGCATCATGAATTTTACATGGAACACGAAATTATACATGTTAGAATTGATGTGTTGTTGCTAGAATTAGGTTGAGTTATGAGTGTTAGATTGACTTGGTGGTGAAATTCTATCTAGAGCTCAAGTTGTGTTCATTTTGCCAATTTGTGTGTATATGTTACATAAAGGGTTTTATGGACTATATGGCCAAAGTAACAAGTTGGAACATCTTAATTAACATGTTATAATATACATGTAAATGACCTAATAAATTTTTAGAGTGATTGGAGTTTGGAGACACTTTTGGAGGTCGAACCTAAAAGGAAGGTGAGATAAATGCATGTGAGTGATTTAAAAGTAGTAAGTAGTGTTTTAGGTGTAACTTCTTCTCTGGAATTCCAATTAAGCTGAATCTAATTTTTTTTTTAAACTTAGACTCATAATGGAGTAACTTTTATGACAAACTTATGACCTAATTCTACACTAACTTACCTAAAAATTTTCTCAAAGATAACAATAATTCTATCTCTGAAAAGTTACCTAGAAACACTATAGTATTTTGGCCATATCTCCCATTTTATAGGTCGGTCCAAATCACTTTATTCTTGATTTTTAAGAAAACTAAGATATAAAGTAACAATTCTCATGAAGACATCCTGATATAAATCTTAAAGCTTCTAGGTTTAAAATAGGGATGAAAATTGATAACAAAATCTATTAGTTTTGAAAGTTCTCACTTTTGAGTGTGCGCATGAATCATGCATGAGCTATATAACTATATGGAATGTGAATGCTGGAAATATTTTTTTTATGTGATAGTATTATTGGTGACATAATGTGCCTAGCTATATCCTATATGCATTAAGGGCACTTGAGTATGAACTATGACATTACATTTAAGTTTGGAACATAATAAAGTGTGCATGTTCTTGTGTTGGCTTGAGGATGTTAACATGAATGGCAGAATACATATGTGTTTTAAAAGTGTGTTCATGACTTAAAAGATAGCTTGTGACATGAATTAGAGAAAAAGGGCAATATGATTATAAATGTACATTATAATAAGCTTGTGACAAGTATGGCCATAATAATTGGCTTAGAATCTTATGTAACTTATGACTACTCAACATTATGTGATCACCTTTAAATGTGAATTTAAGTTATGTACATGTAAAACCTAATGTTGTATTGGTTATCTGGATATTTGTTGATGCTTAATATGTCATGATGTTAGCATAAAGCCTACTTTATTTGGGGTTGTGGATAGATAGACATGCATATACTACAAGAAAAATGCAATTTAGCAACGAAAAATTGATATTTTTCGTTGCTAATACAAAATAGCAACGAAAATTTCCATTGCTAATCCGGCGGTTGCTATTTTTTTAGCAACGAAATTTCATTTCCGTTGATAAATTTAGCAATGAAAAATGAATTCCGTTGCTAAATTTAATCAACTCATTTTCGGTGAATTGATAATTTTTAGCAACGAAATTTACTTTTTCGTTGCTAAAATTAGCAACGGAATTGATTTTTTCGTTGCTAGTTTTAGCAACGGAATATTAATTTTCGTTGCTAAATTTTAGCAATGGAAAAATGAATTTCGTTGCTAATTTCAGCAATGGAAAGTAAATTTCGTTGCTAATTTTAGTAACCAAAACTCAATTTTGTTTTTTTATAAGCTGCATAATTTTATTTCAAACAACGGGACGCAAAATAGCAACTCAAAGAACAGATACATGCTGACAAACCCAAGAACAGAGTGCAGAAATAAAATCTCTACCTAAGAAATGAAACAATAAAGACAAGTGTGATTAAAAGTTGTTGTGTTCACTAGGATAGCAATTCATTAAAATTAAGTCTATATTTGCATGGAAAAGAAAAGCCATATCTCACATTAAATAGGTGGATGTGCAGCAGGAATACATATAGCTTCTTTGATTTAATTAGATCAACGTATGAAAATAACATATGACACACTAGTTGTTCATACAAATTAAAGCACAAAAAAAGCTTAGCAAACCACCAAACATATGTAAATAAGTAACAAACACATATAATTCAATAGATTATAGATAAAATCAACAATTACCAACAATTTATCATCAAAAATATAGATAATAAAAATCCTAAATTAAATTAAAATTTGAGAAGAAATGAAGAAATCTAACATAAAGCCTAAATTGATTATTTTTATGGTATAGACTATTTTGGTCATAACTTTTGCTACAAGTGTCAAATTTCTTATTATAATATGTTTTCGGAAAGCTCATTTCAAGACGGTCATTTGTTACAAAGCAAATCTTTTGTAACGGCATTTTTCGGGCCCAAAAAATAACGTTTAGGCTTTCATTTTTCAGTTTAAAGTTTTTAGGGTTTTTCAGAAATATTTGGTCTTTTCTTATTTTCACTCATATAAATTATTTTCTTTTCCTAGTTCAAGTAAAAGGAATCCATATCTTAATCACATAATTTAATAATAAATTTAAATATAATTATTTATTATTTTTAATTAAATCTATGAAAAATTCTAACTACTATCTTTTATATACCAAAACTATGGACAATTTCATATCACAAAACACAATCTAAATTCATTGTGCACAGCAATTGATTCTATAAGTATTCAAGCTTATATACTGCAAAAGATTATTTGCATGAAAAACAACCAAGGTAAGTCGATGAAACACAATATTTGAAAAGAAACACATTGCATAGTTCTCGCAAATGCAAAAAGCCAAAAAATGAAACTAACCTTCTCATCAATCCACATCAAAGAACTTAATTGATTATTTAAAATTGGAACAACCACATCTAGTGGAGTCATCCTATCAATTGTATGAAGTTCCCCACCCTAAGCAAATCAAAAGATGAACATCATCTCGTATTAGTAAATACCGAAATGCAGACAAGGTATTTTGAAAATACCTCCCCTTTATGGGTCTCAATTAAATTGCACATATTTGCAACTCTCTCTCTTCATTACATGCACACAAACATAAACAAACAAATATCCACATGTATATGTCTAGGTTGCAGATGTAAGCATGCTTTGACAAATTTAAAGAAAACAACACAGAGTATAGGGAGAAGAGAAAAGAGTAGCATCTAAATATATTAGTACCTCCTCAACAGTCTTCCCTATTATTTCATATGGTAATTATGGTGTGGAAGAAACAGCAACACTAACACTTAAACGTGTCTTATATAATAAGCAAGAACATGAGATCATAAATGCAGGCATTATCCATCACGAGGAAACTTCGTGTTCATTCCATGTCTCCAACCAAAATGTATGCAATATACAATGAAAAAAATGCAAAAGGCAAACGAAACTGAAGCTAATTCATAGGTAAAAAACATATGTGAGACTAGTATATGCAAAAGGGATGGATCTGGGGAAGAGTAAAAGAGAAGAAGATAAATAAAAATGGAAAAAACACAAAAGATCAAACAGAGAAAGACTTATCGGTCACCGAAAAGTGGCAGATCTGATCGAATGGCGAGAAAATACAGTGCTTAAAGATAAGAAGAAAAGTGGCAGATCGTGAACAAAATGAAAACGGAAGGAAGAAACACAAAAAATCAAGCATAAAAATACTTATAGGTCACTAAAAAATGGCAGATCTGAGGGAGAACAAATGACAAGAAAAAATGCAGAACGTGAAGAGAAGAATAAACATGCCAGATTGTGAAAAAAAATAAGAAAAATGACAATGAAATGAAGAAACACAAAAGATCAAGCATAAAAATACTTACCGGTCACCGGAAAGTGGCAGATCTGAGGAAGAATGGATGACCACAGAAAATGGCTAGTGTGGAGAGAAAAAGAAAATGCCAGATCGTGAAGAGAAGAACAAAAATGAAAGAAATATGATTTTTTTCTTATTTATATTCTTTTTTTAGCAATAAAATTTAATTACATTGCTATTTTAATAACGATTTTAAATTTAGCAAAGAAAAAATTTTTCGTTGCTAACTATGGCGGCACTTGATAGCGAAAAAAATTTGGGATGAAAATTAGCAACGAAAATTAAATTTCGTTGCTAAAATAGCAATGAAAATTAAATTTCGTTGCTATTTTAAATTTCGTTGCTATTTTATGTTGAATTTAGTGAAGGTATTATTTTTTGTGATGGAATTTATATTTCATTGCTAAAATAGCAATGAAAAATAATTTCGTTGCAAAAATAGCAACGAAAATTGAAATCCATTGCTATTTTAGCAACGGAATTTAAAATCCGTTGCTATTTTGGCAATGAAATTAATTTTCGTTACTATTTTAGAAACGAAATTTATTTTTCGTTGCTAATTTTCATCCCAAATTTTTCCCGCTGTCAAGTGTCGCCATATTTAGCAACGAAAATTATTTTCTGTTGCTAATTTTAATTGCTATATTTTGGCGCTAAAATCTCCTCCCTTTTTAACAACGAAATACAACCATTTTGTATTCCATTGCTAAATCCCTAAAACTTCAATCAATTTTAGCAACGGAATTTATTTTCCATTGCTAAATAGCAACGAAATTGGTATTCCGTTGCTAAATTAGCAACAGAATGAATTTCGTTGCCATTTTTTCATTGCTATTTTGCTATTTTCTTGTAGTGATATAGTGATTTTGTAGCTACTTCAATTACACTAATATTTTTTAATTTGATACTTTGGTATCTTTGGTTTAGAAATACGATCTTGAGACTTATGTCTCTTCAGCGATGCCTTTCGAGGTATCATTAGTAGATGCCATTTTCTGGCATCTTTCAGTTCTCGTTATCTATACCTACAAAGTGGTAGCAAGTTGTTCTATAATTTATTCTATAATATGTTCTATAATTTGTTTTGTAATCTATTTGATTTAGTTGTTTGTTGAATTTTGTTGCTTAAATGAAATCTAAATTAGATAATTAAAATGGAAATGGGTAGTATATGTTGTTTGAATTGTTATGTCATGTTACATATTGTGTGTGTATAAATCTGGATAAAATATATCTGGTAATCTGTAATTCTAGTTTATGAATTCCTATTGATATTGTAACATGATATGATAATCCGATCTTAATGAAAACATTTAAATATGAAATGAATTCCAGTTTTCTGCATATCCTACATGATTATTTCTTTTGGAAGGATTTTATGAGAATAATATTTATTGCACAATTTATCTTTATAGTTTTGTCATGTTTCATATGCATATGGCATCTCGATGACTTCTATGAGAAGCTGTCCATATCATTTTTTTCTCCACTAAGCAAATTTCCTTAGCACTGTGGTTTCTCCCCGTGTAAGTTATAAGGGCAACATTAAGTTTGTTGAGACAACCGTAAAAGCCATCAAGCATGATTAGTTTTTAGGATTTATGAGATGACTTTATGCATATTTTGACAATGAAACATAATATGCAACAACTTATGGAATTTTGTATATTTATTAGACATGTAACTTATGAATATGATGTATGTATAACTATGGGCATGTAAAGCATAAATCAAATATATGATTATGTAATGTGATTATAATATACATGGATGAGACATTTAGGCAATATAAATAATTCGACCACACATATGTTACGTATAATTAATGTGTCATGATCCAAACCCTAAATAAGCATGTTTAAAATGAATAAAAGGCACTACAAAAAATTATACTTTTTGTGACAATTTTTTAGTGACGTATGAATTTTCATCACTAATTATAGCTTATAGCGACGAATTTATTAAAACGTCACCATATTATTTATTAATGTGACAAAATTATCTTACGTCAAGTTATGTTTAAATTTTCGTCACTAATAGGTTAATTTTGTGACGATAAATATATTTCATCATGGTTTATTTAGGAGGAAAAATTTTCCACCTTTTTTTGGAGGAAAAAAATTTAATGACAAAATAATAACTTATTGCAACATATAAATTTGTCACAAAATATTTATTTTTTGTGACAAATTATTTTTGTCATAATTAGATAAATTTATTGACGATAAAATTATTTCATCACAAATAAGATAGGTTTTTTTCAAAAAGTTTTAGTTCCAAATATAATTTTATTTGTGACAAATAAATGTGTCACATAAAATGACTATATTGTGACAAGGTACAATTTCATCACATTTGTCATGAAAAAAATTCTGTCTTTTTTTTGGAGGAAAAAGTTTGCGACATATAAATTCATTATAAAATACTTATTTTTTATGACATGAATTATTTTTGTAACAATTTAATGAATTAGTGACGATAAAACTATTTCCTCACAATAATTTTATTTATGACGAATAAATATGTCACAACAATAAATATATTGTGATAAAATATAATTTTGTTACTAGTACAATCAATTTGTAACAATAATATTACTTTGTCATAATTAGCTATACTGTTAATATACGACAAATAAATTACGCCATAAAAAATAATTGAATTACCAATTTAAAGTGATAAAAATGATTAATTTTTCTTATATTTAGATGTATTACTTACTCATTAAAAATTAGAAATAGTTTAAAAATGATAGATAATTAAATTATATATGAAAGCTAATTAATTAATAATTTAAAATAAATTAAATTATTTATTAAAATAAAATATTTTAATCAAAATAAAAAAAATTGCAAAGATTATATTTGTTAAAAACAATTGAAACAAGTGAGAAAGGAAAACATATGCAATAAGGAAACATAGATTTTTAAAGACCAAAACAAAAAAAAATTCTGAAATCATGAAAATAATTGGAGGGAATGGTTTTTCTTTTGGCGGAAAATTTAGGTTTCCATCTCAATCCCAATCTCTCAATTCATTATCATATCCTAATTCAAGAAAATTTAGGGTGCGTTTACTTATAGAAAATAGTTTTCTGTTTTCTGTTTTCTATTTTCTTAGAAAATTGGAGTATTTATTTTTCATAGAAAATTTAGAAAACGCGTTTATTTATCAACAAATGAAAAACTGCAGTGTTTATTTGTATATGCGTACATACATACATTTATATATGTATGAGTGTGTGTGTGTATATATATATATATATGTATGTATGTATGTATGTATGTATATGCATATGTATGTGAATATACGCACATACATACACATGTATTTATGCATACATACATATGTACATGTATGTGTATATATGTACATACATATATATACATATCCATATGTATATGTATGTAATACATATCCATATGTATACATATGTATGTACATACATATACATATGTATATATGTATGCACATACAAGCACATACAGATATATGTATGTATATGTATGTGCATATGTATATATGTATATGTAGGTGTATGCATAAATACATATTTATGTGTATAAGTATGTATATAGATACATACATGTATGCATGCATGCATGTATGTATGTATGTATATGCATATGTATGTGTATATATATACATATACATATGTATGTATACATATACATATGCATATGTATGTGTATGTGTGTATACACACACACACACACACATATATATATATATATATATCCATATGTATATATGTATGCATGTACTACATATACATATACATATACATATACATATACATATACATATACATATACATATACATATACATATACATATACATATACATATACATATACATATACATATACATATACATGCACATGCATATATTTATGTATGTATGCACATACAAAAACTTACATATGCATGTATATGTATATGTATATGTATGTATGTATGTATGTATGTATGTACATATATACATATATATATACACATATATGTGTGTATTAATATTATTTAGAAAATTTGGAAAACATCTTTTATTAGTTTTTCAATTTCTTCTTTATTTTGGAAAACTGGAAAATTCATTTTCTGTTTTCTATTTTAGAAAACTGACGAAAATAAACATGATCTCCATTTTCTGTTTTCTGTAGAAAATTTTTCTGGAAAACTGGAGCAATTTTCTGTAAGTAAACAGGCCCTTAGGTTTTTTTCTAAAACAACTTCAAGTTGCCGTGTAAGTTTTCTTTTTCTTCGGGCGGTAACAGAGGAAGCCGAATTGGAAAACACACGAGATCAACACTACCACCGTGAATCATAGAAACTGTACCGTCAGGCGGTAGCAGAGGAAGCCGAATTGTACCTGAAGCTAACGTGAAAAGGATTAGGGCTTAGGGTTTAATTCGAATTTGGAGGCAAAGCTCATAGTCATGGAAAGTGCCTTCACGAGTGTCTCTACCATCACAGACCAGAGGCAAAAGATCGAATAGTACAAGCACATTCTCGCTTTTGTCATTTCATCAAATGACATCGTTCAAACCAAGAAGTTTATCGATCATAATATCTTTCTTTTGTATTGAGTTAAGGTTTTGTTTTTGTAATTGCGTTTTTGTTAGAGCTAATGCTTTGTTTGAAAACCAGTCGCAGTATTATCGGACGATGTTCCATTGGTGGTTTCACGATAGCTTTTACAGACTTTTGCAAAGGAATTAGGCAGATTGGAGCCAGAGACTCAGAAGGAGATTGCGCATTATACGCTTGCTCAAATTCAACCTAAGGTTGTTTCCTTTGAGGAATAGGTTAGTGCTAAATCATGTTATTATATTTTTACAGGTTTATTCATGTAGGAGCATCTATCACAGTTTTCTTTATAGAATGTGCGAGTGCGACATTATTCTGTACTAATGCTCTTGGTCAATCTACATTTCATATCATGTGATTTTTTTTTTTGATTTTGGGTTTAGTTGCCCGTGTGTTTTGTTATATAATAATTGCTGTGGAAATAGAAGCTCTGTAAACTTGTTAAAGTGATTAGGAATTTTTTTATTCCATTAATTGCAGATTTTGATAATTCGAGAAAAACTTGCTGAGCTTTACGAGTCTGAACAACAGTGGTCAAAAGTAGCTCAGATGCTCAGTGGAATTAATCTAGATTCTGGAATGAGGTCTGAGAGTAAGACTCTTGCATATTTAGTTATGGAAGCAGTGAAATTTTGCTTTTTTGTTTTATTGCATGGATGATGCGTATTTGAGAAATCTTTTTTTTTAATCATATGATTCCTTCCTCAGGGTCATTGACAATACATTCAAGTTGTCGAAGTGTGTCCAAATTGCACGCCTATATCTAGAGGTTGGGTTCCAACACCCTCGAATCAAGGATGAGGAGTTGATATCTTTCTTTTGTCTGAGTCTCATTTCACAATTATTGCCAATGTTTCCTTTGCTTGTTTATTTTGCAGGATGATGATGCAGTTAATGCAGAGGCATTTATCAATAAAACATCATTTTTGTTTAGCAGCAACCAGCATGAAGTATTAAACTTACAATACAAGGTTTGGCATTACTTTTAGACTTTCAATAGCTAGCGTGTGACATGAACTTTATTGTTTTCTTAAGTTGGTTGTTTGCTTCTATTTTGGTTTAGGTTTGTTATGCTAGGATTTTGGACTTGAAGAGGAAGTTTTTAGAAGTTGCATTGTGTTATTATGATATATCTCAAATTGAGAAGAGGTAGATAGGAGACGAGTATGTAAACCTCTTATTCATTGATTTCTTCATCATCATCATCATCATCATCATCACATCATCATGGTCGTAAATGCAATGAGGCGCTTGCAAAGTTTTTAACGTTTTGGATAGTAGCTAAAAATTCAAAATTCTGTAACTTCCTGACCTTTTTGTGTCTGCAAGTCAGAATTCCCTCTCTGCTCCATCGTTTACGGTGCTCTGATTTTACTTTGATATGGGAGCATAAAATGGGACGCCGTTAACCTATAGCTAATGCATAGCTCATGACTTGCATGTTATGACAAATTTTACCATTTCAACATAATTAAATAAGTTAATTATTATTATGAGTTGTTTTTTCTTTTTATAATAGTCTCAAATTGAATTGAACGGAGAGTTATGTGGTAGGATTGACCTTTATAAGCAAACCCATTTTTTAATTCAAAAAGGCTGGTCATCTCAACAAGCAGAACAATATTGGGTAAGTAGTTAGTATACAAGTTGTGTAATGTCATCAGTGTGATTTTTAGACTTAAATTAATTTTATTTTTTTAATTCTTTCTTGTGATAAAATTTATTGGTAGAAAAGTGAAACCAATATAATGAGCAAGAATTTCAAAAGACTGAAGATGAAATTGTTCAAGAAGTCCTTGGCCATGGTTCTGGTTATATAAAAGGCCTTGGATATGGTCCCAAACCTCCTCCAAGGCGTTTACCATCAAATTAATTTACTACTCAAAAGCTTCAAAAGGAACTTGTTGATACTCAAGAAAAGTTGAGCGAGTCTCAATCAGAAGTGAATATACTTAAGACTCAAGTGACTGATTGTGAGACAGAAGTAACTGAGTTGAAGGATCAAATATTACAACAAGGTTCTACAATTGAAAAGCTACTTGCAGTTTTAAAAGCGAATGGGATGAATATCAATTGAATTCTTCAATGTAAGTTATATATATTTGTGCAATTATTTTTCACTATGTTCAATGATATGAATATGTTTGACAAATAATTATATTGTGAGCTTGCGCTGTTGATAAATGATTACATTGTGTTGCTCTAATATATGATTTTTTTTTTGTTGTAGGAACATGATGCATATTTTGAAGTTTTAATAAAGTTTTTTACTTTTGGATTAGGATATTTTAATTTTTGCACTAGAATATTTTAATTTTTGTATTAAATAGTAGGCTTTATTTTAATTAATATTTTGTTTGAATAAATATTTTAATATTATTTAATGGACAATTTGCCTTAGTAAACAGTTTAAAAAATATTGGATTGTATATCATATAATATAAAATGTTCATTTTTATTACAATGTATATGTGACAATTATATTTGTCACATTTTGTTGACTTGTTAGTTCACAAATGACGATATAATTTACACAAATATGATATTGATATTGTCATTAAAAAGTAGTATTAAATGACAATAAAAAGTAGTCACTAAAATTTTCTTTTTATGACAACTATTTTAATTCATATTTATGTCACAATACATAATATATCAATATTATGACGATTTATATTCATCACTAATATATATTAAATTAATGACGAAATCATTTATCGTCATTGAAAGTATTAGATTTAGTAACAATATAAATTATTATATGACAAAAATTACCTTTATTTGTGACAATAATTACGTAGTCAATATTTAATAGCTTTGGTTACAAACATATTTTCATCACTAAAAGTACTTATTCTAGTGACGAATTTTAAATTTGTCATAAAAAAATTAATTTTTTATGATGACAAACAATATTATGTGACAAAATAAAATTTTATTTATGACATTATTTTTGTCATTAAAAGTAAGAAATTAATGTGACTATAATTATTTTTGTCACAAAAAATGATACTTGCAATGACAAAATAAATAAAATTGTCAAAAAACTTTTTGTTACGTACATACCGTGACAATATCTATGATGATGAAAATTCGTCACCTTATTCTTTTAGTGACGAAAATGAATCCTTTTATGACATTTTTTTGCGTCATAAAAAGTGTAATTTCTTGTAGTGAGGAACCAATGCATGTTATAACACTAATTGTGCAAGTTTCAAATTGGTAAGTATGCTTAGGGTTCCAAAGAACTCAAGATCTAATATGTGTGTCCTAATCTCTTACGTTAATATGTGCTTTTACGCGCACACATCCTGTAAAGAAGTATGAGGGTTTTATAATAGACTTGGCAAATTTATACTTCAAATGAGATAAGAAAAAATTCAAATGACACTAAATTATAAGAAATAAAAAATTAAAAAGGCATGCACGAATTATTTTATTTATTTATAAGGCAAATTGGATTGGGCTTAAGTAACACAAAGGTGAGTTTTCGAGCTTCAAGTGTTTACTTCTTTTTTTACTAAAGTTACGATTGTTGTTGCATTGTTACCCATCGTCATAAAGGAGGAAAATATAGTTCAATTTAATTTCACTATTTAGTTTGATTTTAGGGATTATACAGGAAATTCCAAACAATTAATAAAAATATTCATATTTGTTCTCATTATGGTTAAGGCGTGCATCACTTCTTGGGAGTCTTAAGATGATTGTTATACGAGTGAACATTATTGTTTTTATTTGGAAAAATAGAATATATTCATGTTTCTATATGCAAGTTGTTAAACATTTTAAACTAAAGCAGTGAAGCATTTAGATGTTGATCTAAAATAATAGTTAAAAAATTAATGGAAAGAAAATATGTGTTATTGTAAGGAGGTTTATTATTTTCAATCAGCGCAAAATGCTTATACATAACACAAAACACTGGCCAGGTCATAGACAAAAACCCAAATCCAAAAGTAGTATGTAAATAAGCTAAATAGAAACTACGACATTTATAACAAAACATTGGTGCTCTACACTTCGGCTTTAACAAGGCAGTACAAATAAGTGCGATAGTGTGCTTCTTTAAACGGGAGCAAGTGGAGTCATTTAAGATCTCGATGATGATGTCTAGGCTATTTGAACAGTTAGGTTTGCTGTTAGACAACCCAAAGAGAATATCATAAGACTCAATCAGTGGGCCATCGGTTAGTAATTTCTTGCAAACATATTCAAAACTATTATCATTAGTGACCCTCTTCAGTATTTTAGCAATCTCAGCCTTTAATGAACTTACTTTTTCCCTTGTTGCATTATACATTGCCTCTAAGTTCCTTTTAATGCTCTTCTCTAGATTTTGTCCATATTGTTGATTGTTGGGATTTAGGTGGGAAAAATGACAACCTACATTACTAGTGCATGATTCATAATGGCTAGAGCTCTTGCTACTATGATTCTTACTAGGTTTTATTTACGGATGACACATGCGCTTGTATGACTAAGGATGTAGGCTTTTTCAATGTTGGTTATGCTATGTAATATCAGCTAATAATAGGATGTACATTACACAAAGGACAAATGGATGTAAAGTTGTTTTGCTAGTCTTTGTTACTGGTAAATAATGCATGTACTAGTGGTTTTCCATTCAAATAAAATGAAAATATTACTAGTGTTATGAAATTCAATATTACTAATGTTATATATATTAAAAACTAAACTAGTGAATTGCGTGTTATAAGTAATATTAGTGCAAATTTTTCTTGTCAGTATTTAAACGAATTTATGATATTTTCTAATTTTAGAAGGTAAGCACCAACACGTAGACATATAATTTGTTAAATTTTGTATGCATGGTTAGATTTGTATATGTTTGCATAACGATGTATGTATTTATATGTAAGAATTTGTAAGCAATAACCTATGATCCCAAAGACATCACTCATTCTTTTCATATTTATCTAACCATTATTTTAAATGATTAGATAAATATGATAAGTTTAAGTGACATCTCTTTGGAATTTTAGGTTATTGCAACTGGATCCGTTGTTTTCAAGTATATGGCTCTGTCAAACCTGTGTCGGATGTATTTAACATATTTGGTACAGACTTAACCTTCAGGTACTGGTTACTTAAACCTAACTTTAAAAATTGTAATTTTGACCAATTATTTTCCTTATATTTTTTTATAGACCATATTCCATCTTTATATATAGGTATTATTAATTGAATATAAGATAGATGTTGGCAGTTTAATGTAAGTTTTAAATGGGTACATGTAGAGTTCTAGCTAATATAAGGGCTCGGGCAGGAATCTATATTATTTAGGGTTTCGAATTTAATGTATCAGGTTTTAGGTTTTGGGAATAATGTATAATCCAAGTTTTGATACTTATTAATTAATCTATCAATCAATTGATTTCCTTAACAAGCTAAAAAAAATCAATTATGATCACATAACTCATGCACATATTCATTTATGCATATCATACGATTTTGTTTAATATAATTGCATAATAATCAACTATACACATGTAATTCATTTAACATATATTTTTTTAAATCAATATTTCAAGGTATCATTACATAATCCATGTATTTTAGATCATTATTTACTTTCACTCACATCATTCACTTGTGTATGCTTTATTTATAATAATATGTCAATGCAAAACCGTATTCTCATGTAGGGTTAGGTCATTATTTATCATTTCCATCATTTAGAATGCTAACATATCATTGTATATTCAAATGTAATCATAAAATGCATATTCATAGGCATAATGTAGGTCATACATTATAATAGATAAACATGCACTTTACATGAAAAGATGAATGGTAAAAGGGAAAAAGGTTATAGTTGATCATATAATTACATGTTAAATTCTCTAAAGATGAATAATGGTTAAAGGTGCATATTACATGCATAATAAATAAAAGAAATGGTATCAACAAGAGACATGTAAAGTAAATTTTTAAATATATTCGGCACAAACTTATATTTACATATATGCACATATATCGGTTGAGTGATTATGTTTATGAATGTGTATAGATTGTAATTTAAATGAATATCATAGCGAAGTTTATAATGAATATATGAGTATTTAACTTGAATGTCAATAAGTGAAAGTGAATAAGTGGAAAATGGATAAATGAAGGTGAGAAAGTGGAAAAAGTTATTATTTTATGACTTAATTATACATAGCAATGGATAGATAGACATGCCTATAAGGGATAGTGATTATAGCTGTTAGTGTTGGCACCATATTGATGTCTAGTATTTCGATGCCTGTTTGGTATCTAATGTTCCTGAGACTATTATGTCTCCCATGTTTGATGTTGCTTAGTCAGTATCTAGTGATTTGATACCATTTTTGGTATCCTTGTTCCCGTTATCTACCTTTTATTATAAATTCAGGCAACAAAAGTGAACATGGTATGTTTAAAGTGATAAGTGTGAATAAGTGAAATTATTACATATAAATCAAAGTGAACGTGTGAACAAGGCTACATGAAATAGTTCAGTTTGCTAAAAAATATAGTTATAAAGCTTAGGAAAGTGAAATATGTGAATGTTTTTACACATTAATTTGCATATAAATGTATGATTTAAAAGTGATTATGTGAACTAAATTGTACAAGTGAAATTGAGATGAGTAGTAATGGTAATTGTGAGGTGGAAAAAACCTAAAATAGTGAAAGCGAGTAAAGGTAATCTACATAAATGCTTAATTTCCATGGAACTTTAAAATGTGTTTTATGTATCATATATGACATTGATGTGTGCGTCTGGCATGGTACGTGTGAATATTGTGTTCACACACGTATACTTTTATAAACACTTTAATCGTGCTTGATAGTACACTTACAATAATACGTGACCTAAATTATGCTTGCAAATAAAATTTACATGAAGGGATATGATCAATATAAATTAACACTTTTAGGTACTTGACTACATAAAATGATGAAATGGGATCTATATGACTTGAGAATTTTTATCGTGCATAATATGTGATTAGTATATATATGATTAACACTGCTATAGTCTATGCATTGCTGCATATTCAAGTGAGTATGTAATATTGACAACTTCTATCAGAGGTTGTCTGCATCTTGATATTTCCTACTTAACTAGTAAGCTTTAGCACCGGTGTTTATTCATGTGTAGGTATACATGTATAGAGATGCAAGATTCCTGAAGACAATATTTGTAGGCCACTAGTGAAGAAGTTCAAGATTGTATTGGTGTAACACTATAAGAAATATGAAAACTACCGACAAAAAATTCTCTATAGAAAAAATTTTCATAGGTAATTACAAATGGAATTTGCATTTTGTAGGCAAAAATGTGAGAAAAATAGTACTTTGCAATGGAAAAAATAATCTGTAGTAAAAAATATAGGTAAAATTTGTCGCCAATTATTGTCGACGAAATAGAGAAAGTCGTCGTAAAAATCGGCACCAATGCTTCGTAGTGAAAATTGGAAATGAAATTTTTCGACGAAAAGTATAATATATAGGTAATTTTTCGCTGAAAAAAATGTTTCATAGGTAATTTACCTTTGAAATGTTATTTTTATAGGAAATTTATAGATGGAAATGCATTCCTATAGGTAATTTATAGAAAGAACCATTTTTTTGATTACGTCGGGAAATTTTATTGTTGATTAATTAATTTTTACAATATATTATTTGAAAATAATTTTATCATGAGAAAAAAAATATTTTAACACCTACTTTTTGACGAAAATGACTAATTCATTTGTGGTAGTTAGTTAATTAATAATTTAATAGTAATATAAAATAAGTTGTATTATCGTAAATAGAAAATTGATAAAAATAATTATTTTTGCCGAAGGTACTTGCGATTCCGTTGGTAAATATGTAGAAAAATTCCTTGCTGAATGTTCGACTACCATCGAGAAAAGAAAAACTAAAAATCCTAACGTTACATCACTACAAAAAAAATGCATTTTACCGAAGAAAATTGTGATTATGCCGACGGAAAATGACCTTACCGACGGTTTTTTATTATTTTACCGACGGAATTGATCCTTCGGTAAAATGCTCGTAGGTACCAAATTACCGGCGGAAAATTCCGTCGGTAAATATTACCGACGAATTTATAAAAAACATTCCGTCGGTAGTTTTATTTAAAATTTGTCATATGTTTCGTCGCGTTGACTGTTACTGCCAAAAAATTTTGTCAGTAAACTATCGGTAAAATTTAATGAATAAATTATTAATTTATTTTAGTATAAACAGCGACGAATTATTTCGTTGGTAATTTTGTCGGTAACTATATTTAGTATAATATTAAAATTATTGAAATAGCAGCGACGAATTCATCTGTCGGTAACATACTATAAAATTATTGTATTAGGAAATATAAAATCCAATAATTAAACACAATAAAGTCAATATAAAAGTATAAAATCTAAATTAAAGATATATTAATTAATAATTTTAATATATAAAAAAAAATTTATACAAAAAGTTGTCTAAAACTTGTACAAATATTGTGTAAATTACAATGCCAAAAACATAAAACTCAATGCTAAATACTCTTAGAACATTCTTAAAAATAATCAAAACTTTAAATTATTAAACCTGTCCTAAGCGTGCAACCACCGCGTTAATCAACCTTCAATGTAAAATTTGAAACTGGAATGATAATCAACTGCATAATATCTTGCCCAGGTTAATCTGCTTCAAGTTTTGGTATATCTTGCTTAGGTTAATCTTGCCCAAGTTAATCTACCCAGTATGGACAACTAAAGGTCAATTAACACTTATTATACTCCACAAGTTATCTGAATTTAGACTAACAAACAAATATCCTATCGCACTTGCAAAAACAAATAGGCAGTAATCTAGTTTTTTGGAAAGTAGTTGAATATGTGCAAATCAGAAAAGGCTTGCTCCGAGATCTAATTCTAAACTGGGCATCCAGGGTGCTCAAGCAAGCACATAAACACAAGAGAAGAAATAAGATAAAACAAAATCAAGACTACCCCAAATGGTACAAATAACTTTCAACTCATGGTGAGCATTGTCCTAAAAATGAAAACCTATATTCAGCTAAGGGAAAACGCAACAATTAGAGTTCAATTACCTGGACTCTTGAATGCTCGAGTTGTTCTACCAGTAATTGCTCCTATAGAGAGTAAAAGTTCTGTTAAACAAAATTCTTGAAATGAAAAATTACATAGGAGTAATGGAAATATGCTCATCTTTTGCTTTATGTGGTGAAACTTCTTATAAAGATGATGAAAGAAAGAAATCAAAAAAGGACACAGCTGTTGACATAAGTACACAACCTACCTTAAAAAGTGAAACACATATGATGGAGAGCAATGGAGAAAAAATTTCATAAAGATTAAAGGCTTTGGCATCAGAGATCATACTTCAGAAAATCAGGACCAAAAATCTAAACTGACACATGCCAGAAGCTATTCCAACAATCATAATGCCCAGATTATAAGAAAATAACAAACTAACAACCTTAAACAACAGTATAATCAATACAGATTAAAGTTGAAATTGATTATTGTAAATCAATTCAAAAAAAGAAGAACATATCTGAAAGCAAAAAATAGGGAAAGAAGATTGGTATGATAATAGCTTGGTTAGAATAATTCTGAATAGAAGATTCCACACCTCTGAGCATAATATATATGCAAAAACAATTGAGTGATAGCCATTACACCAAGGACACAAAATTTGACCATTATAGGTTGTAATGACCCAAATACAAGTCCAGTACCTCAAAAACTAATGGCCTTTATTTATTTTAGTTGCTTATTTCTATGGGAGCTGCAGAACTTTCATAAACTATATCCAATTTCGGTTACCAATTCTCTAAATGTCATGCATGGGGAAATTTGAATGATGTGCTGCTGAACCTTTCTGATGTGATTATTGCTAACTAGGTCATGGAACACTAAAAATCTCAAACAAAATATCTGAATACCTTAGGTAGGAATGGCATCTCTGTACGAAACTTGAGTTTATAAACAAATAAAGGCTTTGTATATAGTATTTTGACTAGTTGTGGTATTGGCACATACAAAAAAAAGTGGTAGTTGTTGAAAAAATAAAAAGAATAATAAGTATAAACAAGTAATAGGAAAACAAGTGGTAAGGAAATGAGAGAATCTAAAAATAGGGAAAAACCTGACGCTTTATTAACTGTATATATATTGGATTGGTGGGGCTGCCAGTTTTATATTACTTTTTAAATCCATCATTATCACACTACACATAACACAAACTTTATGTGGTTCTCACTTTTCATCTTATTTCTTTAATACAATTGCCCAACTGTCTCGTCTGTACCACTAGCATTTAACCCAACAATATCTCCTTTTCACTTCAAAAATATCATGTTGTTATTCAAAGATCAGTCCTCAATTAAAAAAGGTAAAAATGTAAAATATCTTGAATTCAATTTCTCATTCTTTATAATAAAAAAAGAAAAAATCATGTTCTCAAAAGATGATTAGTAATGAAAAACATTACTATTTTGTGGATTCCCAAAAAAAATACATAGTTCTAGAAACTTGCCAAAGCAAAATTAAAAGAATTTTATAAGACTTAATTTAGCAAATTTAAAAAACTTTGCTCAAAAACTAAGTGCAAAAAAGAATCAAAATTGAAGGTTAGATGGCTAAACAAAAGGAAGATTCCGTTAAAAAAAGTCAGATACAACAATGTTGATAAATTCAAATGCTGAAAAATGCATTCTTCCAAAAGAATATAACAAAATAGGACAAACACAATGGCTTGTGTTCATTTCCATACTCTGCAAACATTTCTAAATTAACTAGTAATCTATAGCTTTAAAAAGCATAATATCTCACCTTAATCTTTATATCCACACCTTAGTACCAAACATAATGGGACAATGCATTAGTTCATCAAAATACCGTTCTCAGCAAAATTTGAAAAATTTTGGAAAATGGATTTAATGTCTTTGTCGATGAAGACATGGCTACTCGAATTGATCACCGCATGAAAGACAATAACCACTGCATATATTCATTAATGTTAACAATGGTTAAAAAAAGTACATAGTGGAAATTCCATCCTAGGCTGAAATCTATAGCAGCTCAACAATAAATTTTAGAACTAAATTTAAAGTTAAATGACTAATAAATCAAACATTAATTAAATTGGATATTTTAAAAGAATACAATATAACAAATTGGAGGCAAAAAATGAAATGAAGTCTGAAAACAATGGAATGAAAACCATACAAAATGAAGAACTCATTCATCATAAATTACAAAAACATTCAATAAATTCAATAAATTTCATGTGGCCATTTGAGGTTAAAAAAGAATAGTTTTTATTCTACTTTGGGTTTATCAAAATGTCTAACAAATTGAATGCTTTAATAGGAAAAAATATGTCAGCACAAGCATGAAAAAAATAGAAGTACCTTGCATGGGAATCTACGGATGTTGTCCAACAACAATTTTGAAGTATTACCCCTCATTGGCCAGTGCCTTTGAGAGATAAACTAACAGAAAACAGTTTTATAAAGTGCTTCAAAACAAATCTGATTGTCATTCAAGAAAGTAACCAAATGTGTTAGAAGACCTAGAAATTTTTGTACTATATGCAAGACCAAGGCAATAAACTTTGCCAGACATATATCCATTATTTTTTATGGATTAAGAATTTCTTAATCAATGATGGATACCCCTACTGCTGAAGCAATTATTGCCACCACTCAATAGCATAAAAAATGAAAAGGAGCAAAAATTGTTAAAGAAGTTATAGCCACCATGAAATATTTTATCAGAATTATCAATGAAAAATGCAACATAAAACTGGACAGCAAAGATAAGCATCCAACAGTTTAGCATGCATACATACTTCAAGGTCACAGTCTGATCTATCAAGTTCCAACAAATTTGCTCAACAAAAGAACGTGTTCTTTGACAGGCAGAAATTATTGCTTGCAGTTCAGACTTGAAAGTACCTGGAAAAGAAGAACCAGTTAAATAAAAAGGTCTTTTTGGTGCTTGCATTGAAGAAATTTGAGATGGAGGCCCCGACATCAGGACCAATGCACATGCCATCACGATGAATTTAGCTAGAATAAATAACTTCAAGCGAATGTATTCTTTAAGAAAAACCACTAAAAATAATATTGGATACACATTTTGAAAAATAATAAAGAGAACTCTAACTATTGTTATATCACATGTACCAACATGATGAAATCTCTTTTAACGACATTCGAATCCTATTGCGAACATACAATGGGCTTTGATTTGTTGGATCTTCGACCCATTCAATACCACCTGCTTGACAAACCTAAAACAAATAGACAAAGATGGCAATTAATTATCACTTCTAAAATAATAAAAGTATAAGAGAAACTATCAAAGTACGGCTTTATCTTTTTTAATGCTAACCTTATACATATCTTCCTTATAAAAATGAAGGAGTGGACGCAAAACAAATATGCCTTCATTCTTTGAGAATTCACCATAGTGTGAGCTTTAGGAGAACATTTGAGAAATAAATGCCATGCCAGCAAGGCCAAACACGCCACTGTTGCAAGATAATCTAAGAATGAACAACTCAGCCTGCATTTGCTCAAAAATTAATATATTTCTAGTGCCTTTGGAAAATCCTCTAAGCTATAACCAACTGATAGTATGCCATTTTGTCAGGAGCCAGATAATTGCAGATTTAGTTTCACATTAACAAACATAAGGAATAAAGATCATAGCTTAACAACTAAAAATCAAAACATTTTGGTTTATTATAAGTTCCATCAAATTTTACCCAAATGTTCCCTTTTTTTTATAAGCAGCTGAATTTTATTGAGATAATAGGGAAAAAAAAGCAAAGAATAGAGCTTCTCTGGACAAACTCAAGAGCAAAGCACCGAACTAAAAGACTGCCTAAAAAATAAAACTACACTATCAAACAACCAAAGAAAAATGAAAAAACCACTCTATAAAAAGACTGGCTCTAGGAAAGCCCAAGAAACAAGAGCCTAACATAACAAGAAAGCAAAGAGCCATGCCAAAACTAACAGTAGCAAAGAAAACCAATTGCTCAGGAAAGAAACCCAGACTCAAGGAAAATAGAAAATTCAGGAATGAACCATAAATTGCAGATCCAAGACAGCAGCAGTTACCATAAGAGATGCAACATAAAAAGAAAGCCCTTCCACAATCGAATCCCAACCCTTAATAGTTTTGCAAAGGATAAGTATTAAGCGTGTAGAGGTCCAAGTAGGCAATCCAAAATCACACAACTATAAACAGTAAACACCTATATCACTATTAGCTCAGTCACAATAACATGAATAAATTAGTTGATTCATTCTTTTTAATCCATGACTTCTAATGAATATAACTCGCAATTATAAAATCACTTACCTTTGGTGTTTTCTTGGAAAATATGAGGATATTTGAAGGTTTAATATCTCTATGAACAACACTTCTTTCAATTCCATTGTGCAATGCAATTCCCAGTGCCACTTTATACCTTACTGACCAACGAAGTCCATAACCATCCTTAACCCCTCTTTTCTTTTCTACAAATGGGTAGCAGCTTAAATTACTGAAAATCATCAAAAGTTATTTCAAATTTAAAGCTAGTAATTGAAGAAAAAGAAAATATACCATGCAAATGCTGCTCTAAGCTCCCACCAGAGACATACTTGTGCACCAAAAATAGACCCTCATCGGGATCAATGCAAAAACCCACTAGGGGAGTGGCGAACTGTTCTCTCTCCTGCATTATTCCAAAAAGACAAGAAAAAAGAAGGATTAAATAGGGGAGAGTGAAGGAGAAATAGAAAGAGACAAAAATAGTACTCTTAGATGTCGAAGTTCAGTGAGTAGGAAAAAAAATTCAAACCAATATCTTGGATTTGATAAGCAAAAGTTTGTAAACACAACAAAATGAAATAGATCTAGAAGCTAACCACTGATCTATACTGCTAATCTAAGATTGCAGAGAATGCTACTTCAAGGGTTTTGGAGAGAGAGAGAGAGAGAGCCGATGCACCAGTGGTGGGCAGCAGCGAGTGGGTGAGGGAGGCTTCCAGTGGTGGGCAGCGATGAGTGGGTGAGGGATCGAATTAGGGCTCTAGTGGGTTGCGAGATAACTCTGATGAGATGCGATGGCCGTGAGTGGGTGATGAGTGGACGAGAGAGGGTTGAGGATGGGTGTTGGAGCGGCTATTTATGTAAAAAGAACGCAGACAAATAGGGATTATTTTGCCCTAAATTGTTTTATTATATATTTTATTAATATTAAATATAAAACATTTATTAATAATTACCGACGGCTTACCGATGAAATTAAACCGTAGCTAAAACTAAACCCCTCATACCTAAAAATTTTCCCCACTTACTTACCGACGGAGTATAAATCCGTCACAAAATCTATAGGCAAATAAAAAATGCTTGTATTACCGACAGAATTTTTGTCGCTACCTCAATTAATTGAAAAATTTATTTATCGACGGAAATAATCATCGATAAATTGGTCACTAACAATTGGCGCCAACATTTCCCGCCAATAATATCAACAAATTATTATTTTCGTCGGTAAAAATGTTGTCATTTTTCAAATTGATTTTTTTACCTACAAATTATAAGTTTGGTCGGTAATCCGTCAGTAATATATTACTTTTACCAGTGGAATATATGTCTGTCGGTAAAATCCGTCAGTAAAATCGATTTTTTTGTAGTGCATTTTGCCACCTCGCTATCATCTCTCCATCCCCTATTGCTCCCATCTCCCTCCCCTTTCCCTTAATCGCCATCTCATTCTCCCTCCCTTATTGACATCAACTATTGCCTTTCCCTGCGATCTTCATCATCACCTCAACCGCTTCTCCTATCCCTCTTCCTCGCCTCTTACTCCTCTCTCCCTTTCCTCTGCTTGCCTCTTGCTCCCTCCTCCATCCCTGCTCCCTTGCCTCTGACTCCCCCTTCCTCACCTCTCTTTTGTCTCATCCCTCTCCTCTAGGTATTTTTGTTTTCGTTTATTAGCTTACTTTTTAAGGTTATGTTAATTCAATTTTGATGTTGGAATTTTTTCATTAGTTATCTTTTCTACTTAGTTGATATATAATAACCATATACCCCCCAAAGAAAGCATAAGGTGCTAAAAAATAGAGAATTAATAATTAAAAATTAACTAACTTCATTTAACAAGAGAGAAGACTGGAGTATAATCAGTTCAAGATACATATAAAAAAATTTGAATAAATGAAAAATGTATACATTTGTATATGCATAATTTAATTACAATATAGTAAGGTAGGTTCATATTTTAGTCCCTGTAATTTAAATATTTTATACATTGGATCCCTATACTTTCAAAACTACACATTGAGTCCCTAAACTTTTTAAGAAGAACACATTAAGTTCAAAATGAACTACATAAACGATAGTGTAACATAGGCTTGGTTAAAGTCGTATGTATTTTAACTGAACGCTGTTATTTTTAACTTTCGTTTAGACTTAGTGTGTTCTAATAGATAAGTTTAAGAACCCATTGTGTAGTTTTAAAAATATAGGGATTCAATGTATAAATACATAAAATTTAAGGGACCCAATGTGTAGTTTTAAAAGTATAGGATTCCAATGTGTAAAAATATTAAAATCCAAGGACTAAATTATGGGTTTTGCCAAAAATTTTTACATAAGTAATAGATACAACATCTCAAAAGTAAAACATTGATTTAACGCTAAGTCAGATGCCATAGCAAAGATTCAGTTCAATATGGTTGTTCCAACTCTCGAAACTTGCTCTACTGCATTGTATGTACACAAGCAAATAAGTATGGATAACCGTTAGAAGTGATAATAATAAAATAGATAATTACATACATAAACAAATAAAATATTACATGAGTTGCCACCTAATCTAAGGGTTCCCATTAGTAGTCGAATATAATGTTAGCTAATTTAACATAAACGATATCGATTAATACCTTTCATAGGAATTGGTATGTAGTTCGCTATTATCTATATAGAAAAATGCATAACAGATTTAGAATATAAGATACTCTTTATGAGTATATAAAAAAAAGGTCTCAACCTCAGAAATTATCATTTAGGAGGTACTAAACACCATTATAGAAGACATTTCAGTGTTACAGAAGCAACTGTAAAACTTTTCTAAGTATGCTTAACTATTTGACAATGACACTTACAGACCCCAACCCTACTTTAGTGACTTATTTACAAAAGTTTAGAATCTAGACCAAAAGGATATGTGTGTGTGTGTATATATATCTAAACTTATAGAATCATTAGAGAGTGAAATCAACTAAACACTCACACTATATTTGTTAGGATTTAACGTTATAGCTCCTAATATATAAATATCTCATAAGGCAAGAATAAGTCATTAATTCATCAATATAACATGGAAAGTATTTAAATAGTATCAAAAAATTAAAAGTTAAAACCTGACTTATATAACGTGAAGTAAAGAAAAAAAGGTACCCAAATGAGATGAGGTTCTACTCAGCCGAGTTATGTTATTCTAGATTGAAAGCAACCAATTGACGAAGTTGAGTCATAAATGTCTCAATCGTACGAGCCCATTTTGGACTGGTAGAATACTAATGACCCGATCGAGTCAAATCCCATCTCAGCAAGGATAGAGTTTTCTAGATTCTTGTCTAATAGTTTCATGATTAACTTATGACATTCCACACACATCCATAACATAACCATAACAAATGTTCTATTAGTACAAGCCCTATCATAGCTCAAGTTCTAGAGCTATAAATTCATCTATTCTTAATTGATTTACCTTAAGATAACTTAAACTCTAAAACCTATCCAACACCAGTAAATAGCCGAACAACACTCCTCACCATAAATATAATAATTATCTATCAATTCTCTACTAAAATGTTTCAGCATCCCCACTCCATCTTACTCACTCTTAATACCTAACATAAGAGGGAGAGAAACCTAAAGATTGCTTATCACCCATCCAGTAGATTAGAAAACTTGCAGTAGGATTATATAGCATTTTCTCTTGCATATACATATTTAATATTCACAATTCATTCCTAGTAACCGATACTGTTTGGAATATAAAAAAATCAAGTAGCTTTAAAACTTTGAATAAGCATAAAATTAATTATTTACTTACCTATTTATGAGAGTTACAACCCATCTTCTATATCATCTCCTTTCCTTTAGATTTTTTTTATCTTCAACTATCAATGCAAAAACCTCATCAACTACTATATATTTTAAATCCTATTTATATGCTTTAAATTTACCAATACAAAGGATGGCAAGAGAGAGATAGAGTAGTAGATTTCATCCACTTTAGAATCTTTCTTACCTTAATCCTTTAATTAACACTCACTTCCTTCTCCTAGTAATTTCCAATAAAAGACCTAAGTTTGAAGTAGGTAAATAAGAAGAAAAAGAAATAGCACCTAAATTGGTGGATTTTCCCCTTAAGATGGCTAGTTTTTCTTACAAGAGGCAGATTTCTGCGTTAAACACCTTTAAGTATTATAAAAACTTAAGTGTCCAATTCCTATTAGTAATTGGTTTAAACTAATTGCAAAATGACACTTTAATCCCCCATTAATATTTTAATCACCAACTATAATTAATACTAACTATTTCTTTTAAATTTAAACCTCCCAAACAAAAGTACACTCGATTACAAAACTTACGGATTCCACCAAATTTTCGAAACAAACTCATAAATATCGATTACGTCCCTAATCCTACTAAGGCACTAATTAGGGCCCTACATTTCTCTCCCTTTTAAAAGAATTTTATTTCCAAAATTTATACCTATGGTAAATAATTATGGGTACTGAGATTTCATGGCAGCTTCAGGTTCCTATGTAGTTTCTTCAATTCCATAATGATGCCAAAGTACCTTTACCAATGAAATTCATTTGTCCCAGAGTTACTTCACTTCTCTGGCCAAAATAATTTTTGATTTTTCTTCATAAGTGAAGTTCGGCTGTACTCGAATATCCAAAACTAGAATTTTATGAGATTCATTTGATCTATATTTTCTTAACATCAAGACATAAAATACATCATGTAGTTTAGATAGTTCTATTGGAAGGGCTAATTTATATGCTACTAGTCTAGTAGCCTATATACCTCGTTCTAAGCTTTCCCTTCTTCCAAAAGTGTAAAACCTTTTTCCAATGTGACACTTTCAAGAAGACCATATCTCCCACCTGAAATTCAATATCTCTTCTCTTTAAATTTTTATATGATCTCTCTCTATCCTAATTAGCCTTAAGATTTTGATGAATAATACCAACTTTCTCTTTAGTATCTCTCACAATTTCTAGGCCAATTATTCTACTTTCTCCAAGTTTAGTCCAACACAAGGGATTCTGACACTTTTTACCATACAATGCCTCATAAAGTGACATATTTATACTGGTTTGATGGTCATTATTATAGGCAAACTCCATCAATAGTAAATACTTATCCCAACTACCTAGAAATTCTAATACACAACCTCGAAGCATATCCTTTAGAACTTGAATCACTCTTTCAGATTAACCATTTGTCTAAGGATGGAAAGCTATACTAAAATTAAGTCGAGTGCCCAATGCTACTTGCAAGCTCTTTCAAAACCTCAAGGTAAATCAAAAATCACGATCTAAAATAATGGAGAATGGCACTCCATGTAGTCTCACTATCTCCTTTATATATAACTTTTCCAACCGATTTATCTGAAAATCAAGCCTAATAGGTAAGGAATGGGCTAATTTGGTAAGTCTGTCCATAAATACCCAAACCATATCATGTTTTCTTTGAGTTGGGGGAATTCCTATTACAAAATCCATGGTAATATTATCTCACTTCCACTGTGGGATTGAGATAGGATTCAATAAGCTGGATAGAACTTGGTGTTCAGCCTTGACCTGTTGGCATATTAAGCATTTTGATATATAGTCCACCATATCCTGCTTCATACTCGACCACCATTAATATTTCTTTAGATCCTTGTACATCTTGTTTCCACTTGGATGTATAATACACTACAAGAAAATCTAGAAATAGCAACGAAAAGCCAATTCCGTTGCTATTTAGCAATGAAAAATAATTTTCATTGCTAAAATTGGTTAAACTTTGTAGATTTAGCAACGAAAAAATTTTTTGTTATCTTCCATTGCTAAAAGTGGAGGAAATTTTTAGCGCCAAAATTCAGCAATGAAAATTAGCAACGGAATCACTATTCCATTGCTAATTAAGGCGCCAATAGATGGCAAAAAAAATTGGAACGAAAAATAGCAACAGAATATGATTTTCGTTGCTAATTTAGTAACGAAATTTAATTTATGTTGCTATTTTAGCAATGAAAGATAATTCGGTTGCTAAATAGCAACACAATTTATTTTCGGTTGCTAAAATAGCAATGGAATTTCATTTATGTTGCTAAATTTTGTTCCAAAAGATGGGAAAAATTTTGTAACAAAATTTAGCAACAGAATCTAAATTCCGTTGCTATTTTAGCAACGAAATTTACTTCTGTTGCTATTTTAGCAACGAATTTTAAATTTCGTTGCTATTTCGGTTGCTACTTTATAATTTGCCCTAGCTATAAATTTATCATTTTCTTTCACCTGTGTCTTCTCCCTCATCAGTCGCTTCCCTCTCTCTCTCTCTCTCTCGCCATCTACTCTTGTAAACCACGACCTTGCTCGTTATTTTCCACAAACTATTTCAAGCTTCTCTTATTGTGATACCTGAAGCTTAATTTTGACAGGTAAGAGCTTCTTAATAAGGGTTTATTTCTTGAAACAACTTCTTGTGCCGTTTAAGTTTTTTTCTCTATTTGTTTTTACATTTTGTGTTTTTACAATCTATATTTTTATTTTTTAATTTTTCCTATTTCAAGTTGAAATTTTGGCGTAGGAAACTCTAATCTCTTTTCCCAATATACTCGTAATGATTTCTATCTGGACAAAATATGCTTTATTTACTTGTCTCAAGTTTCATTAATTAATTTATTTCGTAACAAAGACAATATTACTAACTTATCTTTTCTACAGAGCTTGTGAATGATGAGCTTCGGCAATGACATATACTGCGTCTTCCGCTTGGAGCATATCTTCATCCTCATGCTCAGCTCAAATCTCTGAATCTCTAATCAGGTGCCTCTCGCTGTTCTCCTTTTCAATGCATTTTTGTTTCTAATCTCTTTCTTTCTCCGATTGATCTATGGATTTTAGCTCCATTGCGATCATTTAATTCCAATGTCTTCCTGTCAATCTATCTATTTTGTTTTCCTGTTTACTGAGTTTAGATTTTTACTCTTTTTTTTAATGTTCTTTTTTTTTTGCTATCCTATATGTTTGCTACTATCTACTCAATTTTTGTTTTCGTGTCTAATAATTTTGAAAATCTAAATTATTCTCACAATTTTTTTTTAATTCTCTGGCCTTATTTGTTTTGAAATGTCACCAAACATATATATAGTTCTGCTTGCTTTTCTAAGAGCTATTTAAAATTTAACTACTTTGAAAATTACTACCCATGGGAAAATTTGATATGCAGCTATCTATGGCACAAAGTGTAAGATCAAACATGTCTTCCTTTAGTTCGAGCTATGGAAATGAAGACAATCCTTTACCCACTTCAACTTCCATTTCCAATGGGGATGGATATGACAGTGATGGCTCCAATTTAGCAACACCGTAAGTCTAATATGCAATTGTTCAGGATTATTCTTTATCTTCCTCTCTTGCTATGTTCTGATTGCCATGGGATATTTCCATTGTTAAGGTTCATCCTTGTTATTTGGCTATAAATTTTATCCAAACTTTCTAGGAAGTAAAAAAATCTTGACTAATAAACTTTACAATTCTGAAGAAAGATTTTTCCATTGCTCATGCCCATCTAATTATTTGACAGAGCTTTTTTACAGGATCCTATACCAACTTCGCTTCTTAAAATTAATAGCGATTTTATAAGCCAAGCAACTAAATTGTTCCAAATAATTTTGAAGTATATGGGAGTTGATTTTATCTAATTATTGGGATGAAAATTCAAAATTGATTGGCTGACTACTTAATTTATTTGGATTATTGGTTGGCTGACTACTTAATTTAAGTTGATGTGAGGTAAGTATTAGCTGTGAATGTAGACACACGTCATTATTATTAATTGATATCAATGGATTTATTTTATTATTTCTGGCATTAATTAACTGTTAATATAATAATATTTAGGTTAAAGGGTAGATATTGAATGATAGAGTAGAAATTACGACATTAAAGCCATGTTTGCTCACAATGGTTGAAGGTAGGTGAACTCATTTTACCAATAATTCAACCTATGAGAATCTCCTTTTTTTAATTTTACTATTCAATTAATCACATATACAAATGGAGTTCAATTCGAATTTGAAATTGCTAAAGCATGTGCCATTTATAATATTCTGTTTGTTATAGAGTATTGTTTGGTGTATAGTTAACTTTTCTAATCTAGGAACAAAATCACAATATTTTGTTTCTTATTATTATAGATTTGCTTCCTTTTTAGTATTTTTTTATTTGTAAATGCTTGTACTTTACACTAATAATTCATAAGAAAGTCTTCCTCTATTTTCTGCTCTGCTATACTATATGGTATAACATATTCTTCTATCTTCATTCTTTGTTTAGCATTAAATCAATGTTATAATTGATGTTAATTGTGATTAAAGAAAATCTTATTCCTTCTTGTGCTATTGGGTAATCTATTGTTTTCTACAATAAGACGTAAGGGTTGGATTTGATTTTACTTGAATTTTAATTAATTTTATTTTGGTTATCTAAATTCATATTGGGTTTGAGTTGTAGTCAAAAGTCAAATGTATTAGCTTTGGTCCTATTTTCTGAATTAATCGGTATATATTCTTGTATTGGCATGTTTGCATCCCTCCTATCAAATTGCTTATAATAGCACTTTTTCATATATGCATAAAAATGTTTCTAGATAGCACATTTCAAATTGTTTATAATATCAATTAGTTATGGCTTTGGAAATGTAAACCAACCGAATGAGTTAATAGGCAAGTTGTTTATAATATCAATTAGTTATGGCTTTGGAAATGTAAACCAACTAAATGAGTTTATAGGTAAGTTGGGTGACGTTTTTCTCTTTAATCCTCATATACACTCTCTAAATTTCAGAGTTGAAAAGGGAAATTCACAACCTATAGGCACTGATGTAGGTTTTGTTTTATTTGTGGATGAGAGAAAATACAAAAATTACTCATTATTTGAGGTTCTTAATATCTTTGCTTAAATTGCTTACTGCTGATTTCTTTCTCACTCTATTTTTTTTTTGCTTCAGTACTATTAAGCGTTATTATTTCGTGAAGGTGATTGCTTTTTGCATGTAGTTTCTTTACTAACTTGTAATCTTGATGAAGCCAATGGGAAGAAGTTAGTTTTAAATATTCTTCAGATTCTCACCTATCCCTTTGCATATTATCTTGTGCTAATTCAACTTTTATTATTTGAATAATGCTATATTCATTATTTTAGTTTAGTAATTTCGAGTACTACATTTGACCCCTTACTTTTTCTTATTTTTCTTCTAGACTCATTATTTTAGTTTAGTAATTTCAAAATGTTTCCTTTATTATTACTGCATCATTTGTGTATTTCTTTATAAATTTTGAAAGCAATTAAGAAGAAAATGTAAGATTTTGGTATTTTTTATGTTGCATATCTCTGTTTAGGTTCGTCTTGTTCGTTTGAAAGCAATTAACCTGTAATTCATTGTAATCTACTTTTCTTTGAACTTTTATTTACTTGTTTTATCTATATGCAGACTGCGTCGGATATGCAAATTGTTAATGAGGATTCTGAATCATCTATAGGGGAGGAAGAGCAAAGAGAATCTGCAAGCAATAAGGAAACTAAAGAGGAAAATGCCAAGCTATGAAAGTCTGCTTTAGATAAATAGGAGAACACAAGTGAGGATTCCTTTCTAGGCTAGGAAAGTCTTGCATTTGCATTTGCCATTATGAAATGCAATTTCTTATAGCAATGCCATTAGGCATCTTATGATTATTTTAATTTTGTACTAACTTTAAAGAGTACATACTACAGAATCGTAGAAATCTCAATTAAGGACTTGAATTTTTTCTTAGTTGATATTTGTGTATGTTTAACCTCATTTTGTTAACTTAATCTTTCAGATGATTTTGTTAACTTAATCTTTCAGTTGTCCCTTTCCTATTCACTTTTTATCTCTTTGTATAATGTGTTGTTGTTTTTTGTTTAGCATTGCGATGGAATACTCTTATTTTTAGAATTCCAAGCTTAATCTAATAATGGCATTAATAATTAAAAAGTTGTAATAATTTTTAGCAACGGATTAGCGATAGATGGGACCGTCATCAATTTTATTACTTATGGGTGAATTTATGCTAAAATAGCAACGGAATCTAAATTTTTGTTGCTAAATTTAGCAACGAAAATATTTATTCCGTTGCTAAAATTGACCAATTCACCGAATCTTGCATTGTTGAGGTTAGCAACGGAATTCAATTTCCGTTGCTAAATTTAGCAACAGAATAAAATTTCCGTTGCTAAATATAGCAATGGAATAAGTTTTCCGTTGCTAAATTTAGCAACCACCAAATTAGCAACTGAAATTTCCGTTGCTACTTTTGATTAGCAACGGAAAATTGACATTTTTCGTTGCTAATTTCTGTTGCTAAATTGCAATTTTCTTGTAGTGGTAAAAATTGAATCATGAGCTTCTGATAACAACCTCCCGTTTAGATCTTTATCACTTGGAATATATAGTTGGCCTTTAAAGTATAGACTTCCATCATCTCTTACTAAAAAGTTAGAATATTTACCTTTTATACTTGTAATACTAATTATTGTATCTTTTCATCATGTTTTTAGCATAAAAAATCTTTTATCTCAATAGGGTTTAACTTTTAATTAAGCTATCAATGTTGTACTAGAAGTTATTCTCTAGTAACTTTGTCCCACTGCTAAAGTTGCCATTACCATTATATTTCTACTTAGAGCATTGACTACTACAGTAGCCTTACCCGAATGGTAATCCACAATGCAATCATAGACCTTGAAAAGCTTTAAACACCATTATTGTCTCAGATTTAGTTCTTCTAAGTAAGTAGATACTTCAGGCTTTTTTTGGTCTATAAATATCCTACATCTTTCACCATATAAGTAATGTCGCCAGATTTTTAAAGCAAATACCATAGTGACTGACTTCAAATCATGTGTAGGGTAATTCTGTTCATATGATTTTAGCTGTCTAGAAGCGTACGTGACCACTTTTTCCTCTTGCATTAGTAAACATCCCAACCCACTCCCAAAAGTATCACTAAACATGACATATCCTTTATCGGAGGTGGGTTACACTAACATAGAAGCTTTTATACGCATTTGCTTTAACTAATCAAAACTAGCCTGATATCTTATAGAAAATTCAAACTTTCTCCCCTTTCATAACAATCTAGTTAAAGGAGAAGCTACCATAAAAAAATCCCTTCACAAACCGTCATTAGTATCTGAGTAGCCCCAATAAATTTCTTATTTTAGTTATATTATGGGGTGGCTTCCGATTAGTAATTGCTTCGACCTTGCTAGGATCGACTCTTATACCTTTAAAAGATACCACATGTCATAGAAAAGATATATCTTTTAACTAGGAATCACATTTGTTTAACTTGGCATATAGTTGTTTCTCTCTCAAGGTCTTTAACACAACCCACAAGTGTTGGACATGATTTTGTTCATTTTTAGAATAAACCAGTATATCATCTATAAAAACCACTATAATTTGGTCTAAGTAAGGTTTAAGCACTCTATTCATTAAATCCATAAATGCAGTTAGAGCATTAGTCAACCTAAATGGCATCATTTGAAATTCGTAGTGTTAATATCGGGTCTTGAATGTCATCTTCGGAGTGTCAACTTCTTTCATCCTAAGCTATTAATATTTAGACCATATATCTATTTTAGAAAACACTCCGGCACCTTTTAACTTATCGAATAGGTCCTCAATTCGTGGTAATGGATACTTGTTCTCTATAGTAACCTTGTTTAACTGCTGGTCATCAATACACATGTGAAGCATACCATTTTTCTTCTTTATAAACAAAACTTGAGCTCCCTATAGGGAAGTACTAGGTCTTATAAACCCTTTATCTAGCAACTATTGTAACTAAACCTTCAATTCTTTTAATTCAGTAAAGGCCATTCTATACATTATTCTAGATATTGGAACAACATTTGGCAAGGTTTCAATAGCTAACTCCACTTCCCTCACTAGAGTAAGTCTAGGCAATTCTTCAGGAAAGACATATGAAAGTACTCTTATTACTGGAATATCCTAAAGTTTTACATTTACCCTCTTTGAATCAAGTACATAAGCCAGATAAGCCTTATAGCCCTTCCTAAGAATGCTTTTATCTTGCATAGAGAATATTACATCGATCATCAGACTATCATGATTACCACATAATTTAATCCAAACACCATCAGAAGCCCGAAAGGTCACCACCTTAGGCTCACAATCAACTATGGCCCCATGCATAGGTAACCAATCCATGCCAAGAATCGGGTCAAATTTAAGATAAGCAAACTCAATTAGATCCTTTAGGAACTTAGCTCCATCAATAATAAAAGAGCAGTCTCTAAAGACTTTATTAACTAGCACACTACTTCCCAAATGGGTGGCGACATGGATGTTATATTTTAATTGATCTACAGACATCCATTTATCAAAGAATCCACTGACACAAATATAAGAATGGGTAGAACCAGGATCAATCAAAGCATGCATATCAGAACCAAAAAGAGAGATTGTACCCCGTTACAACCTTGAGCATACCCCGATCTTCTCAAGCCTTCATAGCATACACTCGAGCTATCATTGGTAGTACCAAAGGTCAATCCATAGTTCTAGAAATGGTTCTAGGATTTGACATAGGTTGGCCAGGTATAGCTTGACCTCTGCCTCTTCCTATACCTCCAGATAGGGTATTAAAAACTCCCTTAATAACCTGTAAAGGTTGGGTAATGCCTATAGGGTAGTTTGCAACCAAATGGTTGGTACTTTCACACCTAATACATGCTCCAGACATTCACCAACAAACACCCTAGTGATTTTTTAAATACTGCCGACACTCGAGACCACTAGAACCATGCCCCTAAAAAAACTCTTTACCAAAAGCACTAAGCATAGAAGGGCTTTGATGCCTTCCTCTAGATGCAGACCCTTGTCCTATTGAAGACTCTTTTCAATTTCTCTTTCCCAAAAAAACCCCTACCAGTCAATCTTTTTCTCTAAGCTCTTTCTCTTTTTGCCAATTCAGACTTTTTTTTACCTTTATTGAAACTTGGACAAATGAATAATGACTTACTTATTACAGAGAAGTGATAACCACCAAATGCTCCTTAATTGAATCATTTAAACCTTCCTCAAATTGGTGGCATAGAAAGCCTTCCATTAGAAAAGGCTCAGGAGCATACTTACTAAGATGACTAAATTCTTTCTCATAGTTAGCTGCATACAACCCTTTATGCCTTAATTGTAAAAAATATTTCCACTTCTCATCTTTATATGTCGCTATAATATACTTCTTAAACTTTTAAACAAAAAATTTCGAAGTTATCGAGTCAGGAAACTAAAGGTGTTTTTGATCAAGTTTCCACCAATCATATGTAAGACCCTGAAGTAGAGATACTATTCAAAATATCATATGATCAGAAGGGCATTTTATCTCCTTCAGCATCCTTGAAGTTCTTACCAGCTAATACTTAACTTTATCTGATTTATCCAATGAGGTTCCCATAAACTCTTCATTTCCAAGCTTCCTTAGAAAATCAATAGGTACTTTTGATGTTGTTAATGCTAAATCATTAAAGTCATATCTTGAATCAATTTTAACAATGTCTCACTATGATGCATGCTCTTCCTTTTTATCGAAACCCAATTTCATCCAAAAACCAAGGGATCATCGAGCTCGAGGAAGAAAACCTTTGACCTTTAACAGTACAGTCTCGCTTTGGGCATTCAACTAGGTTAAGGTTTTCCTACCCAGACTAATCAGTCACTTTATGATAAGATAAAGACTCAACTTGACTTGCCAAGCCTTAGACCTCGAAAGGTATCAGGTGACACATCAAGGTATCCCTATTTCATTAATAATTAATAGCTGGAGGGCATCTATTAGGCACCACAAGATTGATTGTAAGGACTTGCCCCCCAATAGAACATTGGGAAAAGGGCTGCTCCGACCCAATAAGGCTAAGAACCCAAAGATGATTTGGAAATCCACTCTTATTTTTACCTTTGATAAATGTGACATAAAGACTTTTAGGTTAATCATGTTATCCCATTTCTTTCATGCAATATTAGAGCAAATATAAAAATTAAAGGCACACCTAATAAAACATGGCATAGAAAAAGCAATAAAGACATTTGAAAACCAGGCAATTTATTGTAACCTTTTTGGTGTGGAGTTTGGTCCTTTCATGTGGATTATGAAAAAAGTATTTCATTGCGAGGGTTTGAAGATAGGGACTTGCCGGTCCAAGTTTTATTTTGGAAATATCTAATGTTATTTAATTATAATTAAGAATCATTTACATTATTAAAAGCTAATTTTCACATGTCAATTTCCTAAGCCAAAAATGGGGACATTGGTCCAGTTTTATCAATGAAATATCCAAATTTTTACTATAAATATTTTCTTGTGCCATTTTCCATTAACGATCAAGAAAGCCCTTTTATAATAATAAAAAGGAAAAAGGTTGTGGACTACCTGCAGTCTTGGCCCAGTTATATTCACAAGAGGGCCATTTAGTGATAAAAACCATAACAATAATGGTAATAATAGCAACAACAACAATAATAATAGTAAAGGAAAATAAAAAGGGTAAAATGAAGCAAATTAAATTAAAAAAGAGAAAAGGAAATATAAGAATCCAGTACATATGTCGGGTGCACATTGACATGGATTAAAGGACATATGATGGACTCTTTTATTTAAAAAGCAAGAAAACCTATCTTGGGCTGCACATCACATGATGCACGTGTGTACACTAGGTGATGTACGATCAAATTGACTTGGCATATACGATTTTTCTTCCCCTTTTTAAATAAAATCCTTTTCAATAATAAATCCAAAAGGGAGTAAAAAGGAAATATTAAATAAAAGAGAAAACGATTTGAAAACCAATTTTTTTATAGGAAAATGCAGACAAAGCAACGATAAAAGGATTTTACAAGAATAACCTAATAATTTCTACCATATGACAATATACCCTAAAAATAGGGTCTCACAACCTAAATCTAAGTTGGAGCAAATATATAAGAAAAATACAACAAACAAATCAACAAACAAAATTTGTAATATTTTAGATGATGAATATATAAATTTTATCATAAAAGAAAACTGAATCGAGTAGAAAAGATTTTTTATATTACCTTTAGTGTACTTACTCAATTAGATTTCCAATTGTTAGATTCATATACCCTTCTTGTGTTGAAATAATAAAAAACAGTTGAAAAGTATAAAAAGCCAAGTGCCAAAAACAACCTTTTGACACTTGAAAACCTTTATAATGACAACCTACCTTTTGAAATCTATTTTTTCCAACCTCTTCAAAAGTAATCATCCAAATCCTTATATAAGGAGGAATGCACAATTGTGTAAGGGGTCATCACTAGTGTACATCCCCACAGGTTAACCTATTTGCTGACTTGCTTATGAATATCTCACCCCTTTTTATGTTGTACAGTCATACGCTCAGGAGTGTATGGGTGTACAACTCAAGTGCTTAGGGCCACTTGCTTGAATAGGAAAAATTCATGATGCATGGTCATACACCCTTCATGTAAGGCCATACAAACCCAAAAATGGATAAAATATGTCAGATTGGCCGAATAATGATATATTCTCTATGTGCAAGGGTGTACAAGCCCTTATGCATGGGTGTGCAAGGCTTGATTCTTGCTTATTTTTGTTTTTAAGCCTTTAATTGTGGATATTTCTCATTATTCCACCTTTTACCCCACTCAATTACTTAAATCATGAATACAAATACTTTAAAAAATATTTTTTCAAAAAGGATTTCAACATGAACAGGATTCACCATCCTTAATTTGCTGTCTTTAAAGGAATAGTTTTCCTCATTAGGTAATCTTGACAAAAGCCTCCTCAAAATCCAGTGTTTACACTCGCCTAAAGCCAAAAGCTGAGCATAAACTCTAGATGCCCGAGATGGGTCTGATTTTGATAGGGTGTGACTGTATAATTAGATTACTTTTAGGAGTTTCTTTAATTGCTTCCTAAGATCCCTTCATCCCTTACTTAATACTAAAATAAACAAGGAACAACCACATTAGGCCATACACAACTTACAACAAACACACAGGACATTTTATAACTTTATTAGGCTAGAATCGCCTAAATCGTGCTCTAATACCAATTAAAATTGTAACCCCCATGTACCCCTAAAGAGACCAAAAGGTGCTAACAAATAGAGAATTAATAATTAAAATTTAACTGAATTCATTTAACAAAGTAAGGAAGAAGACTGGAGTATAATCAATTCAAAATACATATACATAAAATTGGAATAAATGTATTTTTTATGTACATAATTTAATAACGAAATAGTAAGGTAGGTTCATACAAAATTTTTGCTTAAGTAATAAATACAACATCCCAAAAGTAAGACATTGATTAACACTAAATAAGACACCATAGCAAAGATTTGGTCCAATATGGTTGTTTCGACTCCCAAAACTTTCTCTACTGCATTGTATGTATACAAGCAAATATGTATGGATAATCATTTGAAGTGATAATAATAAAATAGATAATAACATACATAAACAAATAAAATATTACTTGAGTTGCCACTTAACCCAGGGGTTCCCATTAGTAGTTGAACATAGTGCTACCTGATTTAACATAAATGGTCTTGACTAATACTTTTCACAGAAACTGGTATGTAGTTCAGTATTATCTATATTGAAAAATGCTTAACACATTTAGAAAAAAAAAGATACTTTTTATAAGTATCAAACAAAAAAAGGTTTCAACCTTAAAAATTATCTTTCAAAAGGTGCTAAAATACCATTACAGAAGACACTTCAATGTCATAGAAGCAGCTACAAGAATTTTCCAAGTATGCTTAACTATTTGACAACAAGACTTACAAACCCGACCTTACTTCAGTTGTAACACTTTCTATACAATTTCTAAGTTCGTATTATATTATTAATACTTATGTTACAATTAATTTATTATTCAATTAAATAAAAATTTGGTAGCATGACGGCTTAAAATTCATACTACCCAACCTGTAAAATTCAAATTTACACTCCCAATATAATTCCTCCAACTCCTAAAACTCCAATCAACAGCACAACACTTCTATAATTTTCTCTCAACATACACATTCCACAGCCATTCACATTCATGCATAACTCATATACAATCCATTCACCTTAATCAACAAGTTTACAAAATATTTACATTACATGCCAATTTACAATAATTCTCATAAACTATCACAAGGTTTATACATAATTACATAACAAAAAGCAAAAAGGTTATCTTTTATGTACATGCCATAATTAGTCCTTTTGGTACTGGTCTTAAGGTACCTGTTAATGCGCAGTCACAATAAACTATACGCTAAGCAACATAATCGCTTAGTGGTGGATGCATCTACATAAAATTTCACTTAATTTGTTTTACTTAAATTAATTAATTCATTATTATTCTAAGAAAAATTCTCATGGATAAATAAATTCCTAATTTATTCTCTTTATATCAAATTTCTCTTTTAATTACTTCAAAAATTATCTTTCTTATTTAATTTCAATAATTTTCTAATTTGAAAAAAATTACCATTATACCCCTAAGGTTTGACTTTTTCAATTTTGACCCATATTTGACCATTAAAGTTGACTTTTCTAGTTTAACTAATTTAACTCCAATTTTGATCCGGTTGACTTTCTTTTACTCATATTTTACAATAATTGTATAAATTATACTTTAGTCCCCGAAAATTTTTCTTTAGATGAAAAATTACGATTTAGTCTTTGCAACTTTTCCTTAATTATGATTTGCCCTTTTTAATCAAATTGACTATTTTGTCCTCGATTTATTGCATAATTATATTTTTACCCTTATTTAACATATATATCTCATTTTTCATCTTAACTCATTCTTATTCATATTTTTTAACATTGTTAAAGCCGTAATTACCCTTTTTACACAGTTTTATGCAAAATTATCATTTTGTCCCTAGTTGTCGATAGTAGAAAAATCATAAACCGGATAAACGAATAAGTGAAACCTCTATGTGGGAGGGGTCACACCACTAGGGTATGATGCTACTCCCTAGTATATCAGTAAATGAGCCAGCTAACAATATAATCTCACTTTCTTAGTACAGTAATAGTACAGTAAACAGTACATCGCGAGGTAAGTGCCTCTATGGCTAGCCATACTATCCTAGGGTCCTGGATCACCCACTGAACACCAAAGGCATAATAAATCATCATAATTTTCATACTTTAATTGTTCTCATCATAGTATATAAATCTTATTACGACATAAGTTCCTTTCTTATAGGCTTAATTATTCCTATCATATTATTTTAGTCACATTATATCATAAATTGTTCTCATATGAGTTTACTACTTGATAAATCTTCACATGTATACATTTAATACCATGAAATTCAACTAAACCATATCATTCCCTAAGTAAGACAATTCAGCCACATGGAAAAGTCACACTTCTAAATTCTTTTTATCTCCAATTTCATACCATCCATGCTTTAATATTCATTTTCTAACATAATATAGAAAATTACATCAATTTCACTTAAACATCTTTAAGTTACCATGGTTTTCATCATTATATATCTACATCACAATTAGAATAAAATCTCATATTTTTATTTAATTAACAAAATTTTATCTTTTACATGTTAATTTAGCTAATTATCATTACATACTTAGTTTACATGTCATTTTACATTAAGGTACCCTAAGGTACCAATTCGGCCAACATAGTTTCCACTTCCTTTTATTTAATTTCTCCATATATTCAACCTTCTAATGGTTTATTATGTCATTATTTCATGTTACCCTAAATTATTTCATCAATTTATACTATTATGTATAGTTACATAATGTAAAAATTAGGGAAAATTCACTGAAATAAATGAAATTAAATGTAAAGTGTATCCACTAACCTTAATTTGGCTTGATTTTCACCTATTCTTCCTTTTCTTTTCCCTTTCCTCTTTGGCTTTTCCCTTTCTCCCTTTTTTCCTCTTTTGGCTGAACTTGAAAGGAAGAGAAACACTAGATTAATTCATGATTTCAAGCAATTTAAAGTCACTACTATAATTCCTTAGTCCATTTCTATATGCTTATGCAATTTCTCTTTTTAAATTCCACCTAAAACTCATGAAATCACAAAATTACACCTTAGTGTTCTTACCTTAATTCCTTAATTCTTGGCTTCCCCTTGATGGGAATCCTTTTCTAAGTGAAAGATGATGAAATTCTAAGTGTTAGGTTGCAAGTAGGGCTGGAGATTTACAAAGAGAAAGCTTGGAATGGAGAAAAATGAAAGAGAGAGCAAACAAGTAAGGGGTTTGAATTTTAGGGAAAAGAGAAGGGAAAATGCTATAATTTTTGAGAGAATTCAAGATGTCTCTAATCTCTATCTAATGGCCTATTTATGTACAAAAGGAATAGCCAAGATTCATTCATTTACTATTGACTCTAAAGGCTTTAAATTTGGCCACTTATTACTCATTCATGCACTTGGGCTTACCCTACTGATCTAAACTTACTCACACATGATTATAGCTCTCTATTTGTAAATCATGTGTCTTTTTAGGATCCAATTCCCAAATTTGACCCTCCAAATGATCCGATCTCGATTTTGAATCCCGAAATATGAATTTTTATTTTTGATATCAGATTGCACTGAAATTTTATCTCGAGTGTCCCTACATATTCTGGAATATATAATAAAAATTTCAGCTCATTTCAATATTATTTTGATATACTTATAGCTTCGGTAACCTATGCAGCCGATTCGAAACCTAAAATTCCAAAACTGCCTGAATTGCCTTTTTTTTTTTAGTTTTCTGAGTGTATTTACACTATTTATAACATGTGCATGAAATATGAAGTCCATTTGACCTACACCGACCCGTGAAAATTTTCTTTGTTTGCTCTTTTGGAGGCCTATTTAACCTCAATTTCTGCTCAAATTATACCACTAGACTCCATTTAACATGTACTTTCATAATCTATATTTAGCTCACATTGTCCGTCGGGCCATCCATCCCCAGGTTTCCTTGGATCGGGCATGTTTGACCTTACACTCTTTTCAAATTTTTTGTCCTATTCAACCTTATCACTCCAAAACCTTTCCTAGGATAATTAATCATGCTCTACAACATGCCACGGATGATAGATGCAAATTTAGGGATGTTACAACACTCCCCCTCTAAATAAAAATTTTATCCTCGAAATTTATCTGGATTGAATAAGTGGGGATACTGTTGTCTCATTGTTTCTTTGGGCTTCCAAGTAGCTTCTTCCACATTGTGGTGTGTCTAGACCACATTGACTAAAGGGATTTGTTTGCTCCATAACTGCCTGATTTCCCGTGTTAAAATCTTTACTGGCTATTTATCATAGGACATCAGGTCTCAACTGTATTTCTTTTGATGTAATGATATGAGAATGATCCGAACGATATATATTAAGCATAGAAACATAAAATACGTAATGGATCCTTTCCAATTTAGAAGGTAGCTTTAACCTATATGCTACTGGTCCGACATGCTATGTTATTTCATAAGGCTCGATAAATCTGTGACTAAGCTTACCCTTTTTTACCAAACCAGAGAACCTTCCGCCATGATGAAACCTTTAGAAATACCTTATCCCCCACGTTGAATTCTATATCTTTTCTTTTCAAGTCTGCATATGATTTCTATCGGTATGTGGCTGCCTTTAGATTGTCTATAATCAGCTTCACCTTTTCCTCGATTTCTTTAATTAGGTCAGGTCCCACTAGCTTGCTTTCACTCAATTCTGTCCAGCATAAGAGCATTCTGCATTTTCTCCCATACGATGCTTTATGTGGTGCCATTTTGATACTAGACTGGTAACTGTTGTTGTAAGCAAATTCAGTTAATAGAAGATATCTCTCCTAACTACCTCCAAACTCTAGTACACAATACCATAGCATATCTTTTAATACCTATATCACCCACTCAGATTGGTCATCTGTTTGTGGATGGAAGGTCGTGCTATAGTCTAAGCAGGTTCCAAGTGCTTTTTGAAGTTTTTGCCAGAATCTGGAAGTGAACCGTGGTTCCCTGTCATAAATTATGGATATTAGAACACCATGTAGTCTCACAATTTCGTTCACTTAGATTTTAGCAAATCTAGATAAAGAGAAATCCAATCTCACTGAAAGAAAGTGAGTTGATTTAGTCATCATGTCCACAATTACCCAGATGGAGTCATGCTATCTTCTTGTCAGTGGTAAGCCAGATACAAAATCTATAGTAATTCACTCTCATTTCCATTCTGGTATAGTGATAGGATGCAATAATCCTAAAGGCACCAGATGCTCATCCTTGACTTGTTGATAGATTAGACATTTGGTCATAAAATCCGCTATCTCCTTCATTCTTGGCCACCAGTATGATTTCTTCAGTTCTTGGTACATCTTGTTACTATCGGGATGCATAGCATAAGGGCTTTTTTGAGCTTCTATCAGGATGTTCTTCTTTAATTCTGCATCATTAGGTACACAAATTTTGCCTTTGTAATACAGACAATCATCACGACTTAGAGAAAATTCAATGCTTTTACCTGCTTGCACCTGAGGATGAGAGATAATAGAGGCTAACCTATTATCTTGCCTCTGAGTAGCCTTCACCTATTGAAGCCAATCTGGTTTTAATTGCATTTCAGCCACAAGTGCTCCATCTTGTACCGCATTTAATTTCACCTTCATAGCTCGTAAGGCCATTAAATGTTTCCTACTTAGTGCATCAGCTACCATATTTGCATTGCCAGGATGGTAGTTAATATGGTAGTCATAGTCTTTGATGAGTTCCAGCCATCACCTCTGTCGTAAATTGAGTTATCTTTGTGTAAGCAAGTATTTCAAGCTTTTATGGTCAGTATAGATATAGCATTTCTCCCCGTACAAGTAATTTCTCCATATCTTCAAAGCAAATACTATAGCTACCAACTCCAAATTGTGGGTGGGATAGTTTCTTTCATGTGGTTTTAGCTATCTAGAAGCATATGCCACTACCTTTCCTTCCTGTATAAGCACACACCTTAACTCGTTCTTGGAGGCATCACTATAAATAACGTAAGGTTTACCTGAAACGGGCTAGGTAAGAACATGAGCCTCGGTCAACATACTCTTTAACTTCTCGAAACTTTGTTGACATTTCACAGTCTACTCAAATCTGGCATTTTTCTGTAGTAATTTGGTAAGTGGGGAGGCTATTATAGAAAATCCTTTCACAAATAGCCTGTAATATCCAGCTAATTCAAGGAAGCTTTGAACTTCTTGAACATTTTTAGGTGGCTTCCAATCAAGAACGGCTTCAATCTTCTTGAGGTCTACTTTGATACCATTTGCTAAAACTACGTGACCAAGGAAAGCAACTTCATTCAGCCAAAACTCACATTTACTGAATTTAACATATAGCTGCTTGTCCCTCAGAGTCTGCAGTACAATTCTCAGATGCTAATCATGCTCCTCTAGTGTCTTGGAATATACCAGAATGTCATCAATAAACACCACCACAAATTGATCCATATAAGGATGAAAAATACGATTCATCAAGTCCATGAAAGCAGTCGGTGTATTAGTGAGACTAAAAAGCATAACCACCAACTCATAATACCCATATCTAGTACGAAAAGCAGTCTTTGAAATGTCTACTTCCTTCACTCCAAGCTGGTAGTAGCCCGATCTCAAGTCAATCTTTAAAAATGTGCTAGCACCCTTCAGTTGATCAAATAAATCGTCAATTCTAGGTAATGAATATTTATTCTTGATAGTGATTTTATTCAGCTGCCTGTAGTCAATACATAGTATGAGGAATCCATCTTTCTTCTTCACAAATAACATCGGGGCTCCCCAGAGGGAAACTCTCGGATAGATGAAGCCTTTTTCTAATAGTTCTTGCAGCTGAATCTTTAATTCTTTCAATTTTGTTGGTGCATACGGTAAGGAGCCATAGCAATAGGTGCTGTACCAAGTAACACATCAATGTTGAATTCAGCTTCCCTTGCTGGAGGCAATCTTAGTAAATCATCAGGAAAGACATCAAGGAGGTCTTTAACTGTGGCCACATCGCTAACTTGCGATTTTTGGGCTTCAGATTCAATGACAAAAGCCAAATAAGCTGCACGCCCTTTTCTAATACACCTGTGTGCGGTAATGGCTGAAATAACATTAGATAAGAAGTCAGATCATTCCCCTACAACCACAATCTCTTGATCTTTTGAAGTTTTCAAGGTAATTCTTTTAAAGTGACAATCAACAATCACCCAATGTTCATGAAGCCAATCCATCCCCAAGATAACATCAAACTCGTGGAATGAAAGTTCAATCAGATTTGCAGGGAAGGTAGCCTGCTGTATCTAGATAGGATAATCACTATAAACCTTGTTCACAAGCACACTGTGACCCAAAAGATTACTCACCAGAATATCCTGATCTAACTGTGCTTTTTCTAAACCCTTCCCCTATGCAACTCTAGTGCTCCAATATGAATGTGTGGACCCCGGGATCTATCAGTGTACAAACAACATCATCAAACAAGTAAAATTTACCTATAATCACCTTCGGTGCATCCTGGTCCTCCTGGCCTCTGACTGCATAAGTCCTGGCTATAGGTGGCCTGTCCAGAGCTGGAGAACTTCCTCGGCCTGATGTAGCCCCACTAGATCCTCCTCTACCTCTACCTTGAATTGAAAGAGCACCATTTCTGCCAACAGGAATCTATGCAACTGGTGTAGTGGCCTATGTTTGTGTTTTGGGGCAATCTCTCACCAAGTGCTCTTGAGATCCACACCTCAAACATGCCCCAGTCAACCTCCAGTAATCACCTGAATGTCGTTGCCTACAGTACTCACAAACTGGTACCTTAAGTCTACTAGAACCTTAGCCTCGAGGGGCATTATCCACTGATGCTACAGAAGCCCGTGCTAAGGTACACTGATTGGCACTAGCGTAGGTAAAGAGTCTTGAGAGGGGCTATAGTAGAACCCCTAGCTCTTTTACTGGATCCACTGCTTGATGCTCCAGAAGCTGGCCTTTTTCTCTGCTAAAATTTGGCCTGTCTACTCACTTTCTCTTGCTAAATGGTCTCTATTTTGATAGCAACATCAACTAGCTCCTTTCTACTTGTGTACTCTCATACTGACATAATCTTTCTCAAATCATTGTGGAGGCCTCTCTCAAACAGCTAACACATCTTTCTAGAGGAAACCTGTAATCCTTTATATAAAAGCTGAGTCTCTCAAATTCCCGATCAAACTCTTGGACCATCCAAGAACCCTAGCGCAATCGCTAAAGAGCCTCCTCTATGGATCTTAGATACTATATGCCCACATATTTATCCCGAAATTGCTAATAGAAATAATCTCAAATAACCTGCTTAGGTGGAGTATGACGTCTAACTGTGTCCCGCCATATATAAGCTGGTCCCTGAAATAGTGCTATTGCTCCCTTAAGCTTTTCTTTTGGCGGGCTGTGGGTGATTTCAAGCAGTCTCTCGATCTTATTGAGCAATTCCTCTACTTGTGTGGCTATAATCGGCTCTCAACCATAAAAATCCTCTACACCCAATCTCTTTAACTGTCCAATATTGATCTTCTGGATGACTGGGATGGTGCTTGTTGCTGTGGCTAAAATCTCTAGAAAAACTCTGTCATCATCCGTATAAGGTCAGTTGGTACAGGAGGCGGAGGAGCCTGAGGCACTGGTGCAAGAGTGTGCTGGGAGGGCTACTGCGATCTGGTACTTGGTATTGACTCTTGTATTTCTGGACTCACATAAGCCTCACTCTTAGCATCACTCGCTAACTCAACAATCTACTGGGAGTCGGAAGCCATAGCCACTAGTAAAATGCACAAGGGACAGGGAAGATTTAAATTCCAGCATTTATATCACAAGAACGTGGCATGTACACATTATATACCCATTCATTTTTTCCCCAATTAGTTTCACACATATTGACTCTAATCTTAGGATCGCCTAAATCACGCTCTGATACCATTTAATGTAACACCCTTATTATTAATACTTCTGTTACAATTAATTTATTATTCAATTAAATAAAAATTCGACAGTATGATGACTTAAAATTCATGCTACCCAACCTACAAAATTCAAATTTACACTCCCAATATAATTCCTCTAACTC